>JBBMJY010000001.1:27871975-27916202 GCA_037833715.1 Toxotes lorentzi | reverse complement strand
TGTGTGTGTGTGTGTGTGTGTGTGTGTGTGTGTGTGTGTGTGTGTGTGTGTGTGTGTGTGTGTGTGTGTGTCTCAAGTTATCGTGGCCCAGGACTCAAGGTGTTGGCATGGAGACCAATCAGCTCTAATTTTCCACACTCAGCTGTCATATCTTTGCAGTCACAGGAAAACACCACTTCATTTATGAAATTCACATTGTGCCTGTGGTTCCAAGTTGTCACATTCACTTAGTGTTTGTGAAGAAAAGCGTCTTTACGTTAAAGAAAATCAGAGAACGGAGTCTTATCCGTGATGGCATCGACTGTGAAACTGACTGTGACTGACTTTCTCCATGATGGAATCTGTACGAACGGATCTGTTTTTAAGCAGCTTGTAGGATTTAAGAGAATTTCTGGCATTCAGCAATTTTCTTTTATTTCAAATTTTCTCTAAGGTGCAAACAGATTTCAGATCACTTATAAAAATCTGACTGTGTCTTTACATTTAAATATAAAACTAAAATGTATTTAAAACAAAATAAAATTGTGTTCACAATATCACCATCCTCATGGCTGTCAGTTTACTGAAAGGCTTTTTGGATCTAATGATTTTGTTGTCATATTTCATCACAGCAGCTTCTACATTTCAGCAGCTGTCGAAAACACTTTCACTCCTCTGTCTTTATCCAGGTCTCTGTCCAGGATGATCCTCAGTTATACCGCCTGACGGGGTAACAGCACCTGCTGTGGAATGTAATATCCTCCACTCTAATGTCTCAGTGACTGTCATCCCCCTGACAGCCTTGTCCTCATGGACTGCCTTGGTTTAGAAAGGTGTGTTTCAGCCTCTAACTTCCTGTCAGACACAGAAGAGCCATCACTGCTCTGACGGCACATATTTAACAGCTGTGTGAACCTACGCTGATTATTTTGGGTCCCCTAATCCGATTTCTTCATCTGTTTATTTTGGACAGCAGGACTTAAAGCCCACCTTAGTGTAGCAGGTGGCTTCCTGTAGAAATTAGAAGGGCAATGACAAATCTCGTGATCACAGACGTCCTCATCACCTCATTCACTGTGAGGGGGAGCTAAAGCTCAGAGTGAAATATGATTGTTCAGTGGACAGTGGGCTGATGTCTATAGTTACACACATATAATGCAGTTATAAATAAATTCCACCCGGATACTTTCGATCACTGACTGAAGAGGCCTTTGCCTCTTCAGTCAGTTTTCAGCTGCACAACAATATTTTTACAGTTTCTCCTCAGTCTCCTTCAGTGTTTTCATACGATTGTTTACTCACATTGAGAGTCTGCTGAGGTCTGAAGTGTACACAGTGCAAGCTGCTGCTGATCAGCCACGGCAGAATTTACTGCATACTGAAGAGTACATGACACTTACTCAAATCCCTGAAGCCTTGTATTTCATGACTTAGATGCATTTGCTGCGGTTATTGCACTCTCTTTGAAGATGTTTGTCCATGAATATTTCATGCTTTGTGTTACGTCGCCTTTACTTTACCTCTATTTTCCGTAAAAATCACTTTAAAATCTGATTTTCATAGACTTCAGTTCTATTCCTCAGTGCTTTTTTAACCACCTGAGCATCATGTGGATGTCAATGTCAGTCTGTGGATTCACCACTTTGGTTCAGGCTGAAACGCCTGATCTCAACTATGGGATGGATCACCATCCATCTTTCAGTGTTAGTCACAGTAAAGGAGGGAACCTTGCAGGTCACCTTTAGAAGGGGATGTAACAGTGAACTAATCACTTTGGTGAAATATGACCTTTTCAGATCTTTACATGCAGGTTTCTAGATTTAAAAACAGCAAAACCCAGCAGGCCCCCGCAGGCTGGTTTCACTACATGGAACAAATACATAAATTAACTTTTCATCTGTGAATGAGCCCTGAGTAGAAGCACCCATGCAAGTCTCTTCAAAGACGCTGATTTCTGAAGGAGCCCTCTTCCATGCACCGAGGTGGGTTCAGAATATCTGATGAAAGGAAATTAGCCACGTAGTGTCAAAGAAAATGAACAGATTACATCTTTTCTTCAAGCCTGAGCCACAAAGATGGAGGTTAAAACTCTGTCGATATTTAGCTATGGTTGTTTGTTGGGGTTTTCTGTGACTGTAGCCAAAAAGTACAGTGAGTCACAATTTAAGTATTTATTGAACCGAGGGACGAGCTGAGAGAGGGGAGAGTAGATGGAGAGTAGATGGACAGAACTGAGAGAAAACAGGGGACAGCGAGGGAAAGAGCACTTTCATGTAATGACACGTCCTCCCCCTTCACGAGCCAATGAATTTAAAATGAACGTGGACACAGCCAGGCTCCTAATATAGAGGACCAAATGTTTCTCCTAAGTGTGGGTCAGAATCCAAAGTGGGAGTCAGTCATTGTCACGGTGAGTCTCCTCCTCATGAAGTGAGAGTGTAGTTCTCCACACAGCGAGACAACTGCAGCCGAGCCTGACCTGTGCACTGCAACACACAGGTACTAGTCAACAAGAGAAAGGATTAAAGCAAGTGCAGAGATGAAGATATCTGACCTCAGATAATGAAGTTTTAATTAGATGCCATTTGCCAGGGTAATTATCCCCCAGCCGCTGTTCTGTTGCCTTTAATAGCACTCAGTGTATGAGGCGACGGTTTATATGTAGGACTCGTTTTCCTAATGGTGTTTTGTGCTAAAGAGCTAACAAGGACAAATGGAGGGTTTTTGTTTTCTTTTTTTAGGTGGTTTGATTTCCTGAGGAAGTCAGAGAGGAACACTGTAAATTACGGCCTCATTATCATCAGCATGTTGAGGGAAAATGTTGGGCTCATTAAAAGTTTCAGTGTTTGGGTTTTTAACTGTCTAAAGGGAGCGTGCGAGCTCGATTTATGATTCACCAGGTCTGACAAAACCACAGAGTTTAACTGCAAAGCAACTGGTAATTTTAAGCCTGAATGGATGAGTGACAGCATCTGCAGCAGCACATAACATCTCACTTTGAACTATTTCTGGTGCAGGTGGTCTTTTTATAGCCGTCCAAACAGGAAGAAGTGACACAAAGTCTGCAATCCATTTTCCGTTTTCCATAAAAAGATCAATAAGGAAAAGGCCAGAATCTCATTTCGTGACGATGTGCGATCAGTGGCTCCACACGTCGGATCAGAAAACCATGGAGGGGTCACTGTACAGCTGACCGTGCTGTGGGCATTCAACAGTCCAGCCTGTGGTGGTGCTGCGATGGTGTGGCGGATGTTTTCTCACTTTGGGCCTGAATACCAATCAATCATGGTCTGAATGTCACAGTCTGTCCGAGTATTGTCAAATCTGCAGAAACGATGTGAATCATGTCAACGTGGCATCAGAATCTCAGAGGAAGGATTCCAACGTCCTGTGGAATCAGTGAGAGCAAACGAAGGAGCTTCCCCGGGTTAGTGTGGTGATCCAGATAAAGTGCTCGGTGAGTGTAGGTCCAGGGGGCTGAGTCTCGCAGATGCCCTCCCTCCGTTCCACTCAGCTCAGTGTGTTCTCTGTCACCTCTGACGTGGAGCCTGCGCTGGTTCAGATGAGGGTAGCTGTACTCAAAGAAAACTTAGATTTGGATGAACACTGAAAGTGTAAAACTAAACAATCGATTCCAGAGTGAGGTGAGGCATTTGTTAATGATGTTGTTGAATTGGTCTTTCTCATGCTCGAGTCAAACAGTGTGAATACTGAATGTCATTTATTAGGACACAGATCAGTCAGCAGGGGGACTCTGCTGACTGATCTGTGGTCAGCTGTGGTCACCACAAATCAGCGATTAGGCAAAAACTGTTCACTGTTGAAATCGGTGTTGATCAACCTCACATTACAGTTAACACAAGTCACATCCCTATTGTTCAGTTCCACCGTGTGACCCATGTTCCTCTTTGTTGGCCGAATGTTCTTATGATTGCATGTTTCCATCAGCTCACATTGGTTTTTTTTTCTTCATTGTCTCATGTTGCCTTCACATCAGAGCGCTGACTCTTCAGGCTGCTTTGTTGCTGACAAATGTGACTCAGCCTCACATTTGCAGCACCTTTCTAATGATGATGAAGTTCATTTAAAGTTTGTCTTTTTCCATTAGATGTCAACATTAAATTAAAATGACTTTGTCAGCCTTTTGTAGGTGAATAGTCACATCATGAAAAATATATTTAACTTTACTTCTTTGTCTTCTTTGGGCCACGATTCTACAATTTTTCCATCCAAGTAATAAAAATTCACAGCTTCTGATTTGTGATAGTTCCCTGCAGCAGGTCATCATTACTTGGTTTCATCCACATCCTCCAAACATTTGGATGTATCATGTTCCAAGGCTGGATTTGTGTTATTTGCTTTAACACGTATGTGATTCTGGATTCACTTCAGCTTGGTCTGGGTACTCACCAAATGTATTACAATTCATCCTGAGACATTTCACTTGAAACCACAGGGAAACATCAGGGGATCGCCAGAGTCATTAGCCTTCGTCCTCTTGGTTTCCACAAATGTGTGTGAAAAATTTCATGGCAAACTCATTTCACATATTTCAGCCTGTGCCGAAGTGGTGGACCAATCAACCAACCGTCATTAAAATCTGTAAAAGCCACTAAATATTAAGCACCACAGAGTGTGTTTATTACTGTGGAGCAATGCAACGGTTTTACAACTCAGTTATACAATAAACTTTTACATTCACAGCTGTTTTCAATCAAAAAGGAGTCGTATCACATCAGATTGCGATTGTTGTTGTTGTTGTTTATTGTATAACATGCCTCTTGTTGTTGAAAATGAGAACTGGTTCTCAACCGACTTACCTGGTTAAATAAAGGTTAAATAAATAAAAAAAATAAATCTCAAATCGCTGTCATCATCACTGGGTGATACATGCAAATTAGAAATGTTATGCCGCACAGCTGAGTGGAATTATTAAACGATGAGTGAAGTGTGATGGGATGGTTTTAGAAAACATTTTGTAGGCAGTGGTTTATGGTGGAGAAATAGCCAAAACACAGGAGGCGATGCTACATGTCACTGATGTGCTTCTAATCTTGATGTTTTTGAGATTTGTTTTCCTGATGCTCCTCAACATGACTCAGTAATTTCAAAGCCCAGTTCTGTACATCAGCAGGGGAAGGAAACATGTGACTCTGCTGCCATGAAAACGCCTGTTTGTCAGATCTTAAACAGCCTCATTAGCACTTCCAGTGCACAACCATGTGATACACACAGAACTGCAAATCCTGACTGAGTCTTATCATTTCCTATTTTTGAATACTCAGTATTACGAGTAAACCATGATGGTAATAGCAGGAATATACTGCAGTTGTGTGCACAATGTGTGTCCCCACTTGTTTAAATATAAAATGATTTTCTAAACAAACATGAAGGAAAAATTGCAGCTTCATGTGTTTCTCCTGAATCAGTCACCTGATGACAGTCACTTTAGAACGTGCAATAAAGTAAAAATAGATGTTAATTCATGCATTTAAATTGGAAGTGTTGCTCCTTTGGGATACTAAAACCCACCTCTTTATGCTGAGCTAACTGCCCTGTTACTCTGTAGTTATAAGACAGTGGGATCAATCTTATCTAACTCAGCAAGAAAGCAGATGAGCGTAATTCCCGAAGTGTTGAACTGTTTTACTTTAAGTCTTGTGGGAGGCTTTAGAGACAACCCAACACCTACTGAAAGAGTGTCGAGATGACTTTCAGCTGCTGATGAACTGATAGGCAGCAGCACAGTGCTGAGTACACTCTTCCTGCAGCTTTAAATAATTCATGAACAGATAAAGGTTGATTTGTTTTCTGAAGTTGTCCAGAAGAAAATCACTCAACAGCAAAAAATCAAGGTGCTATCACTGACTGACAGATCAATTAAAGCTGAGCTACCAGATATAATGATCACAGGCTCAGGTCAGTGATCTGAATTCTGAAATATCTGAAACTCGTCAGTTATACATATGAATACTCTTCATTTATTTACAGTGAGATCTGTTCTAAAATCACTGCCAGACATCAGGCTGTTAAATATCCATTTATCCGTGGCAGGTCCATTGTCGGTACAAACAAAGAGATTTCCTGAGAGAGAGCTTTGAATGTTGTGTACCGCGGGTGAATCCTGGACGGTGATTTCTGATGTGTGGGATGAGGCAGCCACTCGCTGTTCAGTCCTTGTCATTACACGGCACTCTTCCATTCACTGGCTTCAGCACAGCAACATGGCTGCTAAAGCACAGTGATGGTTTCAATGATTAACATCTCAACTGAGAATTTTATCTGTAAAAGCAGTAAAATAATAAACAAGATGAAAAATACCTTCATGATGGCTCCATGGTCCAACCAGTGATTATGAACTGGTTCACAGGATGCACAGTGTGTTGGAAAGTTATTCACACAAATTAAATTATAACCCACTCCAAAACAGAAATGACTTGTGTTATCTCTGTGATCTTGCACGGTTAAAAACAGTGCTCTACTTTATTCTAACACTGAAAACAAAAAAGTAAAGACTTTATCTGTAACTATTGGCATTAAAATGTACTGAAGTATGAAACTGCTCACTGTGATTAAAGGTGTGAGTGTTTAATCACTAAACCTGGAGATGAAATAACAAAACGTGGAAAGTGTGAAGTTATCTCCAGGTCTGGATTGACAGTACTTCTGCTTTCTTTTTGAACACAGTAAAAACAGTGAGATAGATTTAAAGGTAGAATATGTCTGTTAGAGGGAAAGTAGAAAGGCTCCTACAATAGAAATGCTCAAGTAAACCAGTACATCAGAAACAGTGTGCGTCACAAACGTACTTCCTGCCTCTGGACGTCTGTATGTACCCTGATAACTTACTTTATTTGTTCTAAATATGAGGCAGAGAACCACAGCAGAAAGAGTTAAACCCTAAAAACACTGTTTATGACTGCATTAAAACACTTCTTATAAGTGATTTATTAACGATATGACAGATTTATGACAGTTATACAGCCTAATGTCAAATCATTGGATCTTTTATCCAAACTAATGTGATAAATACCAGTCATAAATATGAAATGATGGCATTATATTTATTTTAAAACAGTTTGTTTGTTTGTTTGTTTGTTGTCAGATATTGAATTTTCCTGTTCTGTTTTTCCCATATATCCGTTGTTATACTAGTTGTTATTTGTTTGTTTTGTGTGTGTGTGTGTGTGTGTGTGTGTGTGTGTGTGTGTGTGTGTGTGGAGGGGTGGTTGTTGTTAAAGTCAACATAAACATAAAATTGAAATAAGAAATAAGAAACGATTCATCAGTATGAAAACGGTATATTAAAAGAGGAACACTAAACAAAAAGATCAATAAACAATAATCAATCCTCGGTCTCGTTACTCGGGACTCGGACCTGCGCCGCCGCCGGCAGTGACGTCACTCGTGACGGGACTACGGCTCACGTGACGGTGACTCCGCTCCAGTCAGCTGATAAAAGTCGGTTGTTTTTGTCGACAACAAGTCGAAGAAGTGCTGGGTCATCGTCGAGTCCGGGTGTGTCGTGGTCCAAACGCTGGCACAATGAGGGGTCTCCTGCTCGTCTTCGCGGCGCTGGTCCTGAGCAGCGACGCGCTGGTCCGGTAAGAAAACGAGCAAAGCTAAACACAACGAACGGGTTGTGTTTAAAAAAAGAACTAACGTCAGCTTACACAACGTTAACCGTTACCTAACGCCGAGCGACAGAACACGGTCGGGTCTCACACACACACACACCGAGGCTTCGGGTTTATGTAGCTCGGCTTTATCTCCGTTAACCGCCGGGACCGTCCGCCCTGTGCACGTGATCTGCGCTTTGTCACAGTCTGATCCCGTGACCTGAACTAACGCTGCACGGACCCCGAGCCCCTCTGAGCCCTCTCTGCTAACAGGTACCTTCACACACCGCACGGACAGACACTGATATTTAGCTGGATTACAGCTCATCATGCTGCTGAACCTGGACCGGATCAGCTGCAGCAACCCCAGATCACAGCACTGCCCCCACAGGCTTGAACAGGAGGCATGATGGGTGCATGACTTCATCTGCCTCCCTTCTTACCCTGATGCCCCCTTCACTCTGGAACAGGGTGAATCTGGACTCATCAGACCACATGACCTTCTTCCATTGCTCCAGAGTCCAGTCTTTATGCTCCCTATCAAATTGAAGCCTTTTTTTCTGATTAGCCTCATTGATTAGTGGTTACACAGCTGTTCAGTCCCAGTCCCTTGAGTTCCCTTCTCATTGTGTGTGTGGAAATGCTCTTACTTTCACTATTAAACATAGTCCTGAGTTCCACTGTTGTTTTTCTACGATTTGATTTCACCAAACGTTTAAGTGATCGTCGATCACAAACAGTCAGGATGTTTTTTCAACCACATTTCTTCCTTGAAGACGATGGTTCCCCACTGTCCTTCCAGTTTTTAATAATGCGTTGGACAGTTCTTAACTCAATTTTAGTAGTTTCTTCAATCTCCTTCGATGTTTTCTCTGCTTGATGCATGTCAATGATTTGACCCTTCTCAAACAGACCACGGGACGTGTCTTTGGACACAGTTGTTTAAGAAATGAGAAGCTACTCATTGCATCAGTTGGGGTTAAATAACTTGTTGCCAGCTGAATGATAATCGCCCATGCAGTAATTATCCAACAGGAGGCTCTTACATATTTGCTTAGTTAAATGCAGGTGGTGACTTTTTTTTTTTGGCCAGGCAGTGTATTTGTAAAGGTTTCTTTCTTTGAAACCAGTTGAGAATTTCCTTGGCTGTGTGTTTGGGATCATTGTCTCGCTGAAATGTCCGTCCTCGTTTCATTTTCGTCATCCTGGTAGATGGCAGCAGATTTTTATCAAGAACGTCTTGGTACATTTTTCCATTCATCCTTCCTTCAATTATATGAAGTTTGCCAGTGCCGTTTGCTGAAAAAGCCATACACCATGATGTTCCCACCTCCAAACACCACTGTTGGTATGGTGTTTTTGGGGTGATGTGCCGTTTGACCTCCAAACATGGTGTGTTTTATGGCATCCAAAGAGTTCAGTTTTGGTCTCATCTGACCAGACTGTATTCTCCCAGTATTTCACAGGGTTGTCTAAATGTTGTGCAGCAATCTTCAACATGCTTTTTCTTCAACAAGAGAGTCTTGCGTGGTGAGCGTGCGTACAGGCCACAGCGGCTGAGTACATTACTTATTGTTTTCTTTGAAACAGTTGTACCAGCTAATTCCTGAAGCTCTCCACAAGTGGTCCTCGGCTCTTGGACAACTCTTCTGATAATTCTCAAATGATGTTCTTTTCCCTTCCGGACATTTCACGTCAATAGCACCTTTAGAAATATATTTACTGCCGTGTTCAATACTTATTTTACCCGCTGTGTCTGTGTCTTTCCTTGGATTTGCAGGACATATGCTGACAAGTTGAGTCCTAAGGTGGTCCAGTCGCTGCTGGACCTGCTCTGCAGTCAGCTGAAGAACCTGCTGTCCCAGGCAGGAGTAAGTCTTCTGTCATCTGGAAAAGACCAAGAAGACAACAAACACGAGGACAGTGCAGACTCTGAAAAGAAAGACTTCAGAGGTGATAAGAGCGTTTTCTCATTACCCTTTAGAGGAAAGGATCTTTTTGTCAGTTTTAGTGACCTGATGAGGAACCTGTGTTGTCCCTCGTGATTGATAATGCATGCAGAACGCTGTGTTTGCGGACATTAATGCATTCATGCGAGCAGTGTGGTTTTTCAGCAGCAGAAGATATGATCAAACATATTTGCTGACATGTGAATGATGAACAGACAGTGAGTCGTATGATCAAACAAGAGCCAGCTTTGTTCCTTAATCTGGTACGAACATGTGATTGTGGTCATAGTACACATCAGAGACAGCCATTATGGTAGTTAACTGGCTGCTTGATCGAAGATGATTGTAAAGATTTTATACAACATTAAAAAAGACTAAAGTTAAACTTCATCTCAACAAAACACGATTAAATGAATTAAATTTCAGTTGAATACATTTGAACAGATTTTACTGTTGTTTTTGTCAACTAAACCTGGTAATTTCAAATTTAATAAGTTTTAATCTTAGGTTTGAAACTAAAATCTGCTGCTGAAATTAAACGTTTATTGTTGCTTCTTGTTTAGATTCTAGTATTGAGGTGTATTATTACTGACAGTATGTTAAACAACTTGCAGCCTATGCAGCCTGTAACTGTGGGTGTGGACGGTGTGTTGTGTTTCAGCTTTGATACGTAAGCAGCACACTGCAGAGCTACACCTTGGAGATTTCCTGGTCTTCCTCAGGAGAGTGGTGTCCTCCAAGGCCATCCAGTCCAAGATGGCCTCCCCCAAATGGACCGAAGTGCTGCTCAACATTGCTGCACAGAAGTGCTGCTCAGGTAACCAGCTTTCATAACACAATACAGATAAAGACATAGCTGAGCATAGTATAGCAGCATAACAACAAATACAGCTAAACCAACAGTAACTTTTGCTGAGCAGCAGCAGTGCCCTCTGCAGCCACAGCTGCTAATTGTTACTGGAAGTAGCATAACACAAAAAGCTACTAGCTAACGTACAAAAACCAACACCTATCAATCCCTCAGACAACAAACACAAAATCATCATCTCAGTACAAACCAACATCTGATGGACTGAAAAATGTGAATCTTATTTTAAGGGGAAATTGTTGCATATTGGTCCTTTAACACGTGCTGGCTGTTAATTCTAGGGGTCCCTCTGGTGGGAAACTTGAGAACTCGGCTCCTAGCTCTTCATGTTCTGGAGGCCGTCCTGCCTGCCTGTGAGGCCAATATGGAGGATGACCAGATGACACAGGTTTGCCACTTAGTTTGCCATATACAAGTCCATAAAGGATATACCTTATTTCTCTCACTGTCAGATAATCCCAATAAAAGACCAGAATTAAACAAGTTTTATGAACCTGAAAAAATGAAACTATATATTTGTCAGGTAAATCTAAAAGATTTACCTGTTCAGTAGGAACCATTGTGCTTCAGGCTTCAGGGTAGAGAGGTGGGAAAGTATTGAGTAACAGTTTAAGGCACTGATTGTAACAAAAACAGAGAATCTCACTTGCCTAATTCCTTAATATAACAGACTGTCTGTCTCTCTGTTCTAGGTCGTGGAGCGCCTCTTCTCCTTGCTGTCTGACTGCATGTGGGAAGCTCCCATCGCTCAAGCAAAGCACTCAATCCAGATAAAAGAAAAAGTCCAAGAGCTCAAACTACAGGTGTGCAGCCAACCACTTCCCTTTCCGAACCCTTCCTGTGTCTAGAGTAACGTCTTTTGTTGACTGACAGTTTCTTTGATCCATAGGGAGAGGCAGAGGAGGAGGATGAGAACCTCCCCATTCAGGAAGTGTCCTTTGACCCGGAGAAGGCTCAGTGTTGTGTGGTGGAAAATGGCCAGGGGCTGACGCATGGCAGTGGGGGAAAAGGCTACGGCCTGGCCTCCACTGGTATCTCCTCTGGATGCTACCAGTGGAAGGTACAACACTTTGTCGTTATATCTTTATAAGCGGAACAAAAATGATGATGCAGTCCATTTAGAAGCTGTTACCATTGCTGTCCACAGCTTTATGGTACATGCACAGACAGCATGGTGGATTAGCACTGTGTACATAACAGGGCTGAATTAATTGCAAACACCTATATAAATTTCACAGTAGAGACAGAATTAATTTAAAAGAAAGTGTCCTACACAAAAGTTTAATTTGTCTCTTTTTTAAGTTGTTCACCTTTTTTTTTCCTGCCTGTTTGCAGTTTTACATCGTGAAGGAGAACAGAGGAAATGAGGGTACATGTGTCGGGGTCTCACGATGGCCTGTGCACGACTTCAACCACCGCACCACGTCAGACATGTGGCTGTACCGGGCCTACAGCGGAAACCTCTATCACAATGGAGAACAAACACTGACACTCAGCAGCTTTACTCAGGGAGACTTCATCACCTGTGTCCTGGACATGGAGGCTAGAACCATCTCCTTTGGCAAGAATGGAGAGGTGAGAGACTGAAGCAAACCGAGCTACGTTAGTCTTCAAATGACAAGACTGAAGACTAAAGTCGCAGTTTATCACATTTGTGTATAAATACATTCTGTTCTGTTTAAAAAACTATGTGTGTCTGCATGTGTTCAACACTAACAAATAACAAGCTGCGCTACCCATTATCAGAACCTTGTAGCTTTGTTGAGTCACTTGCCTTTGTCATTACATATACAGACTCAACTCCAGCAAATACCATCTGAAAACTCACCCACTGATTACAGAGAAATAATAATATTAATGAATAATTTGTCCGTCTCTAACCGCTAACTTGTTGATCCACAGGAGCCGAAGTTGGCCTTCGAGGACGTGGACGCTACTGAACTCTATCCCTGTGTGATGTTCTATAGCAGTAACCCAGGAGAGAAGGTCAGAGAACATAGACGCACACTTTACCTGTGTTGGCTTTCATGTTAGTTCATCCTTTGATGATTTCTGTGCATGAGCAGAGAATCACCAGAATATAGACAAGTACATCCCAGAGACTCATCAGTTACTTGGTGATTGAGATTTCTTATCTTCAGACTTGCAGTTTTCTTTTCTCTCTTTTGGAAGAAGCTCTTTAGTGTTTTTTGGGTTTAGTGTTGTTGTGTATTTCACTATGTTTATGTAAGTACATTATATAAATGTATATTTATATAAATGTATCTTTGAATGGTTCCAGGTTAAGATCTGTGACATGCAGATGAGGGGAACACCTCGAGACCTCTTACCTGGTGACCCAGTCTGCAGCCCCATGGCCACTGTTCTGGCTGAGGCCACCACACAGCTCATCCGCATCTTACATCGCACTGACCACTGGACCCACCGGATCAACAAAACAATGATTGAACGGCTTCATAAGATAAAGCCTTGCTTTAGAGAGTCAGCCAGTGCATCTGGTAGCAGTGGTGGCCAAAGACTGAAGAAGAGCCGCTCGGTGCAGAGCCGTGAAGAGCACGATGCCCAGAGAGAAAGCCAAGAAACGCCCACGAGGACAGAGGAGGAGAGGGGACGCCACGGACGGCAGCATGGCTTGGGGGAGCTGTCGGATCACCACCTGAGAACGCTCTGTACAGAGGTGTGGCCGGTCCTGGCGGTGATTGGGGGTGCAGATGCAGGACTCCGTGTTGGTGGGCGATGTGTACACAAGCAGACCGGACGCCATGCTACTCTGCTGGGTGTGGTGAAGGAAGGCAGTACCTCAGCTAAGGTGCAGTGGGACGAAGCTGAGATCACCATCAGGTACTGGGTGGAAAAGTTTTCCTGTGGCACCTTTTTGTCACTTTTCTTTGGACATTATTTGTGTACGTGTTGTCATATTTATTATTTAGTGGTTTATTTTTGTAGGTGTATTCAGTTTTCAGCTGTTTTATTTCTGTTTTGAAACCTACCATGTAAAGATTTTTGCTGTTGGTGCTGAGAAACCTTTAGGCTTCTGAAACTGCCTGTTTCTATGTTGTTCTGATGCTGTCCTCTGCATTAGCCTCTTGCTTTTTAATCACTTCTTCACCCTTCATTTTCCCTAACTCTTCTAAGTTTCTGTTACTGGCCTGCCCTTTTGCATCATGACTCTTTTGCGTAGATGAATAACGCAGCCTGGTTTTGTGCCATTCCCACACATTCCACCTTTTTATTTGTCTTGCATGCTGTGCTCTTTCTCTCCTGCCCTTTCCCTCACTTTGTGTTTCCTTCCCTTGTCTCTTTTCACTCTCCACTCCCTCCTATTAAAGCTTCCCAACTTTCTGGTCGCCTAGTGACACTCCACTTTACAACCTGGAACCCTGCGAGCCGCTGCCCTTTGACGTGGCGCGCTTCCGTGGCCTCACCGCCTCACTGCTGTTGGACCTCACCTACCTTACCAGCATCCACGAGGAAACTGCTGCCAAGCTCAGCGCACGACGGCACGACAAGAAGCATCGCAACGCCGCGTCAGTTGGGCACGAGCCGACCACTAATGAAGATAAAGCAGACAATGAAGGACACAGCCGTAACGAACAAAGAGACAGCGTTGGGGTCTCATCTGGAGCAGCTCCAAATACCACGACCTCTGACCTGCGTGTGTCCCACAGCCTGGATGAGGTGAAAGCACACGCGGCACCCAACTCAAAGTCAGAGAGTGAGATCTCCTCTGTGGCCGGTGGTGGGGTAGGTGGAAGTGAGACCCTTTTCACCACAGCTCCTCACACTCCTGCTGAAGGGAACAGGAAGAAGGGCCATGAGCATGGCTCCCGCAGTCACGAGCCGTCTGCTCCCTGTATTGCCACCCAGTCAGAGATCCATGCTGTGCAGCTGTCGTACCTCTACCTGGGAGCCATGAAGACCCTCAGCGCCTTGCTGAGCTGCAGCAAATATGCTGAGCTGCTGCTGATTCCAAAGGTACTGCAGCTTGCCAGGTTAACTTAGCTTAGCTTAGCATAAAGGCTTGAAACATGAGGAAACAGCTAGCCTGCCTCTGTCCAAAGGCACCAGCACCTTTAAAGGTCAGTTATTAACACGTTATATCTCATGTTTAGTCGCCTGGTTAGCTCAGTTGGTGCTCAGAGCACAAGACTCAATCTCTCAGGGTCGTGGGTTTGAGCCTCACTCCGGTCGGCACTGCCTCCCATGGGCCCACCACCTGTGGGAGTTGCTGTAGGATGGTGCATTGTGGACTGGGTGGCAGTCGTCCCTGCGACCTGGGCCTGGACCCAGATAAGCGGCAGATGATGACATGACTTCTGACATCTCATCTGTTTAATCGGATTAAAAACTGTTACTTTTGGAGTCGAATGAGTCTCTACAGGTTGAACAGATAAGATTTAGTGTTAATTTGTGAGCTTTAGCGGTCCTGTTACCTTTGGACAGAGCTATGCTAGCTGTTTCCGGCTGCTGGCTTTAGAATAAGTGTATTTCACACAATGCTGAATTATTCCCTCTAGAGAAAGTAATTGGTTTCACCTTCATACCTTGTTTTTATATGAATGTTATAATTAGACCCATTGAATATGGAGTTTTTCTACAGAATCTCTGTAGAAAAACAGCGGCAGGTGTGAGTGAGATCTCTTTCCTGAAACAGATTCAGGTCACGTTTTCAGATGTGTACCACTTCTCTCTTCTGACATCAAGGTATTACCGGAAGCAGCACCCAGCGGGCACAATGCTGATCTAAATGCCAGCACCACAGGAAGCACAGTTGCCACCTCACCAGTATGCCAGGAGGAGGTGGAGATGCGGGCAGCTCTGCAGTTTCTCATGCGCCACATGGTGAAGCGGGCAGTGATGCGCTCTCCTATCAAGCGGGCCCTGGGCCTGGCAGACCTGGAGAGGGCACAGGCCATGATCTACAAACTAGTCGTGAATGGGCTGTTGGAGGAGACCAGTGGGGGTAAAGTCAAGTCTGGTGAGAATATGTCGAGACTTAATGTGCTTTAAATTAGAGCTGCTGACTATTTTTAGAAGACATTCATTTTTAGTCCATGTAAAGATCCCAGAGCCCATGATTTCATGTTAAGAATAACAAAAACCAGATTAATTTACAGCTAAATAAACTGCTGAATAAATGGTCTGCACTACACTGATTGCTATTACTACTTGGATCCTCACTATATGAACATATCGTGAACAACAGACATTTCGTAAGCTTTGTCTGTCTGTTTATGTCCCACAGGAGTGAGAAGTGAACCAGAGGGTGAGGGGGAAGGTACAGAGGGTGAGCAGTTGGCACAAACCCCCGTCACCACCAGCCCCTCTGCCTCCAGCACTACCTCCTTCATGAGCTCCTCACTGGAGGACACCACCACTGCTACCACACCTGTCACAGACACAGAGACCGTCCCTGCCTCGGAGTCCCCAGGGGTCATGCCTCTCAGCCTCCTCAGGTCAGAGCAGATGGCCGCACATCTTGTCACTCAGCTAGTGTTAATGATTCACCTGGTTTTCCGTGTAGGATTAAATTGAGTTGATTCTTATATTGCTTCTCAATGTAATTACAGGCAAATGTTCTCCAGCTACCCAACCACCACCCTGGTTCCAACCCGTCGAGCACAGACTCCTCCGGTGTCCTCTCTGCCAACCTCTCCGTCAGATGAAGTTGGCCGCAGGCAGAGTCTCACCTCCCCTGACTCTCAGCCCACCAGGCCACAGAACAGAACAGGTACCTGTAAGTATGCCAGATTGCCTTCCATGAAAATATCACTTTTGTGCTATTGAAAAACTTCTATGGTATTCAGAATACCAGGAAAAGCTGTGTAGATTTGAGCTTGTTAACTCTCAAATCTCTTGTTAATTTTTTATGCAGTTATAGATATGGGAAACAAAAAATGGACAGAAATGGACAAACACT
This sequence comes from Toxotes lorentzi, assembly GCA_037833715.1. Lineage (NCBI taxonomy): Eukaryota > Metazoa > Chordata > Actinopteri > Toxotidae > Toxotes > Toxotes lorentzi. Next base: position 27,899,867 of record JBBMJY010000001.1, on the reverse strand, counting down.
CATCACATTGTAATATTTAAAGGCGTTCCCATGACGACAGCAAAATATACAGACCCATATTTTTATGCTCTTGCTGCCATAGTCAAACCTACTCCCCAGATCTCATTATGATGTAACTAATGGTGGCTGATGTTTGCTGCAGCTCTGTCAGACCCCAGCAGCAGGCTGTCCACATCTCCCCCTCCTCCTGCCATTGCTGTGCCCCTGCTGGAGATGGGCTTCTCCCTGCGTCAGATCACCAAAGCTCTGGAGGCCACTGGTCAGTCTCCTTCTTGTCCCCTGAGAAGCTGGTTGCAGTTGTCCTGTATTTAAGTTTTGTGGTATACAGAGGAGTCCAGTGTGTGTATTCCTACTGTCCCCAGGTGCACGAGGAGAAGCAGACGCTCAGAACATCACAGTACTGGCCATGTGGATGATAGAACATCCGGGCACAGAGGATGAGCATGACGAGCCTCACACCAGAGGCAGCGGTGTCGGTGGTGATGGGTCTGACTCCTCCTGTCCAGGTGCAACAGCTTCTGCAGGAGGCAAATCTCTGGATAGGAACTCGTATCTGTGCTCTCCTGGAGACATCGCCAGTGCAGATGCTTCAGAAATGGAGGAGGGTTTCAGTGAGAGGTAGGGTCTCACATATTTTATTTATAATCTGAAATAGTAGTAGAATGAATATAGTTACTGTGACATTTGGTAACAACTACACTGTTAAGTACCCTCAGCAGGATGTTCAAGTATTTTGAAAACCTCATGTCTTCTTTTGAGTTTGTTGGAATTATATCAGGGGCCAGTTCATTTAAGTGTAAAAGCAGAACAAAGGACACTGGTATGAAAAGATTAAAATTGTGTTTTCCATTTTATCACGACGACAGTTATTTATACTAAATGTTGCTTATTAGTAAAATTTACATATAAAAACAAACTTGTTCCTTTACTTCGTAGTCCTGAGGGTCTGGAGCAAGACAATGCATCAGCCTCCAGCGGTGCTGCCCTCAGAGGACGCTCTGCTGTGGGCAGGAAGCACCGCTTTGACCTGGCTGCTCGAACGCTGTTAGCCCGCGCTGGTGAGAATGTTCTTCACATGTGGTCTAAACAAATTGCAGATTTACCTCCCGCTTCATCACCTCACGTTGAACTTTCCCTTCCTTCTAAGCTGGACTGTACCGCTCAGTGCAGGCCCACCACAGTCAGTCACGTCGGGAGGTCTCATCCCTCCAACAGCAACAAGACCCGGCTGCCCTTTATGACTTCAACCTGGATGAGGAACTGGAGATGGACCTGGATGAGGAGACCATGGAGGCCATGTTCGGCCAGGACCTTGCCTCTGACACCGACATTCTGGGAATGTGGATCCCGGAGGTACTGGATTGGCCAACATGGGTGTGTGTGACTTTATGCTATGGTCAGAGGGCTGCCATCCCCATTCTGCTTTTTACCTGCCCTGCATTGCTTCTGCATCACAGTAAACCCTGCACGCTGAAATGCCAGCTTTATCTGTCAGGTCTTTGAGACACACTCACCTGTTCAGCCACATTTCACCTGAAAACCCATTCACTCAAAAGATCTAACTGGCATGAAGTGAACGACTAAACACGACCAGATGATTTCTTTGAATGTTGGTGACTGGCTGTTGCTTGGAGTTCATTAATGCAAAGCGATCATAGGTCCATATATCACACATAATACGATGCATGAATGCTTCACTGCTGCTCGGAGGCCTAACAACTTTATCTTGTGTGTGTGTTGTGTAAATATGTTTCATTCTCATGAATGTGAATGGGTGTGTGTCTGTGTGTGTTTCTCTATCATTGTGCCACACTGCGCAGCATGTGTGTGAGACAGACGATCGAGATGAAGTGGTGGTGTGTGAGTTGTGCGAGGCCAACGTTGCCAACTTCAATCAGCACATGAAGAAGAGCCACCCAGGCTGCGGCCGCAGCGCCAACCGGCAAGGCTACCGCAGCAACGGCTCCTACGTGGACGGCTGGTTCGGAGGGGAGTGTGGCAGTGGAAATCCTTACTACCTGCTGTGTGGTGGCTGCAGAGAGAAGTACTTGGCCATCAAAAGCAAGGCCAAAGTCCCCATTGTGGAGAGGTATGCCTTCAGAGAGAGAGTTAATGAGCACTGCTTTTTATGGAACAACCCTGGGTTACTACTGTGGCTGGATCTGATAAGTCAGGCTGATATATGCACTAATATTATATTATGAAATTATTAAAAGATGTGTTTTGCTCAGTACATGGTGCATGTTGTTCTGATCATGGAAAAATTCAAGACATACGTATTAATTCTGATGTGTGTTAGTGGCTGATCTGATATTATTATTTGAATTTTGTTTTTCTCACACTTGTGGTTATTACAGTTGTGTTTAACAATTAAACTATTAATTGTTGTACTTATGTACTTGACTCGTTACCTGTTACCTGGGGCTCTGTAACAGGGTTAACACAGTACTCTTAGCTCTCAATGTGTTTGCCAGTTTAAAATTTGATGCCAGCTCTGATATTTGAGTGTTTGCACAGGTAGAACCAGAGCGACTGCAAAATGTTCTCACACTCCATTATTGTATTACACATGTTTTATTACAAAACAGTTTTTCCCACCTGCCTCTGTAAATGGATTGTGTGTCATGTTGGCATTATTTGGCAGCTTATTATTTAAAGGAAGTAAAGCTGATAAATTCTCTTTTCATTCTGTGGTTTGTATTCAGATATAAGGGACAGGCTCCTGACCTCCTGGGAAAACAAGACAGTGTCTATGAAGGTAACAATTGATGATGATTTGAAATTGAACAGAGCATAAACATTTGAAGAAAGCCTAAGTTTTAATGTCTGTTGGCTGCAGGTGTTTATTTCTTATTTATTTCTTTCCAAACATTTGCATAAAACTGTATGTGTTTGTATTTTGATTTCAAATTCTGTTTGTCCGTCCCGCTGCAGAGGACTGGGACATGCTGGATGTCGATGAAGATGAGAAGCTGACAGGGGAGGAAGAGTTTGAGCTTTTGGCCGGGCCGTTGGGTCTCAGTGAGCGCAGGATCGTTCCAGAGGCTGTCCAGTTCCCTGACAGCGACCCACTGGGAGCCTCTGTGGCAATGGTGACGGCCACCAACAGTATGGAGGAGACTCTGCTGCAGATAGGTGAGGATGAGGTTCATGATCACATTACTTCTATGTGATACGGAGGCATTTTTAATGTAATCCCTATCATATAGTTCTGTGTGTTCCTGACTGAATTAAAGCCGTCGGTTCAGCCCTTTTCCCTGTATTTTTGATCATGTGTAATGTAATAGCAACAAACTGAGTGTGTGTTTGTGCCCAGGCTGTCAGACCTCAGTGGATAAGAGTTCATCGGGCAGGGTGACCCTCGGGGAGCAGGCAGCAGCCCTGCAGAACCCCCATGACCGTGTGATGGCGCTGAGGAGGGTGACGGCTGCAGCCCAGGTGCTGCTGGCCAGGACCATGGTGATGAGAGCCCTGTCCCTGCTGTCTGTCAGGTAGCCTTTTTTTACACGCTCCCTCTGTGCAGGGTGGGGGTTCATTTATTTGTCTTCTATTAATTGGCTAGACTTTGTCACAGGGGATGAAAGATGAACATTTCTTCAAAACTGACAGTAATTATGAATCCAGGGAGACAATAATAAAATCTCTGAAAAAATACATTTCTCAACTAGAGAGGACAGCATGGTACCAAACTTTAATAAATGTTCTCTTACACATGAAGACAAAATGTTTATTAATCACATTCTTCATAATTAATATAGAAAATGTGTATTCAACCTTTGTCCTTGTGTGCTGATTAATAAATTTCATCATTATAATCTCAAAATATTTAATGCGTTAAAGACTAATGGATGAAAACATTTATTTTTATATTTTTAAATGTTCTTAAAATTCACTCAGCTTCCCTCCCTCCCCCCTCCTCCACCCTTCTTTCCCTCCTACCTTTCCACACAGCGGTTCGAGCTGCAGCCTTGCAGCAGGTCTGGAGTCCCTTGGTTTGACTGACATCAGGACTCTGGTTAGGCTGATGTGCCTGGCGGCAGCGGGCCGAGCCGGTCTTTCCACCAGTCCCACAGCAGGCTCCGGCCATTCTGAAAGGCCCCGTGGGGCCGCCAAGGCGAGCAAACCTATCTCCTGCCTGGCTTACCTCAGCACAGCAGTGGGCTGCCTGGCCTCCAACAGTCCCAATGCTGCCAAGCTGCTGGTGCAGCTCTGCACTCAGGTACTCAGTATGACTCATCAGCCCAGCACCAGCCTTCATCTTATTCCATGTCATAGCTTTATTGAGCAATTCATAGATCTAATGTTCAGTTGAAGTTGGAAAGACTTGTTATTGCTTAAAGGATTTATTGATTTGAGAAATTAGGGGAAGCTTGGTGTGTTAACTGTATCAGATGTCAGTCTCCCATCTCAGCTTCAGAAAGAAATCGAATTGGCTTTTATTTTTTTATTTTCCCTCTTATAATTATATTTAATCACATATTGGTGAGAAGCCTCACTGTTACCTGTTAATTTACTGTCAAACATTGAACGACTCACAATGATGGCCTTTTCTTCCCTTTCCAGAACCTGATCTCTGCAGCCACAGGTATGAACCTGACCACCGTGGACGACCCCATCCAGAGGAAGTTCCTGCCCAGCTTCCTGCGCGGCGTGGCTGAGGAGAACAAGCTCATCACCTCTCCCAACTTTGTGGTCACGCAGGCTCTGGTAGCTCTGCTGGCAGATAAAGGGGCCAGACTCAGACCTGCTTATGACAAGGCTGATCTGGAGAAAAGAGGTTTGTTACATAGAAGTGCACAAAAAGCTGGTGTTCCATGTTAACCAGTCAGTCAGTCACTGTGTCTCATCTCATTGGCTGTCATTGTGTGGCAGAATCATATCTCATATTGGTAGTTTTTGTGATGAGTGAGCAGATATTGTGTTTTTTTTGTAATTTAACTTCAATCACAAAAGCAAACTGTATAAATCAGTGAAGGGGACATGCTTCTGTCCTGTATCTTCCAGGTGTTTCTCAACATGTTTAATGTCAGGGCAGTGTTCATAATGTATTTTCTGCTGATCATCTCATATATTTGTGAAATTCATATAGTAATGGCACACATGGCTTCCATGCACACATGGCTCATGCTTGTGGTAGCTTTGCACTTTTTCTCTCTGTTCACTTGGTTCACCTTCGGGTTATTTTGTGCTTTTTGTGTTTTCGTGTTTGTCTTTTTCATCTGTGCTCCTTCTTCTCTCACTCACCGGGCTACCTTGTCACCTTGTGTTCCGTGTCGAGCAGGTCTAATTGCGCATTTGTATGCCCATCCTTCCCATAATCCCTCCGCTGTAGGCCCTCTGGAACTAGCCAACGCACTGGCGGCCTGCTGCCTGTCCTCAAGGCTTTCCTCACAGCACCGCCAGTGGGCTGCTCAGCAGCTGGTTCGCACACTGGCCGCCCACGACCGCGACAACAACCAGAGCCGGCCGCAGACCTTTGCCGACATGGCGGGGGACCTGCGAAAATGCTCCTCCATCAAGCTAGAGGCTCACCAGAGCAGGGTTAGCAGTCTTCTTTGTCTTCTTTGTCTTCCTTTGAACCCAGAATTATTTTGAAACCCTAAAAACTTATCTAATAGTGATCATTTGTGTTGTGCCTGTTTTTCTCTGTGTGATTCAGGTCATCACATGTGGTTGGTGCAGTAAGAAAGGCCTGTTGGCCACCAGTGGCAATGATGGGACGGTCAGGGTGTGGAATGTAACCAAGAGCCAGTACACCCTCCAGCAGACCTGCATCTTCAACAAAGAGTAAGGCTTTTTGAAACACCACAAACATGTTCTGCAATCAGAAACCTCATAGTGTTAATGACAAGTCTGCAGTGGGGTCATTTTGGCTTTACTTTCTTATTTTTGTATATTTCTTTATTTTTGTATATTTTTGTAACAGTGGATCGGATGTGTAATGTAAAAGAGGTTGTTTGTAAGGTATAAAGGTCAGGGCACCCACTGTCTTTTAAAAGCTTGATCCACTGCCCCCACATGGTCAAATAAATAAATCTGTGCAGCTTTAACGTTGTCTCACTTTATTTATTCTGTTTATCTGTTGTCAGTGATGGCTCTTCAGAGGAGGGCATGTCAGGCTTGGGATCTCCCAGTGACCCTTGCTTGTCTCCTTTGGCCTGGAGTGTCACTGGAAAATTTCTGGCCTCTGCCATGGAGAAAATGGTCAACATCTGGCAAGTGAATGGTAAATCCTGTTTCTCCAGCTCCTCTGGAGTTTTCTTTCTGTTCTTATTTGGTTACACAGTTTGTTAATGATGAGCTCCATTTCGGTTGTTTTGAGAAACTCTTGGAGTATAAAGCCTGTTGTGGTAACTCAGCTGGTATTATTGGTGTGTGAGGTCCACAGAATATGAATGAGAGGATATTAAGATTTTATAGCTTCCATTAAAAATGAATCCGCTAAGGGACTGGATGTGGTCCAATCATCATTTCCTGCCTTCCACCACACACCCTGCAGCATGCACCATCTGTCCTTGGCCACTTTCGACTGCTTCAAGGATGAAAGTCCATAGTCACACTTCTGTTCTTCTGTGCTTTCATGAGCACATTTTCTCTTGTGCCGTTGAAATGTGACTGTGTCTTTATTGCACAAGCAAATCAGACCCACTAAATGCATAACTGTTGTTCTGTGGGTGTTGTTGTGTAATTAGTTTAAAGCCACAGTCTAAGATTTTGCCCCTCAAGAAATTTTCAAACTGCTCTTAATGGACACAGTGTAAACAAACATTCTCAGTGTGAGCTCCTTTCCCCTCCTCTAAGGTGGTAAGGGCCTTTTGGACGTGCAGCCTCACTGGGTGTCAGCTCTGGCTTGGCCTGAAGAGGAGGCCGAGTCCTTATGGTGCGGGGAAACCAAAGACATGTTGCTGGTAGGACGGATGGACGGATCCCTAGGCCTCATTGAGGTGCTGGATACTGCCACCATGCACCGCACCGAGCTGGAGCACTGCTACAGGAAAGATGGTATGAAGACGGTATTTTGACTCTTTTGAGCTCCTACCAGTTTGTTAGTAGTTTACAAATGTTTGCTGATCATGCACGTGACCGCTAAAAAGTTCTATCCTCTCACAGTGGCAGTGATGCACATTGCCTGGTACAGTGAAGACAAGCCTTTTGCTGTGGGCTACGCAGATGGGAAGCTGCTGATTGGATCCAAAGAGCCTTTAGAAAAGGGAGCCATCGTGGTCATTGATGCACACAAGGTAAACTACAACTACAAAAAGAATCACTGGTGATCTGTACCCCGAATAAAACTTTGTGTTTACTGTAGCTGATAAACAGAATTATATGTAGATTTATAGCCAACATTTATTTCATCACAAAAACATTGTTCTTGTTTTGCCAGGAGTCGATCACCAGTATGAAGTGGAGTCCTTCCGGTCAGATCTTACTCTCCTGTGCCAAAGAGGAGACGGTGAAGCTTTGGGCCAGCCACGACTCTCACGACTCTGAGTCAGGCTCTGGCTGGCGCTGCCTGCAGAGTCTCAGACACCCTTCCATGGTTAACGGTGTGGCCTGGTGCAGCCTGCCTGGACGTGGGCCTAAGCCCCTCAGTATGCTAGCCATGTAGGTTGTTCTATAATACTCTGCCAGACTGCGGCTGATCCAGCTTTCTTGTTTTATCCAACATGTTATGAGGAGTTCTTCTTAAAGTCTTCTCAAAAATGCAGTCAATTAGCTTTCATCCACATTTTGGTACAGTTTAACTGGTAACTGCTTAAGCTAATTTGAATTCTAGTGTCTCACCCAAAAATACTACTCTGAACTTGTTCATGAGAATAATTTATAATTTATTGAGTAAGATCAATAACAGTTAAGCATATTTGCAAGCTGAATGGCTTTTTATGAAACCTTTGATCTGCTGCAAACTCAAGGAAACTTTCTCTCTTAACCCTGATGTGTTTTAATGGAACAACAATATATTCCCCAAAAAAAAGCGGATTCTTTCCACGTTCATGTGCCGCTGTGTTTTTCAGATGCTGTCAGAACGGCCTGGTCTCAGTCTGGACTGTTCCTCAGGACATCTCCAACTTCCCAGAATCCTGTTCCTCTGACTCAGAGGGATGGTGGGACAATGAGGCAAAACCTAAATTCATGGTACCTTCATTCATTTCATAAATAATTACTCAGTAACAGTTACTCAAAGTTTGCACTGATGAAGATAGGTATCACTTAGAGACTTGTAGTCATTTGCTGCATTTGTTACCTTTTACTTTTCAGGATCTGGACATTTGATGCATTTTTTCTCCACTTCTAAAAATTTCTGCCCATACGTGTGGATTTATGTCACTCTGCTTATTCTTTCTACGCATGCAAAGAGTCATAGGAGGCTAATTTTTCCCAGATGCTCATTTTTGACCAAATCTCAAAATGTGTTTGATCAGAGATGGTGTTTTCTTCCCTCTGACAAGCTGTCACTGTGGTTGTGTTGCAGTCTTCCCGGTGGTCAGAAGATGGAGCGATGTGTGTTTTCCAGCTGAAGGGCCACATCACTCCAGTCAGAACTCTGGCCTTCAGCCCTGATGGTCTGGCTCTGGCATCTGGAGGAGTGGGAGGCCTCATGAACATCTGGTCCCTGCGGGTAAGAAATAAACACACAGATGGAGATGAAAGCACCCACACAGGATGCATGTAAATCAGGCAGGTACCAGCCACATATCTGCACAGATGTATGTGTGAAACACATGAGATGAAATATCATAGACACAGAGATGAAAAGAACAAATGATTCATCACATCAGCCGTCGTACACCACACTGCTGTTTACAGTGACACTGAATACCTTTCCACTGGAGTCATCATGCTTGTGTGTGTCCATGTTCAACAGGACGGGTCAGTGCTCCAGACAGTGGTCGCCGGTTCCGGAGCGATCCAGAATATTGTCTGGATCCCAGATGTGGGTGTTGCTGTCTGCTCCAACAGGTCAAAGGTATGACCTGTCACCTGATTCACATTTCTTCATGATTCACTAAAATCCTTATTTTTTTCACTGGTCTGTTTCATTTGCGTGTGCGTGTGTTTGTTTGGCCTCATGTGCAGGATGTGCTGGTTGTGAACTGCTCCAAAGAGTTCATGGCGTCCAACCACGTGCTGGCTACTTGCCGCACGGCTCTGAAGAAGCAGGGCGTGGTCGGCCTAAACATGGCGCCCTGTATGAGGGCCTTCCTGGAGAGGCTGCCTGTCATGCTGCAGGAGCAGTACGCCTACGAGAAGGTAAGAGGACAGTTCATACGCTCTCCACATTAATGTGTCTGTTACCAGCATGTAAATCACCTCTTTCTTCATCACCGTTAATATTTATACACACTCTAAGTACTAATCCATCAGAGATGATGAGTGACCTCTCTCCATTTTCAGTCAGTCAACCAGCAAACATGCTGTAGTCAGCTCTTGAATATAAATCAGCCTGGGATCTGTGTGGCTGGGAAGCGTTTCTGTTTCAGTTATCTTTTCTCCTGTTTGGAGAAGTTAGTGATTTAGATCCACGTTGCTTTCTTTAGCCCCACATGAAGACAAAGTGTTTCACGGTTGGAGTAATTAATACCTCGGGGGCTGAAGTCTCCTGTTGCTGGTGGTTCTTAGTTGTGGGGATGAGGAGAGTCTCATTTTCATGCCACACCGGAGTTTCCTCGAGGCTGGAGTGTCACAATCACATTTTCTAACCCGAAATGGTCTGGCTTCCATGCTTCTGTCCCATTTTCCATAGTGAAAAATAAGACTACAGCTCAATTCAACAACCTTACGCCACTTTTCATGGTGTTGTTGAGTGGGATTCTGGGAACTGCTAGAAATCCCAGACTGAAAAAGTCCTGGATAAAGATAGGCTCATTACTGCACAAACAAATACAACTCCAAGAATTTGTCACAGATTATTAATATTTAACAGTATTTGAGTGTGTGAGTGTGATTGTTTTTCCATCATTTCCAGTCGTTGCTGACGTTGCCTTTTCTTCTCACCTTCTAGCCCCATGTCGTATGTGGGGAGCAGCTTGTCCACAGCCCCTACATGCAGTGCCTTGCCTCCCTGGCTGTGGGTCTCCACCTGGACCAGCTCCTGTGTCGCCCCCCTGTGCCACCTCACCTCCGACACTGCCCACCAGAGTCTGGCACTGCCATCTGGAGTGCCAGTGAGTGGGCGTGGTTGGACTGTTTCTCTACAACAGTGAAGGCGGCGGAGGCCCTCGCTCGAGGCGCCACCTTCCCTGAGTCCTTCTCTGTTCCTGACCTGGAGCCTGTGCCCAAAGATGAAATGGCTCTGCTCATGGTGAGGAAGGCTGCTGGTGTTTGTGCAGCTGCATCAGCTGTTGGAGCTGTAATTTATAATGTAATGAACACCTGTGTAGTACATAATAACACCCTGTTTCTCACAGGACAACAGCAAATGGGCGTCTGGTATGGATGAACAGATCATGTCCTGGGCCACCTCAAGACCAGAGGTGATTTAAATTGATACCAAGATTAACTGTAATAAATGATTGATCTGTGGAGGCGATAGCTGCTGTTTTAACCCATTTATTTGATGTGTGTGTGTTGGGTGTTTGCAGGATTGGCACCTTGGAGGGAAGTGTGATGTGTATCTGTGGGGTGCAGGGCGACATGGCCAGCTGGCAGAGGCAGGCAGAAACATCCTGGTGCCAACCACTGCTCTGTCTTTCTCTCAGGCACAACAGGTACACGGACAGCACATACGACGATCATGTCACCTGTTTGTTAATTAGATCCACAAAACACCAGCCTGTTGCCTGTAATCACATCCAGCAACATCATGATAGAGTAGTTGTTATATTTTATACTTAATTGGAAGAGTAAGTACATTTATCACCTGTAAAAGCAGGGGGCTTTAGGGCTTCAGGAGTTGCATTGTAGAAAATGTAGGATCCAGTGTTTATGCAACTTAATCCACACTAAAGTCAGGATAATTCTACTCTTTCACTGCTTAGTTTAGTTAATGAATTTTTGAGTTTGTACTCAGACTAAACTCTGATCCCTGTTGTTATTTGCTGACTCATCTATTTGTCATCGTCTCTCCTCCTCCAGGTGGTGTGTGGTCAGAACTGCACCTTTGTGATCCAGCCTAACGGGACGGTGTTGGCCTGTGGAGAGGGCAGCTACGGCCGTCTGGGACAGGGCAACTCCGACGACCTGCACGTGCTCACTGTCATTTCAGCTCTTCAAGGTGACCCATTTGTTGTCCACTGGGTTAGAGTGCGATAGGATTTTATTAAAAACTAATCCTTTTAGAGACCTTAAGTAACTAAATGTATAACTAACTAAGATTCAACGACCTGTAACAAGATTTGATTCGTTGAAAATGCAGAAACCATGCATCTGTGTTGATGAAGGATGGAGTTTCTTTTACTCACTAATGATCTTTGGGTGACGGCTGGCTTTGGTTCTCAGGCAAAGCTTTAAACAGACCCCAGGCAGAAGTTTCCTTTTAGCTGTTACAGAGTTAGCTTCAATTAGCTGCAGCAGATTTAACCTACTGCTGGTGACATTTGTCATTTTAACCAGCAAAAGAAACAGTTGGCATCTGCTACAGATGAGAAGCTGCTACGAGCCAATCAGAAACCTGATCACAGATCAGATTGGCTGTTGGTGCCCAGCTATTAAACCTCCTTCTGTACCGTATTAAGCTCTTTAAAGGTCTTTTTTGAGTTTTAAATTTAAACTCTGCAGTTGTTTTCAGTAAAGTTTCTCTACCTGTTTCCACAGGTTTTGTTGTGACTCAGCTGGTTACGTCGTGTGGCAGTGACGGTCACTCCATGGCTCTGACGGAGAGCGGCGAGGTGTTCAGCTGGGGGGACGGGGACTACGGAAAGCTGGGCCACGGGAACAGTGACCGCCAGCGCCGACCCAGACAGATTGAAGCTCTGCAAGGAGAGGAGGTGGTGCAGGTCAGTCTGTGTCTACTCAGGAGTATTTCAGAGCCCGGTGCATAACGAAGACAGGGATTTGATTCAGTTTTTCTGGTAAATTAGAAGATCACAGGTCAGAGGGACCAAAAAGTAAAATACGATTTTAGCTACCTTTTCTTTGCTTAGGTGTAGGCATACTTTCAGTTTTCAGTTTTTTGTTTTCTTCTGTTATGCCAAGATTTTTTTCTTTTTCCTCACCAGATGTCCTGTGGGTTCAAACATTCAGCCGTGGTAACAGCTGATGGGAAGCTGTTCACATTTGGTAACGGCGATTACGGCAGACTGGGGCTGGGAAACACCTCGAACAAGAAGCTACCAGAGAAGGTCACGGCTCTGGAGGGCTACCAAGTCGGACAGGTAGGACAGAAAAGCACTGTCAACATAAAAAATATAATGGATTAATTTAAATGGATTAAATCTGTGTTGGATATTAAAGTAGAGACTGAAGATATATGAAAACACAGAAAAAAGACAGGACTGTACAAAGACTCATTCATCTTTTGACAGTTTTTTTTCTTGCTCATGTTTTGACAGCTTGAATATTTTGAAGGTTTAGGAAACACTGATGATTGACGACGGCTCAGCTGATGTTGACATGTGTTCCCTCCTCAGGTGGCGTGTGGTTTGAACCACACTTTGGTGGTCTCTGCTGATGAAATGATGGTTTGGGCTTTTGGAGATGGAGACTATGGAAAACTGGGACTTGGTAACTCCACGGCCAAGTCCTCTCCTCAGGTACACACTGAGGCCTGCTGCGTCATTTGTTCATCTGTGAAACTAATTATACAGGATCTGGTTTTTGAGCAAATGTAATTTAAGTTTATTTTGAATTTTGAATTTCTTAGAAAGTGGATGTTCTGTGTGGGATCGGCATCAAAAAAGTGGCTTGTGGGACACAGTTCTCTGTGGCTTTAACCAAAGATGGCAAAGTTTTCACGTTTGGACAAGGTACGCTGTTTTTTTTTTTCTTCAGGCAATTAATCTGGAATTATTTTAATAACCATTTAATCATTTAAGTCGTTAATGGTTCCAGCTTCTCAAATGTGATGGTTTTCTGCTTTTTCCTGATTCTAAACTGAATGTCTTTAAGTTTTGAACTGTTTCACTGTTTTCTGAGTTTTAGATTATCATACACACACACACACACACACACACACACACACATATATATATATATATATATATATATATATATTCTTTTTTCATTTTCTGTTACAGACCGCATAATCGGCTTGCCAGAGGGCAGAGCTAGAAACCACAACCGGCCCCAGCAGGTGCCGGCTCTGTCAGGGATCCACATCCAGGATATCGCTGTCGGTGCTGAGCACACTCTGGTGCTCTCCTCCACAGGAGATGTTTACACCTGGGGCAGCAACTCAGAGGGACAGGTAACCTGCTGACACACTCACTGAACCCCCACTGAAAGGTTGACCTTAAGGTTGGCTTGGTTTGAAAACAAATGTGCAAATTCAGGATTCAGTTTTTTGTGGAACTTTCAACCACAGTCTTCCTCATCAGAGAGAGTTTGCTCAGTTGTCATGGAGATGTGTAGGGAGACAGACTCTGTTGTCATAGAGACAGCTCACTCAGCTGAGGAAGACTTTGAGATGCTGCAAGCTCTGGAAAAAGTTAGCAGACCTTAGGTTAAGATTATTTTGTCCAGTGTGAAGAGATGTTAAGTTTATAGCCTGACGTTATGTTTAATGACTGAATTAAAATTAAACTTTTTAATATTTTTGCTTTATAAACACTAGTTCTGATTGTGAATGTCTGAATCTTACCAATTCATTAATTCAGTTATGTGAACTGTGGCTTTGTTGTCTAGCTGGGTCTGGGTCACACCAACCATGTTAGAGAGCCCACACTGGTGACGGTGCTGCAGGGCAAGAACATCCACCAGATCTCTGCCGGACGCTGCCACAGTGCTGCATGGACGGCTCCCTCTGTGCCGCCTCGAGCACCAGGTTAGACTCACCCGTCCCGACATGCAGCCTTAGGCCCCCTGTCGTACCACTGCTGTCTAATGGGCAGACCCTTTATCCTGGAGGTCAGATTTCCTGCAGTGCTGCTGGGACATGTAGTAAATACCAAAGCAGGGCACAGCACATTGTTGACAGATGAGGCCCCATTGTCTGGTGAACAGCAGCACACAGGAATTTCATTTAGGAACGGGTTAGAAAGCAGCATGAGGCCTCATTCCAGAGATCCAGTATCCAGAAGAGTATTTTAATGTAGAAATACAACTGAAAATATGTGTAAATACCTGGAGAGAGATGTAAGGAGGGTTGGACGGAGTTCTGGATGGTTGCTACACAACTCAGACTTAATCAATACTGTATTGTTTTTACTTTTTATATACTGCTTTGTTTATATACGACACCAACCCCAAACATCTGCTCATATTTACACACACATTCTTTGTTCAGTGTAAAATTGTTGTATTAGCAAGTTTAGAGTTTTACCGCTTCTGTCTTTGAGTCCTCTCCTCATCATTTTCCTCTTGTGATGCCTCCTTGCTCTGTCCTCGTCTCTTCTCCGTCCCCCTCTCGTGGCCTTTGTGTCTCGGTCCACGTCCTCCTCAGGCTCGTCTGTCCCTCTCCAGCTGGGTCTGCCTGTGGCGGTGCCTCCTCAGTACAGCGGGCTGAAGGAGGTGAGCATCGAGGCGGTCAGGGCTCGCCTACGCCTCCTCTACCACTTCTCCGACCTCATGTACTCCTCGTGGAGACTGCTCAACCTGAGCCCCAGCAACCAGGTAGGCAAAGAAGCAGGTTAAAGGAGGGTTAAATGTCAAAGTGGGGACAGTGTGTTTTGCTCTGTTGTATAATGACGGTTAATATCATTCTTACCCTGCAGAGCTGTACCTCCCACTACAACGCTGGGACCTGGGGGATTGTCCAGGGCCAGTTGAGGCCCCTGTTGGCTCCCAGAGTGTACACCCTGCCCATGGTGCGCTCTATAGGCAAGACCATGGTGCAGGGAAAGAACTACGGCCCCCAGATCACCGTCAAACGAATCTCCACCCGGTCAGTACTTCTCTGGACTTTGTCTTTGTGTGTTTGTTTGTACCCTCACTCGCCTGCCTTTGTGTGTCTTTGTGTGTGCCTAACAGAACGCAATCCACACAACCCAGTAACACCAACTACACAAACAAGCAGCTCCATCTATCAAAGTTGGACAAGAGCAGCGATACCTGTCATATTTCCTGCTTTTCTCAGTTCACTCAAACAGACATACTTAGAGACTGATCTCAGATCTGCTGAATGTGAGAATAACTGCAGTAACAACCAGAGTTTGTTTGACCAGTTTATGACATGTCGCCTTCCTGTGTTTCAACTTCCCTATCGGACTGAAACCACCCGCAGGGGACGGAAGTGTAAACCGATCTTTGTGCAGATCGCTCGTCAGGTCGTGAAGCTGAACGCCTCTGACCTTCGGCTGCCTTCAAGGGCCTGGAAGGTCAAACTGGTGGGAGAGGGCGCGGACGATGCTGGGGGGGTCTTTGACGACACCATCACAGAGATGTGCCAGGTATGGACAGATGGTTTGTCAAAGTTATTCTGAATGAACCAGATGTTTACTGGATGTCTTATGATGCAGTGATATTTGTTTGTGTTCTCTTGTATGTGTTTATAGGAGTTGGAGACGGGGGTGGTGGACCTGCTCATTCCCTCCCCCAACGCCACAGCAGAGGTTGGCTACAACAGAGACAGGTGAGGACAAACATTAGGAAACATGTAGGCCTGTGTACACGGATCTGTACTGTTTAGGACCAGGTGTTTCTCTAACAGAAGTAGAGACATTTATATTTTCCATCCATAAAGTGCAGGTGTGCGTCAGATTAAACAGGTCAGACATGTCTACATTAAACTTGTTGTGCCTGCCTCCAGGTAATCGTTGGCAGGGTCTGCCCAGTCGTAGCACTCATTAGCTAATTTGACTCTACATAACCTGAATGTCATCTTAACCTCATCATCTGAAACCAATTTAAACCAAACATTTCTGTGGCCTTTCATCTGCCAAGGTTCCTCCTCAACCCATCTGCCTGCCTGGATGAGCACATGCTCCAGTTCAAGTTTTTGGGCATCCTGATGGGTGTCGCAATCCGCACCAAGAAGCCTCTGGACCTGCACCTGGCCCCTCTGGTGTGGAAGCAGCTGTGCTGCATCCCCCTGCTGCTGGAGGATCTGGAGGAAGTGGACCTCCTCTATGTGCAGACGCTCAAAAGCATTCTTCACATTGAAGACAGCGGCATCACCGAGGATAATTTCCATGAGGTGGGAAATGTATTTTTGATTTTGGTGTTAGGTGAAGGTGGTGATGTGTTTTCTGTTTCTTTTTTTTCATCATATTGTCCTGTGGTTGGAATAGGACTAACTAAATAATAGTGTTTTCAAATCAATTGTTTTTGTGTTTGGTTCTTATTATTGAGAAATCTATTTTTATTGTTCACATCTCCCAGCACAGTCATTTGTAGTAAATCATCTTGAATATTAATTTAGATGCTTGTGAACTGAAAGGAATGTTTGTCTGTGGGTAATCAGATAAATTAAATACCTGATAAATCATCGTATAAATAAGAGAAAATCTCAGACGGTTGACAAAGTCTCGCGGCCCTGAGGGAGGCAGCACAGGTGCGATGGGTGAAAGTGTCTCTGTGCAACATGTTTTCTACTGTAAACAGGTGCCATGTTTTAGAAACACAGTGTAAAGGAAATTTACAGAAAAGTCTGTAAAGCCTGGATTTATGATGTGAATGTAAATTTGGCTTCATCAGAGAGTAAGAGTCACTCCACCTCCTGAAGACTCAGTAGTAAACACCAGTTACGTGACATGTGCATTACACTGTCTTTAGGCTTCAGCTGCACAATAAAGAGTTTTCCACATTAACATGTTTGTAACCTCAGACTCACAGAGCGACTGATCATTGTTTTGACAGCGCGAGCAGCAGGTTTACGTCTCCTCGGCCATGTGAACGTTTGATTCATCAGAATCACACGCCTCCTGCTGAAAACCATAATAAACAGCCAGTTCGCAGCCACATGAGCCTGTTTTCATTCCCGTCACCAGACTTAGCTGTCACAAACCAAAACAAACTCCCAGTGATGTCACATACCACAGGGACGCCACACCCACGGAGAGCCAACAGGAGCCAGCAGTAAACATGAGGTGATTTACAGAGGCGAAGCCTGTGTTCAGCTGACAGCTGAACATTAATGAACCGAACATGGCTGTGAATCTGTGTTCGCACTCCAGACTCTGACCTGGCTGAGAAACCTGTGACAGTTATGTGGCTGTAACCAGTTTTAAGCATTGTGAAAGCTTGGTCTAAGCCCTGCTGGGGGGGCTGTGGGTAAGCTTTTTAAACACCAGCACTCAGAGCTCATCTGAGGCCGCTCTGGTACGCACTGTTCCTCTCCCAGTGCTGATAAAACCTCAGCATGTCTGTGGTTCCAGCCATTACTGATACAACCACTCAGACACAGACCACACACCCCTCCCAAACCCCACCCAAAAGCCACAGAAAGGCTGGCTCGAACAGCAGAAAGCTAACATATCCCCGAGCACCTCTTCTGTCCAAACAACCTCACACAACCCCTGCACCGTAAAGCCCCCAGCCTGCAGGAATGCCAGGGCCGCTGTTGATGAAGCATATCCTGCCCGGCGGAGACTTGGCCCCACTCCCAGCCTTGTAGAGGAGACGGGGGGGGGGGGGGTTTAGAGCCACAACACTGCCATGGCTGGCTCTGTCAGCCAGGCTGAGGGAGGAGAGGAAGAGGCTGCATCTGCTGCTTTGGCATGAAAGGAGGGAGTGTGGGAGAGAGAAAGAATCCTTGTTCGCCTTTTCTGCTTCTCCGTTGGCGCTGATTTGAATTCTGCCAGACGAGCTGTTAAATGTCTTACCGTGATTTTCTAATCTCTTGTTACTTGTCAGGCCATTGAATAAATAAACGTACAGACACATTTCAGCTTTTGTAACCAGTGGGTTACAAAATATTCCAAGCTGTGTTTTATAGTTTGTTGACTGGACCAGCGAGAACTGACAATTCGATTTTTATGTTTGTAGTCGCAGTTCTTTCAAAAACAAATCTCAGGGATCTGCATCAAGATTGTTTGTTTTTGTGTTTATATTTAAAAAAAAAACAAAACAAAAACAAACAGAGAAACAATTTACAGTGTCCTGTCCTGACCTGATCCTAAAGATCAGTACCAGGGCCAGTCCAATAAAAAGTAATAGATGTACAGCTGAGTTCCTTCTGTGGGACACCTGGATCTCGGCACGGCGCTGATGGTTTTTGTGCTTGTTTTGCAGATGATTCCTCTGGATTCCTTTGTCGGGCAGAGTGCAGATGGTAAAATGGTGCCCATCATCCCGGGAGGAAACAGCATCCCTCTCACTTTCTCCAACAGGAAGGAATATGTGGAAAGAGCTATTGAGTACAGGCTGCATGAGATTGATCGCCAGGTAAGACTCAGTCTGGTGTGAGCACTGCAGACCCCCAGAATGTTACATTAGAACTACAGGTGTGTTTAATAGTGTTTGGACAGATACGCATTTTTACACATTGTTTAATTTGAAGTAAAATCAGTGACATGAAAATATGTAACTGTCCAGATACTTACGGCCTGGACTGGATTTCACTGTCTCATATTATGAGGTAACAATGCTAACGTTACCTTCGAGCTCTTCCTGTCAGACTGAAGCAGAAGATTTCGAAGAGTAAAACTCAGTTCTGCTCTTCAGCTTCACATATTCCTCTTATTGGATAATGGTTGAAAATAAACACACAAACCATACCTCTGTCATGGTCTCTAATCTCACAGATAATAAAGTTATATATGTAGTTTGCTTGCACTGACCCGCACTGATCAAACTGAGGAGTGAGTTCTGAATGAAAGCCCTCACCTGTGTGTCCTCCTTTCAGGTGGCGGCGGTTCGTGAGGGCATGTCGTGGATCGTGCCGGTGCCGCTGCTGTCCCTGCTGACGGCCAAGCAGCTGGAGCAGATGGTGTGCGGCATGCCGGAGATCTGCTGCGACGTGCTGAAGAAGGTGGTGCGGTACAGGGAGGTGGACGAACAGCACTCCCTGGTGCAGTGGTTCTGGCAGACCCTGGAGGAGTTCTCCAACGAGGAGCGAGTCCTCTTCATGCGCTTCGTCTCCGGGCGCTCGAGGCTGCCCGCCAACACGGCAGACATCTCTCAGAGGTTCCAGATCATGAAGGTGGACAGGGTGAGTGAATCAGGATCTGTGCGCTTCAGGTTGGAGATAAAACCTATTCACAGTCTGTGAATTCTATTCAGACATTTAAGGGTTGTTACAGTTTGCTGAATTTCACACCGGGGGATATTTACTGAGGATTTGTTTCCTTTTTTTTAAGCATTAAACTGTGAAATTGTGTTTGTCCCTGTTTACTGAAGGGCTGTGCTGATACAGTGGAAGAAAAGCAGCGATTCTTGGCTCATTTATGTTTTATGTTATTATGTTAGTCTTTGTGAATAGCTTGCTTTACTGCACTGATGGTGGTGCTAAGCTAAACCCTTTGACTTCAGACTCAGAGAGAAGGTGAATACAGCGTACATCGCCGTAGGCCGAAAATGTTTAACGTGATGTGTTCTCTGTGCGTCGTCCACAGCCGTACGACAGCCTGCCCACCTCCCAGACCTGCTTCTTCCAGCTGCGTCTGCCCCCGTACTCCAGTCAGGCCGTCATGGCTGAGAGGCTGCGCTACGCCATCAACAACTGCCGCTCCATCGACATGGACAACTACATGCTCTCCCGTAACGTGGACAACGCCGAGGGCTCTGACACGGACTACTGATACAGGCATTTCCACACATGCACACGTAAATAAATTATAGAGTCCTTGGAATGACCGGACACGGACTGTCTTATTATCACACACACACACACACACACACACACACACACACAGATGTATCGTCATCACTGCATCAGTTGTAGGGAACTCCTGAGCAAACAGGCCACTTTTTACATCATTTTATGTACTTTAAACAGCACATATTTTCATTTCTCCTTGTGGTTTATTAGCAGTTTTTAATGACACAGAAATCCACATGAGAAGTGCATTTAGTGTTCATTTTTTTTTCATTACTCCACATCCCATTTTTTAGGGTTTCTGCATGGAGATTCTGTTTATTTGTTTGGAAATGTGTATAGAATATTGAAGTGAGTGATGATGGAGGAAAAGAATATTGTACATTGTGTAAAATGCTTCATTAGGAAAATGTTTTGCATAATATCCATATTTATTGTTTTCATTGCCTATGCCGAGTTTCCCAAAGCATACAAAAAAAACAAAACAATAAATGCTGCATAACTGATCCGTTGTTTGGATGCTGAGGTTTTTTAAAAAGACAAACTTCTCCTCTCAGAAAGCAGACATCACATTTATTTCAGAAGTACAAAATATCACAAAGGCCATCCTTTAGGGGAGTAAATAAATCGTGAAAAAAAAACAAAATTATGTACACAAAGGAAAACCTCTCTGCATGTCTAAACAGTGTGCTCATGCTTTCCGAACGTGTTGGCGAGAGCTGCTGGTTAAATTAGGATGTTTATGATGTGGCCGCCGTTACAGGTGAACAGATTCGACCTAACAGCAGTTCAGGTACAGCGTCGAGTGTAGGTCACTACGTTTTGGCAGCAGTCACAGTCACACAGACCACAGCTTCAGCAGGCCAAAAACCATGTGACCTCCTCCTGTCACATGATTCGTACGCCTCGCTCGTAGCAGAGACGCGTCGTCTGCCACAGTGTTCAAACACAGAGCTGTAGAATCAGTTTGAAAGTCAGCACTGAGAGCAGTGAATTCACTGGACTCCAGCCATGGAAATACCAAACATTTGACCAGCAGATGGCGCCATTTATGACGCTTTGACGCTGTTTCCTCGTCACTAACATTCGTAGAATGAAGAAAACGACTTCAGCTCACGGTCACGTGATTAAAACACGAACTGTTCCGGTCGGTGCAGACAGCTGGACTGAAAAATGTGGCTGAAACTCGTCCTGTGAAACGAACCTTAATTCAACACATAGCACTAAACTACGTCGCAGAGCTGAGGTGCTTCTGTTAATACACTGTGACGTGGCTTCATTTTTAAACGTCAGCAAAAAGTCTCATGTCTACCCACAGTTTCTTCTTCTGTGGTGGTCAATCAAAAACCACCACTACTTCTTAGATGGTTTGATGCTGTGATTATCTTTTTATCACAGCTTGCAATTTATTTAGCAGTTCTGTGTTAGCAAAAAGAAGAGACAGAGAAATGAGAGGTTACAGACCAATCACTCAAATAACCTGAAAAAGTCCCAACCTAGTCCGTCTTTAGTGTTAACCAGCCTGAAACTCACACATGCATCGATAAATGAAATCCAAGACCTACCAACTTACCCAGTTCTTGGGTATTTGAGGGATCACATCAGAAGTTAAACTGCTCAGGCTGATAAAACCATTTAAATCTGATTAACTCCAGATCCAGAGCTGGGCAACAATTCGTTATTAATCAGCTTTCAGCGGCTGTTATATCACGTACTGTTTAAGCAAATTAGGATTAAAAACTTTGGACACATCATGATATATGTCAGTTCTGGAAAAACTGCTTCATCCAGCCTGAAATCTGCTGTGAAGGTTTAACGCTGACATGTTTTTACCAACAGCGATGCTTTGTGCGTCGCCTCTGATGTGGTCAAACTGCGACATGGTATCAGCATGAGGTAGAAGAATCATTACAAACCTAAAGAGAAGCAGATCAAACCAGGTAACAGTCAAAGTATTCAGGTATAAAACCAAACGTAATGTGCATTCATTCATATTTAGATCCATAAACACGCTGGTGTTCATGTTTTCAGAGGAACTCAGAGCTCGCGGTCGCCGCCTCGTCGGTTCAGTCAGTCTCGTGTTCTGCCAACACGGTTTTAACCTTTGGACTCATTAGGAGATGACATCCGTCCAACTCAAACAACGAGAGAAAACCCAGCCCAGACGTGCACATTTCCTCTCACAGGCCACCACTGTCAAATCTGAGCTGTCTTAACCTATAACCCGCCCCGCGTCCCGCTCGGACTCTTCCCTCTCTTCCTGAAAACTGATCATCTACTTAAAAACTGTAGATTAAAAAAAAAAAAAGCTTTAGAAGACTTTGAAACATGCTTTTTTTTAAGGCCTTTTAGATTCTTCAGGCTTTGTGGAAGCCATGTGGGGCCTGAATGATGAGATCCTGTCTCACACAGATCTGACCCCAGATCAGCCACTGATTCAGCACATTAACTGTCCTCTGTGAGCAGCTACGACACCCAGCCTCCGTCTCCCACAGTCCTGGGAGCGATGATGCTGTCCTTCGCCTGCAGGAGTCTTTCCAGACAAGGCGACCTGATCTTGAAGGGCAGCGGCCCCTGGCTCAGGCGAGGATTGGCGCCAAGGCGGCGCAGCGAACCCGTGTGCGAGTCGGTGCTGGAGGAGACGGCGTTGTCTTGGGTCACTTCCTGGTTGCAGCGTGCGGGCAGAGGGGGGGTGGAGGCGGCGGGTTGGCCCAGCATGGATTCAGGTGTTTTCAGGGAGCAGATGGGTGACGTGTGCAGCCATTTGAGGTGAGTGGAGGAGTACGAGGCCGTCAGCTCGACGTCTGAGGAGGCTGGAGGAGGGGAGGCACTGCTGCGATGCTGCTGGAGGAAGAAAGGAGGGTCAGCATATCCCATGATTCTCTGTCAGCCTGTGTTTAGATGTGGATCCAGATTTAAACATTTCAAACGATTCTTAAAATTATCAAATTTTAAAATTCAAAATTAATGAATTTTTTTTTTTAAAGATTATTAATGATTTTCCAGGTTCCATGAAGATTTGATCTCAGTGCTTCCTAAAGGTCATTTGAGGAGCTCGTCCTTGGACTTGAAACTGTCCCCTTCACTCCTTCAACTGTCTCCAGAAACTGCAGCTTTAAATCAAATTTCAGCAGAATCTCAGTCTGACAAAGGTTTTGTCTTTACTGTGTCTTAGTTTCTCTTACAGGTGACGAGCTCAGTTTCCCTGCAGAGTTAAAGAGATGTTTCTGTTCTGTAAATCCTTGAACAGGCTCAGTTAAATTTAGTTTGGTAGTTTCCAAATGTGGATTTCTCCATCAGAGAGTAAACACATTCTTGTGTGCGAGGCCACTCTGGTTTTCCCCCTCATTATTTGACCTCCACTCTTCTTATGATACTGAGCCTGTTGCTGTTGGAGATCGTTCCCAGTAAAAATACATTAATACCCTGACGGTCCTCTTCCAGGATTCTGTTACATAATCCGATTCACGGCTCTCTTCTTACCACGAAGGCAGACGATCTATTTCCTCTATCAGCACATTAACTTTTAAGTGTGCAGGATCTTTGTTATTGTTTAGAGCTGCATGGTAATTCATGTTTTGCACAAATTCCCAGAGCTCACGATGACATTTTCAAGTGGCTTGATTTGTCTGACCAAACGTTTGAAACTCAATCAGAAAACTCAGAGATATTCACATTAGAGGAGCTGGACTCTGCAGCTTAAATGACTCCGATGTTGCTGTGACTAATGGATTCGTTGATTAACCCTTTCAGTCGTATTATTTTCAACATATTTACCTTCTGCTTCTTTGCCGAGGAGCTGTCGTCTGTCTGCAGCAGATTTGGTTTAATATGAGGGAACCAGCTTTGAAGCATTTCTTCTATTTTCAGAATAATGCTGAGGAAGCGTCCGCTACAAGACAGAGAGACAAAGACAGGGTTATTATTATAACTATTAAAAGTAGTAACAGCACAGGGTAAAAATACTGATCACAAGTTAAACTCGTACCCTAATGTCATGGAGACACTTCTGTTGTTTACAGTTAAGTTCTAAAAACCAGTTGCTTATTTCCACATCCAGCAGATACAGATCTGAGTCCACCTGATGAGTCTCAGTCCAGTGCTCCCTCTGTTTTAGCTCTGGTTTTGGTCTCCACCAGCTCCTGAGGGAAACATCTGGCTCTTTAGCTGCTAAATGCTGCACACCAGTGCAGCAGTGAAGCTGATAAACGCTGAGTTGGAACTCGGTGTAAAGCTCTGTAAAGACGAGGGGAGCTGCAGACTCAGCCGATAATTCTCTGTAGGTTCATCACGACCAGAGCTGCAGCCTTCAACCACTTTAACCACTCCATTGCAAATTTAATGGCACGATAAGAAGCTAGATTTTATTGATGGTTTCAGAATCCGACTCCAGTACCTCAACACTATTCAAGTACAGTACTCGAGTAGATGCATTCAGGTGAGGGCTGAGTGACGCTGCTGACAGGACCAGGTGAAGTCATTTTTACAGCAGACCAGTTCTCAGCTGCAGATTACAGAGTCAGAGTCGAGCCGCCCTGCAGCTCAGATGGCTTAGGGATGTCTCGCCAATGGCCATTACATAAGCCTCATAAAGCCTCTGCCAGCACATTCAGCGCTCCGGCTTTATCTGATTGGAGGACAACATGACATCGCACAAAGACTGAATAAATAAAAAGGCTGCGAGGGGGCGAGCGGAGGCTGACCTGCGTGTATGAGCATTCCTGTCCGTCTGCGTGATGCTACCTGAGCACACGTCCACATACAAGCATCACATGATGAAGACGGAGGGAGACGAGCAGAGCATGTTCAGTTCCACATGAGAAATGTGAGCGTGGCGAGCTGCTGCGGTGCTGCAACACACACACACACACACACACACACACACTCAGGCTGCAGCCCACACGTGGCAGCGGGGGAAGGCCCTCGTTCCATTCACAGGCTATAAATAGAGCAATAAGCCCCGGAGCAGCCCGCAGAGGCTCCGCCCTCCGCTCACAGCCATGAGATGGAGTCAAAAACTGAACGACTTCAGCAGGACAGCATCACATCACAGACGCACACCAGCGTTTTCCACGTCACACTACACACGAGTGACAAAAATACACCTCAGCGTTGCACTGCTGGAGGAAGCAGTCAGATATTTCACCAAAGTAAAAGTAGAAATTAAACATTTTACTTCAGTACAAAAACATCTAAGTATAAAACAGCTGTTAAAATATTTGAGCAGATGAAAACAGAATTTGTTTTGATGTATTATATTTAATTTAGCATTGAGATTATTTTTTTTATCTCGTTTTACATACGTCCAACTTTAATTTTCCTCTAAGTTTAATATGGTTTGACAAAGCTCTGGAACAGCCAGTAAGAAGATCCTGAGACTTTTGACCTCCTACAATATCCAGCTCTACCTCAGTTAAAAAATAAAATCAGATAAACGGAAAAACTGAAGAATCCCCTCACGATTTCATTCAGGCCATTACATCTACAAACTGCAGCCTCACAGGTCACTGCTGCTGTGGAGGACATTCAGCTCCACAGCAGGAAGATAAGACGTTTAACAACACACTGCTCTGCATCAGGTACAAGTTTCTGTGTTTCTGGTCACTGTGAACAGACGAGAGGAAAAGAGATTTACTTCTTCATCTTGGCAGAAAGAAGAACAACTGATGTCCTGTCACTACAACCTGGAAACATTCACATGTTTAACTCACTGAAACAAACGGATCATTTCTACTTATCAGCTGTGAACGACTGGCAGTGAACACACTCCTGTAAATATCTCTGCTAACTTTGATTTTTACGGCCTTTCGACTGCCAACATCTCTGGATCCGCTGCCATGTTTTTCCGCCTGTGTCGACACAGTCCAGCGACTTATTCTGCCAAATGGGAACAAATGGAGCCTGAAAAAACATCCAATTTGTTCTGGTGGTGGATGACTGGAATATTTTCTGTGTGTTAAATCTGACATTACTGGGACAGACTGAACGCCACCTACGCTGCAGGCTCCGTGTGTGGTCCAGCTCAGACGCACGGTGTGAAACATAGATGTTCACTTCATGGCCCACGTGTCAGTTTTATGCGTCAAACCAGAACAAACTGTGAAAATGTACAGTACAGTCTGAGCTCTGTTTTCTGTTAGAGAAAGCAGGTCAGCTTCTGAAACCTCATTCACAGCGACAGAGCCAGAGGAGACAAACTTTCAGAAGACATTCACGTCCATGTGAGCAGCATTAAGACTGAAAGATGCACGGGACTCATCATTAGACGGGGGTCGAACAGGCAGTGGTCTGAAGCTGGGTCAAGATTATTTAGTCAAACTACTATTTCCAAGGTCAAGAATGAACCTTCAAAGTTTATCATAGTGTTATGTATATATTATATTATTCTTAAGAATTAAAAACTATCGGCCTCAAAAATCCAGTTTCCATCAGAGTCTAAAATACATGAGTGAGTCTGTCACACTGTTTTTTCATTGAAAATGTAAAGAAGCAAACAGAGATGAACAGTTTGGAGTTTACATTTCTTAAAGGTGTAATAATGTGAAAGTCCAGATTGAGCAGGAAATTAAATTTACTGACGTCCAATATTCCTTCCAGAGAATTCTCAGCACTTGTTTGAAGCAGTAGACTGTGTCTGTACAGTCCTGATAGAGTCACTCAGGCTGTAAATCACAGAAATGTATTAAACGACCTTCAAACGGTTTCCTGCGATTGTCAAGCTTCACGGCGCTCGCTGAACCTTTGTGTGAGACTGACTCCACCCGTCTCCCATCAAAGACCATCGAAATGATGATGGAGACCAGCTGGACACAGCCTGCGAAGGTCTGTGTGTTCAGCCCGTTTGAAGTCCCAGTTCATGTCTGTGACGTCACTGAAGGTCGTAGAAAGTCCAGGAAGAAAACACGTTAGTCCGAGTGAACACGTCAAACATGTTTGGTTCCACGTCTGAAAGTTTGTGATTCAAATTATTAACGTGAGAATAAAAACGAAGCCCGCTCCTCGTTACAGTTAAAGTTATGAGAGATTCAGGTTTTATTTCGTTTTCCAAATCATGGAGACAAACGGCGGTTTTTATGTTTTGTGGTTGTGGACCTGAACTGAACATCAGCTGGAATCAAATCTTTTTCTCATCGGATTGAAATGATGATTTTTTATGATGTTTTTCACTGTTGTTGAATAAAGGTTTTTTAGAAAAAGGAAAATCTGTTTTATAATCATATTTTATATATCATATTAAAATATGAAGATATTGATATTAATTGATTCTGATATTATGAAACTAAACAGAGAGATGAGTGAGAAGTTTTCACAAATCTGATCACTGACAATTTCATCACGACTGGAAACTATGATTATCTCCTCTTTCCTTATTAACAGAGTTTAACGTCCTGAACATTCAGGAAGCAGCTTCTCATTCCGAGGCGTCGTTGACCATCCCACCGCCTCACTGGAGAAAATGACCAACGTCAGATCATCCTGATGAAGCCTCCACACATTAATTCACAAACTGATAAACGATGGCCAGCGGCAGGTTTAATTCTTGTTAATTCAGTGAGTGACTTCATGACAGGACAGAATTAAACTCCTGCTCCTCCTCACCCAAACTATTTTATCTAACAAACGTTCCTGACTGTGAAGTATTTCTAAGGTATTTACCCCATGTTTGGATTCTGAAGGACCCCCAGTATTCTCTGGATACGGTCCATTGCCACGCTCTCTTGGAAACTGCTGAGACCTGCAGGAGAAAAGACAGAGGAAGCTGAAATGAGGAGGAGGAGGAGGCACGAGTCTTTTCAGATCACCTGACCACTGATTTGAACCATGTTACCAGTTCTCAGAGCCACAGCTCACTCCTGTCAGCAGACGCCTTCCTCCACACTCTGAATCATTTGGAAATACCTGCTGTAATCAGACTCCACGATGACGCAGGTTAGACCACAGGCTTCACCTTTGAAACAACTGCACTATTCTTTAACTGGCAGCAGACTGAGTCAGTGGTGATACGACTTTCAGCTGCACCTTATGTAAATGACTTTTAAGAAGGCTTGTTTTTAATTCCGGACAGTTTCTGTATGCTTTTATTCTTTTAAATTCAATTTT
>JBBMJY010000001.1:27854474-27866359 GCA_037833715.1 Toxotes lorentzi | reverse complement strand
ACAACTATACACAACCACACACAACTATACACACACAACCATACACAACTATACACAACCACACACAACTATACACAACTATACACAACTATACACAACCACACACAACTATACACACACAACCATACACAACTATACACAACCACACACAACTATACACACACAACCATACACAACCATACACAACTATACACAACCACACACAACTATACACAACCACACACAACCATACACAACCATACACAACCATACACAACTATACACAACCACACACAACCACACACAACCACACACAACCAGTTAGCTTAGAAACATCTGTGTCCACCTCCTCTACTCACCCACTAATATGAGTGAAGTATCTTTGGCTTTTAGACTGTTGGTTTAAATGTTCAATAGGTTTAATTGTTTTTTTTAATCGTTAATGAAAGTGTTAGTTGTTGTTTGCAGACCTACAAAAATTACCTTCTTGTCTAACAGAATGTTAGATTCATCATTTTGTCTAACAGTAAAAATACACATCACAAGTTCTTAAAGTCAAAGTTTGACATAAACAAATATCTTGTTTTGTTCCAAACAACAGTCAAAAATCCAATTTACCGTCACAGGAAACTTATAAAACAGGAAAAGGTCACGTTTGAGTGACTGGTACCAGTGAACTGTTGGCGCTTTATGCTCAAAAAAAGAAAAAGAAAAAGGCTTAATCAGTTAAATAACTGTAAGGTGGAGGGAGGTGGAGGGAGGTGGGGGTGTGCTGGAGTAATCCCTGGCTCCAGATCTGCTCTTAGTTCCCGTCACTTGTTTAAATATCCAGTTTATCCAGAACACGATCCCGAGTCCTGCGCTCGGAGACCGAATCTACAGGCCAGTAGATTAAATAACGCTCCGCTGCCTCTTCCAAAGGGGCAGGTCGTCCAGCATTATGTAAGAAAACACATCCAAACACATGGACCTGCTCCCCTGCGCCCGTCAGTTCACACACACACACACACACACACACACACACACACACACACACACACACACGCGACGAGCTCTAAAATGCAGATTCATACATTTTCGCAACTTCCCCTCTGAACCGCCACAGCAGGAGATTTCACGCGTTTCCACGGACAGAGAAACGAAGCCGACCGGCTCCGCTCGGTGCAGATTCACCTCATGATTCTCTCTTATCACAACGGCGATGATAATAAAGATCAGAACGAAAGACTGGGAATCCAGGTGAGCTGGAGAGGCGTCTGTGTGTGTGTGTGTGTGTGTGTGTGTGTGTGTGAGCAGGAGAGCGTCACTTACCACAAGTAAAGCGTGTGTTTCCTCCGTCCGGCCCGGTGAGGTGGGGACATGCAGCGGCCGTGGGTCTGTCTGACCGAGCGGACTGATGATGGAGGGAAACCAGGCGGGCGGGCAGAAGTCCCATCCAGCCCGTGCAGCCTCTCCCTGGGCAACGTGTCCGAGAGGGGCGGGGCACAAGCGTCTCCTCACCGCCCCTATCTGACAACACACACACACACACACAACACACACACACAGGAAACGGGCTCACGGCGCTGTGGAAAAACAAATAAAAGCGTGCGATCAAACACGTGACCACGCCATGACGAAACAATGTACCGCGTCACCGCCTTCAATTAATCTCTCCCATTGGATCAGAGCTGCACTGCAGCACGTGACCGGCCTAATGCCTAATTAAGGCTGCGTTAAAAGACAGTCTGCACTGTTTTAATTGAACACTGGTTGTTGGGCCCTGCTGGACTGTGATTATTGATTGATTTTTAATTTTTTAAGGTGTCAAAACTTCACTGGGAATGAATCAATCAATCAATCAACTGATCACTAAAAAAAAATCATTTTAGATGTATTGATAGTGATGGAGAAATACCACCTGTTAATTACTGTGATAAAATGAAAGGAACTGGGCTCAGTTTAAACTAAATCAATCCAGGTCCGAAAACCGGAGACAGGGTCCGTCTTCAAGACCAGGACCACAAGATGGAGGACGGAGGACCTGTCAGAGCTGACATTCTTCTTCAGTGGTTTACATTTCTTAATGTAATGATTAATTTATTTATTGTTAGAAATCTCACTTCTGTAAGATGATCCTCACGTTTTCTGTGGGATGTGTTCAGACGCCTCGGACTCTGGGAAAGTGGCTGCTTGTAGGACAGAGGGCAGTTTTGGTGTCTCTGCCAAAGTGTCTATTGTTTCACAACCCAGCCTTGCACCAGTGCAATGAGGACTCATCTGCCCACTGAGCAATTTTTAAACCGACTGGAGAAAGAACTGCAGAGAAACGGCCCATTTCCTGTTTGTGGTTTCACCGCCAACTGTGTCAGAGCCAAATGGTCTGCAATAAGGGAGAGAGCTGCAGGAACGTTAGAACTGTTCAATGTATACACAGAGAAACCAGCTCAGCTGCCCTGCACTTTGACTGTGACCCTGACGTGATACTTCAGCTTGTTTCATACACATCACAGTGGTTTGGAGAATTAAAATATCCTTTCGATAAGATTTTACTGATAACCCGGGAGAGAAATTCAGCATTTCAGCAGCACAGAGCAGAAAGGCAGGCAACCGGATACACATTCAGTCAGTACAAAGAATATAAACAAATAACAAAGTGATCAGTCCAACTACACCTCCATCACAACAGCAGGATTCTGATCATCACCTGCTAACGAAGGTCGTCATGTGAATATGATGACTGGAGTTAGGTGAGCTGTGGGGTAACTCCTCTGCTCCTCGACCTTCTATCTACACTCACTTTACTCCCTGGCACACTGAGCCTATCAGTTTTATGACTTGCACTTCCACTTGGCTTAAGACCACTGAAACCACAACTGTTCAAGTGTGTCATATCCTGTTAGTGATACCATTATACTGGATAAGGAGGGGAGAAAGGAAATCTTGAACCCTTTGCACATATTTTCTAACAATGGCCCTTTACATTCAGCGATTCACTGAAATATAATCAACAATGGCTTCATTTAAAGTTTTTTTCTGTTTGTTTTTTGTTTTTGCAGAAGGGGCTGGATTAGGTGACCTGAGCACCTGTAGAGCATATTCACCTGTGAGTGCATTTAATCTGTATGATCCACAGACAAACAGTGGAGCCTGTAGCTGCTGGAAACACAAACATCTGAGCTGTTACAGATTTAGTTGTCCTCATGTGGTGGATATTTATGTGCAGCTGTCACCTGAGTCTGAAGATACCTTCATGGACTTTTCAAGATCTGTAAGCTGTGAAATGCTGCTTCACGTGTGATGAGTTCAGTTACAGACGTGTGTAGTTTTTGCATGTTTTACTCGTGAAATGTCACATTTCACAAGTAAAACAGGAAATGTCACATTTCACAGGTCTTTTTGCCTGAGGGAATGTTTGAAGCTACATAGTCAATACACACACACACACACACACACACACACACACTCACTCTGTGTGAGTGAGTGTGTGTGTGATGACAGAAACAGTGGACCATTCATGACCAGATGACGTGACAGTAACACTCACATCCCTCTAACATGTCAGAACACTGTACATGCTGAAGCTGTGGTTCCCAACCTGAGGGTCGAGACCCCTCCAAAGGATCACAGATCAAACCTGAGGGACTTTTAAGAGCTCGACCTTTTAGTGCCAGTCATGTAGCAGCAGCAGTAATCGGTTACAGTATCAGTACAGGCAGCAGTGACAGTGCTGCAGTAGTAGTATTGTGTCATGTCTCTGTCTTTGCTGTTGGTCTCATGTGGAGCTTTCAGTCCTAATGTTCACTGTCTTCTTCACATGGCTCAGAAACACACTGCAGTCTTTTATGTGTCTGTGTTAACGTGTGTGTATGTGTGTGTGTGTCACTGCAGGCCTTTACTCTGAACATGTGACTCCAGATATATTTCAACACAGTTACATAACTCTGATCCCTCTCTGCATTTCCCTCCCTCCCTCCCTCCCTCTCCGTCTGCCTCTCCCTCTCTGTCTCTCCCTCCCTCGCTCCCTCCCTCTCTCCCTCTCTCCCTCTCTCTGTCTGCCTCTCCCTCTCTGTCTCTCTCTCTCCCCCTCTCTGTCTCTCCCTCCCTCGCTCTCCCTCTCTCCGTCTGCCTCTCCCTCTCTGTCTCTCTCTCTCCCCCTCTCTGTCTCTCCCTCCCTCGCTCTCTCTCTCTCCCTCTCTGTCTCTCTCCCTCTCTCCGTCTGCCTCTCCCTCTCTGTCTCTCTCTCTCCCCCTCTCTGTCTCTCCCTCCCTCTCTCTCTCTCTCCGTCTGCCTCTCCCTCTCTGTCTCTCTCTCTCCCCCTCTCTGTCTCTCCCTCCCTCTCTCCCTCTCTCTCCGTCTGCCTCTCCCTCTATGTCTCCCTCTCCGTCTCTCTCTCTCTGTCTCTCTCCCTCTCCGCCCCCCCCTCTCTCCCTCCCTCCCTTATCCATATATGACATGATCTTAATGTCTGGTTGCATAATTTAGGGTTTGGCTGAAAGATGCTCACTTATTTACAGCAAGTTAGGCTCTAAGGTTAACTCTGTGTGTGTGTGTGTGTGTGTGTGTGTGTGTGTGTGTGTGTGTGTGTGTGTGTGAATCCACAGTGAACAGGGATTTAAAGTTGTTGATGTTCTAATGTTTCCTTGTTTCTTCTTAAATCTTTCTGTGTTTTTGACTCTGACTCTGACTCAGCAGCTGGAAACTGGTTTGTTACTTGTTGATTTAATTATAAAAATACAAAATTTAAGTGATAACAAATGAACAACCTGCAGCCGTGCTGACAGCTCAGTGAGGCTAAATGCTAACATCTGGTCATAGAGATAAGTGGTAGGTAAAGTTACTACAGTTCATTCTGATGGGAACGTTTCAAACTTTCATGACATTTCACTCAAATCCACAAATGTGAACCTTGTGTCTGCGCCAGAGGAAAAATCAGGTGATCATCAAAGTCATTGGGACATATCGTCTGAGAACCATGAATCTGTCGACATGTTAATTCACCCAGTTGTTGAGATAATTCAGTCTGGTCCAAAGTGGTTTTGTTCCAACATGTTTAAGGACGTGTGGATCATCACATGTAAAAACTGAATTAAAACCAATGAATTTATTGACTTCCAATGTTCATTTCCACAGTATTAGAGTTAAATAAGGATGCTATAATCTTTCAGCGTCTCTTACTCCACGTTACTGGCCTCATGGGAAGCAGCTAAGCAGCGTTTCTCTAACCTTGAGTCTGATTTGTGGCTCAGCTTTGGGTCACAAAGAAGAAAAATGTATCCCAGTTGCATTTGAATGAGCTCCAGACAGACTGGCACAACTGAAGGACACAGCAAACATAAACATGGAGTCAGCTTCCAGTCAGCCTCGGGACTTTGTGCTGACCTTGACGGTTTCTGCTGCAGCCTGATGAGCGCACACGGGCTAACGGCTAAGTGCTGGTTTAAACCGGGCAGATGTGTAATCACTGTGCGATTTGATTGATTTTATATGTTGTGGGAACTCACCCTGGACACAAACCTACAACTACTCTGCTCTGTTCAGGTCAATCGACCGGTCACAGTGTGGAGCTCACACTGAAAAGCTTGGAACATGTAGCAGCTCAAGAGTTTTTCTCAGGAGTTGGTGGAGACTAAACACCGAGCTAAAAGAGAGATAGCACTGGACTTAGATTCATCAGCTGGCCAGAAACACAACTCAAATAAATACGGCAGCTGTTTTCTAACATGTTACAACTTCACACAGTGATGAAATGTTGGATGTTGTTGCAGCTTGTTATGTCAGTCAAAGAAACGTGTGGATTTAATGGGTGTTATATCTTTAACGTTCAAGGTTCAGTTTGATTATACACAAAAACATGGAGATTAGAGAGTTTCACCAAAACCCAGGATAAATAAACAAATACTCATGATCTCATTTCATGTGAAGTGACGGTTAACAAGACAAAAAGAAAAGCAACAAAATAAGAGTTCTTAAGACACAGGCCATGCAGAGCAACAAGAAACACAACATTAGCACAATAACACAGCGACATAATCCACTATTCGGTGCATGAAGCCATGCAGGCAACACAAAGCAACAAAAGCTGCATCACAGGAAGATGATGAACCAGGTCTTAATCCGGCCCACGAAGCTCTGATGAACTGAACATTCGTCCAGTGTTAAGTGATTCCTCTGACAGGTGATGGATGAAACAATGTGCTCGGATCATTGGACCCCTTTTAAAACAATATCTACTTCCGGCACAGGTGTGACCTTACAGCCCAGACGCTCTTAAGTCTATTGCCAGTAATGATTTATATCTGTGACAGTACAGCTCATCATGGCTGAGTTTCTCTGGCCTTCTAGAAATTAGTTTCACTTCTAAACTCTCGAACAATAAAACTGATTCCTGTGTCAGCTTGGGCGGCCGTGCAGCTTCTGACGCCACATCCATCAACTCTGGACGCTCTCGACTCCTCTCGCTGCCATCAGTCGAAGCTTTACGACAGTTCCAGGGAAAATTCTGGATCGCGCTGTGATTAATTCTCGCTCACCGCTCAGCTGCCGTCTTTCTTTTATGGGCTTTTTGTGAACAGTCTGTTCGACAAGGAACTGCAGAGTTTAACACAACAGACCCTAATCGACATCAAGAGGTAAAAACTACCTGTCAAATCAATCCAAGCAACACGTGAAGATCTACCACCCTAACAATTTACACCCGCCACTGAAATTACAGCTGCCGCCACTATAACTACTGCAAATCCTGCTATTACATAATATATTTACTCAAACTACTTCAAACTAGTACAGCCACTTCTCCAGAGAACGAACATGTTGTCGAAGCCTAAACAGGAAATGTGTCAGATGAGATAAGAGAAGAAGAGACTGTGGTGACATAAACGTTGCTTCTGTATAGTGTTTCCCTCACTGTATCATCAGAGAGCTAAAATGATGAAGATCAGCTGTTAAGAATCAAACATGCACGATGTAATTAAAATCTGCTGCGTTGCATTAAAGGTTCAGGAAAACAAATTTTCAGAAACCTGACGATAGTTTGTTCTGTGGATTATCTGGACTTCAGGGGACACAGATTCTGGAGAGACAAGCTGCTGGTCTCAAAGATGGTAAAACTCAGCACCTGGACAAATCAAATCAAAGATAAATGTCATATTTCCATCATGTTTTCCACGTGGTTTGGAAGATGTTTTAATTGTGTAATCTTGTTGTGCTCTCTTCACCTGGTTTACTGGCACCGACTGGAAAATGTTCTACTGTCTGACCACTGGCTCCCACTGAAGATGTAAATCTTTAAAAACAGCTCACGAATATCAGGTTTCATTTTATGATCAAACATCGGTCAAACAAGAGGAAGGACTATTTTCAGCAGCGGATTCATCTACATTTGGTGCTGCAGTGAGTATTCGGTGAACAGCAGGACGGTGTGTGTGTGTGTGTGTGTGTGTGTGTGTGTGATCATGGTGATGAAGCAACACGTCACCCAGAGTAACAGTGTTTTAGGAAACAATGGAGCTCTGTGGCCCAGAGGAAGTCGATCTATCAGGCTTTGATACACAGACGATACTTGTTAATGTGACAGATTCATTGTTGCTTTTGGTGTTTTCATGAAATTTGTTGTCAGCAAAAAACAAAAGAATTAATTATAACTTCTTTTCAGTATAATTTGCGCCTACCAGTACAAGATAAACCTCTCTGGTTGTTGACCCCGACTTGAGCCCCATCTCA
This sequence comes from Toxotes lorentzi, assembly GCA_037833715.1. NCBI lineage: Eukaryota > Metazoa > Chordata > Actinopteri > Toxotidae > Toxotes > Toxotes lorentzi. The sequence continues at coordinate 27,858,679 of JBBMJY010000001.1, read as the reverse complement.
AATTCTCAGAAACAATACTGAGGACATGACCTCGTGTCCTCAGCCACCGTACACAGAACGGCTCTGCTTGTGACTGTGAAAGATTACTGAGCTCAAAACCTTCCAAGCTGGACTGACTGACACTTTAAACAGCAAGTAAAGTCCTGTAAGACCTGGAATTTAAGTCATTTGAGTGCCGTTCCCTTATTTTCATTATCAGAAATATAATCCATCAGACTGAACGTCTTTATAGGGTCAGAGTTTTGGACTGAACTGCTCAATGAAACATGCAATTACTTCAAAAACTGGCTGCAGCTGGACCGGCTCCGACAGTAAACTACAGCATGTTATACATCCTATATAAACAAGACACTAGATAATGTGATTGGGTTTTGCACAAGTCACAAAACAACTGTCCTCTGAGCCACGGATCAGTCGGTCGAAGCTGCTGTCTGACGTTATCACAGAGCTGCTTCCCCTATGATCAATAAGAGACACTGAATCCTCCACATCCTATGAAACGTGCTGATAATCGTCCTGTTCAAAACAAACACAGCGGTCCCCTCTCAAAACCGCGTTACGACCTGGAACTCGGGCCTGAACACGCAGAGAGAATGAATGATCCAGAGAGAACAAAACCACAATTCAAAAACGAATTAAAGCAGTGGAAGCACATTAATCCATCTGTCTGTTGTCTGTTAGTATCACTCAGCTTTTGTGTTTTTGCCAAAAGGCAGAGATCTTAGTGATGAACTGATGGTGATTTTTTTAAACGTATTTATTTAAATGAATGAATGAATGAATGAAGAGGGACATTTATTACAACTCACAAAGTGCACAACTGTCTGTGGTTTGGGAAACAAATGCACTTTGGTCAAGGTTCAGGAAAGATGCTGGTTCAGGTTCAATCAGCAGATACGTTGTATATAAATATAAGTTGTAGGTGACGGTTACAGTGACACAGTGTAAGTTGTTCTCCCATCTCATAATCATGACTTAGTACAAAATTATTGTGACCGTTCCTCAGGAGCTATTAAGGCATAACACGATATGATTCTAACTCAGACTCATCTTCTCATTACGATTTTTATTCATGATTTTTTTGGTAGATCCGTCCATAACATGTTTTTTAAGTTGATCCAGTATCTGATGGATAAATGTAGTAGAGTAAAAAGAACATTTACATCTGGACCATAGTGGAACAGAAGTATAAAGCAGCGTACAGTGGAAATAAATCAGGTGAATCACAGGTACCTCGAACAGCACTTCACTGCAGTACTCGGATAAATGCACTTTGAACAGACTGTGCCTGTGAAATGAGACACAGGTGAAACTTTACTCCGTCCATACATACTGCAGCAGGCTGACAGAGTTCACACGAGGCCTCAGCTATCTGTGCACCTACAAATTACAGACAACAAACAGCAGATCCTTAAATTCCACAGACTTTTGCAGCAAATCAAACGTGACTCTCTCTCTCTCTCTCCTTATTTGACCTGAAATGTGCAGCCAGCTGTAGCACAGGTCTGAGCTTCTGTACACAACAGGTTGCTCATGTGGCCGACGCAGACGCACTGTATATGTAACATGAGGTTTCATTCACAGCTCTGGCAGGCGTCCACACATCCCACTGTTGACGTAAGGCCATTTACCGTGCATTCAATGTGCTCAGACAATGCGGATTTTGCAGACGCAGATAAAACGAAACAAACAGACTTGATCCGGAGCTGCATCAAACTGGAACGACTGGTTTTCACGGCTCTGCTGCGACAGCAGCCATAATTTTGTGAAGATACACTGTTCCAGTCATTTGTTTTGATTGGAGTGTGTGTGTGTTAACTGCTCCCTGGCCTACTGTGCGTCACACTAAGAAAGTGTTAAACAATGCAAACAGCACAGTTCAACTCAGTTTCTGACTTAAACCATAAATACACTGAAGCTGCCTGAAGGAAAATTCCTTCACTGTGTGGGAACAAAACACGAGACTAATCTTATGATTAAAATGACTGTGTAATGTGAAAAGACCTCGTGTGTAGTGATGAAATCACAGAGAATTATGTAATGTTGTGAAAGTTGTGTGGCTAGTTTGCTTTTATGTGTGTTTGCCCCCTAGTAGCCAAAAGTCCAGAAACGCAGCTTTAGGATTGTTGTTTTTAGATTTCAGTTTTGTTCAGACTTCATAAACAATTCATTTTAATTACTGAGATGTTGAGGTGTTGGCAGGTGAATTGTTCGACTTTGAATAGAGCTGGATTATTTGTTTCACCTTCTTCCACTCATTATGCTAAACTAAGCTAAGCTAAGCTAATCGACTGCTGGCTCGAACTCAGATGTGAGAGTGATGTCCGTCCTCTCATCTGCTCTGTCTCAGCAAAAACAGGTTTATGCAAAAGAACAAAGAACTTCTTCATTGAAATGTTTTCTCCTCTAATGTGTTCTCCTCTAACATCTCCTGTATCTGATCAGCACTTTTGATTTTGATAAAACTAACAGTTTCAGGCTGCTGTGAAAACAGTGCCACAGCACCAGCCTCAGTGTTACTGCCTCAGGTTCACAGCAGCTGGTTGTGATAATATCGCCATCAAGTGGTAAACATCTGTATTACACTCTGTGCTGCCTGCCCTTAAAATACAGCTGAATTAGACAGGAAACAAATAAAAGCTGCAAAATGCACATGATGTGAGGATATAATGTGCTCAGGGATACAACGTGAACAAAGTTCAGTTTCTTATGAGCTGAGAGCGCAGCCACAAAAAAGCAGATACAGAACCTGTATCAGAATTTGAAATGCTGTGATGTACATACAGAGTGTCCAAAAATTCTCAAGTGGAAATTTAAAGGAGAATTTCAGTGGTTGAGGTTCAGTTTTTAGGTGTCCATCAGACAGACTGAAAAGATGCAGAGAAGCTAATTTAATTTAAAATAGATGATTATTACACTAACATATTTAAAGGACCTTGTTGTGGAACTCATACACTAAATCTGTATTATAAATGTACATCCACAATCTGTCTGCACCAAAACTAACGTAAAACACAAACAAAATGAGGAAGAATCATCAAGAATCTGAACGTCCTTCTCGTGCTTTGTTTACATTGTTAGTTTTTAGTGAGTGAATCAGGTTGTATCAGCTGTAGCACACAACTGACGTCTGCAGGAAGCTCAGCTATGTCGCTCGAATCATTCCCTCAGCTATTCCTGGAAACGTTACAGCGCAGTGAGAGTCAGAAAACTATCAAATGAAACACAAAAGAGGAAACTGACTGAAAATGTTCACGTGACGTGAAAAAACCTGGATTCAGATAGAAAAGAAGGTGTAACTGCACTTAGTCACACATAGTCACATAAACTGTGCACGTCTGTATCAATATATACTGCACAGACATAAAAATGATTTTCTTTTCTCTCCTTTGAATATAAAATTATTTTTAATTTGCTCTGCTGGGGTTACTGAGGCCATTCTGGCCCGTGATCAGAAATTACACCACACACAGACACACAGACACACAGACACACAGAGACACAGAGACACACACACACACACACACACACACACACACACACACACACACACACACACACACACACACACACCTAACCATGCTTACATGCACACGGATGGACTGTCCAATAGGAGGCGGTGCTCTGAATTCCCCTGATGTTTCTACACAGCAACGCAGCAGAAACAATGATGCACTGCTCATGTGCAGGCATGTGAGAGGCTGCATCTGTACAGTGGGTCACACACTGCGAACGAACACACACACACACAGACACACACCATGCGAAGGAGTCGTATAACCAACACAACATCCCATAGCATAGCAGGTTTTATTTAGAGCTCTGTGCAGGACAGGTGTGGATTCTGTGTGGATTTACAGTTTTTGTTTTTCAAGCTTAACTGAAGCGTGTCTGTCTGTGTAGCTGCATCATCATTCACTGAACAAACACTGTGTTTCTCTGCTGTTCACCTCCTAAAGGAAAACAAACAAATCAAAGTGTGGAGAAGAACGAGAGTCCAGGTGTGACCTGAAAGACAAAAGCTCTGGTCAGTTCATATACATTAAGCTTTTTATCCTTTAATAAATGATTCAGTGATTTATAAGAGAACAAACAACCTGGAAACAACATGGCAATTTAGACTCAGTCACTCACACTCTCACTCACACACACACACACACACACACACACACACACACACACACACACACACACACACACACACA
>JBBMJY010000001.1:27815189-27854374 GCA_037833715.1 Toxotes lorentzi | reverse complement strand
TCGCGCTCTCGCACACGCTCTCACACACACACACGCTCTCGCACACGCACACACACACACACACGCTCACGCACACACACACACACACACACACACACACACACACACACACACACACACACACACACACACACACAGTCCTGCTGCCAGAAATAGTCATCACAGCACCTAAAGTGGATTAATCCACCGCTGAAAAATTAGCACTACACACACTTCATTTCGTGGTGTAATGTCCCTTTAACACGTTTGCTGTCTAAGGGAAATAAGTTGTACTTGAGTGTGAGTGTGAGTGTGAGTGTGTGTGTGTGTGTGTGTGTGTGTGTGTGAGTGTGTGTGCTTCATGTAAACACACCTGACTGGTTCCCTCCACTCTTTGGTGCTGAAGTAACCGACTCTGAGGAAACAAACACACACACATCCTGTTAGCTCACAGCGTCACCGCTCACATGCTAACGGACATAAATGTCCCGCCCCCACCTGTCGGACTCACCTGACGTCCTGGCCAGCTCAATGCTGGAGTCAGAGAACTCATGTCGTTTGCCCACGGAGCAAACATGAACCCCAAAATCCTCCATCTTGGCCTCCTGGATGGTCAGCGTGATGCTGCCAGGGGTGTAGGTGATGGTGTAGCCCGCGGTGCAGTTCTGGAAAGCTTTGTGTTTGATGTAGTGACACAGCAGCTCATTGTTTGGGCTCCTCCACTGCACCGACAGCTGAGAGATGTGAGTCTGGTCCTCATAGTGGTACGAACACGGCAAAGTGACCGACTCACCGGGCCGACAAAGCACTTTCACAACACTTCCTGGAAACAAACGAGAGCCGAAGCACCAATTCATAGGTTCATATTAGCTGTGAATGAAGTGACGGCGTACTGAGAGGAGTCCTTCACAGCGACACTCAGAAAACTGTCTACAACTTTGCAGCTCTGCAGGTCCTTTAGCCTATTTTAGCTCCTCGTTTTGGTTTTACGGCCCATTTACTTGTTTGGCTTTGACCTCAGTTTTCTGTGAAAAATAAAAGCCTCTGACCGCTGCCTGCTGAGCAGCTGGTGAAGAAAGAACGTTTAGCAGCTAAAGAGCCAGATATTTCTCTGAGACCAAATATTCAGCTAAAAGGAGAATTAATATTGTATTTATATTCATTAGGTCGACACAAACATGACTCCACTGGTACGATAATGTTGCTCTGTAGCTGCTGGATGGACAGAGGACAGAGGTTTTCTAAGAGTCCTCCACCAATAACAAGCTGCCCGTCTCAAAACCAAAACAATGAGCTGAAAAACACAAAAACTCTGTGGAGCTGCAGAGTCATCTGATCCACTGATCACAGCCACCTGAAGTTGCTGGTGCTGCTGATTTCATGCAGCCATTTGCTTCCATTCATTTCAGTAACCTATGACAACATTACCATTGTAAGGGCAATGCAGTTGCCTGCAACTGTCCCAGTTGGTGAGTGCGAGGTCACTCTGGCAACCAAACAGCAACTTTTTCAAAACAAGAGATGATCAAACTTTTCATGATCAGAGAGTTGTTTTCTTTTTTAAAAAAATCAGACTCACAGCTGCATTACCACATGATGATACAGTGACTGTGATGAAGAGTGAAAGGTGTCAGAGTCTTCACTGTGATTGTCATTAGTTTTCTCAATCAGAGTTTCAAGCCTCTGACCTTCACTCAGATGTATAGAAAGCAGTGGCTGCCATGAGAGCAGGGAATCAACAACAGTGTTAAACATTTGAAATCAGCATCAAAAATCTTTTGAGTAAAAAGATCTACCCATCAAGTCTCGATGTACCGACTACACAGAAAGGACTAAACTACACTAGAAATAATAAAACCTCTGTCTGTAAATCATTCCTTTATCCCCAGTTCTGAGTGTAACTTAGGAAACAATAACATCAGGTGACACGTTAATGTCTCGACATGTTAAATCAGAACAGACTCAGGTCTCTGCTGTGAACCTTACCTTCTCCAACCAGATGTGACAGAACCAGTCCAAGGTACAGTGCAGCGGTCCCAGTCTGTTCAAGAGGTGTTCTCCACATTTGGTGATGGATTAACTCGACAGGCTCAAATACTCACATGAATATTATTTGGAAAAGTCCAGACTGAGGAGCACAAAGTTCAGAAACAACACCGGCCTCATATCACTTTTGTTTTCGCAGGAATATCAGTTTACAAGCTTCGGCATGAGTGTAAATGTACTGAATCTGTGGTTACCAGGCATCAGGACACACCCTGTAAACTGAGCCTTCGAAACCAGGGAGAAAAACCCTTTTTAAGTGACTTACAGACGGAGTCTGCTCTTTATTCATCCATCACAGTTCAGCAGAAACAGCCTTCATCAGGGTGTTTTACAGAGTGAGGAAAAACACGGCCTTTAAATACTCTACAAGATGGCTGAAACACTGTCAATTATCCAATGAGAAGTCAGCCTCCAAAGACTGTGCCCCGGGGCCTTCAAAATAAAAGCACACAACAATGCACAAACATAGAAATAAGCATGAGATTATTATTTTTTGATTAAAAAAGTGCAAAACCCACAAAATGCTCATTGAAAAAAAAACAGCTCTGTCTTCAGTTTCTGTTTCAGTTCTGGAGCTTTTGATCGTATCACAAATATTCCTCAAAGATTAGCAGATATTCTGAAAAGTCTGTGGAGTAACATCCTTTGGAGGCGGGCCTTTTCTGAGAGTCTGCTTCTCATTGGATAATTGAAAACAATTCAGCCATGTTGTAGTGTGTGTAAACAGGTTGGAACCAGTGGTCAGACTGTTGTTTATTAGTGTTTCAGACAAAGAATGAACTTTCAGAACAACAAAATCCTCTAATGCTGAAACTGTCATTCACCTGTAATGATTATAAATCCACATATTCTCATATCATCATATAGAACAGAAGCTCCCAGCTTTTTGACTTTGTAATTTCTTGTTTTTCCCCAGCGAGAGGAGACGCTTCCGGACACAGTGCAGACAGTTTGTCTAACTGTGGACTGATGCATCTCTATGGCTCGTTAACTCTTTACAGCTTTGTGCAGATCGAGAGGCCTGGGTCACATCAACACTGTGAATGTTTGATTGATGTTTTCAATATGGACGAGAACAACACAATGATTTGTGTATTATTAGTTAAAACAGATTAGTATGATGTAGATGAAGCTGTGAACATATTTGAAGACAAATTTAGAAATAAAGATGATTCTAAAATTCTTTTTTCCTGCCTCTGTAACTCTGAGAGGTCGTAAGATGATGAACGGGATAAAAGAGGAGAAGATGTATTTATCAAACAACAACATTAGACTTTTCTCTGAAAACTTTCATATTAACTTCTCAGCATTTGTGTCTGAAATGTAAATGAAACATTAGACCACTGAAGTCACAGCTATCAGTTTAATGTTAAATCAGTGCCATTTATACAAATCAACAGTTTTCAAATACACAAAAAAAATATTTTAGTTGATTTTCCATTTTTATCACCACTGACAAAATTAACATTATTACACTGTGCACAAAGAGAAACACAAACTGTCCTACTGAGGCTTATTTACAGATACACACACATGCACTCTCACACACACTCGCACACGTTTTCATGAACTTACAGGAGCTCCCTGACAAACTTAAATACTACTTTACTTTACACAGAGCTCTACACCAATGTACAAACTTTTGTAAACATACAATCCAGTTTTCATAAATCCTAACTGCTGTGAAAAGACTATGCTTCATGTTTAGTGACCTGTGTTGAAGACAATGAGCTTCATGCAAGAACCATCTGTAGGATCAGATTCTCTCTTCCGTGGCGTGATTGATCGATTTGAAAGAAGTCGTCACACCCACCAGTTTTCTCATAACCAGAATTTTCTCTTGGCAAAGACCTGAATTCACGAGTGGTCACAAGAAAAATAAATAAGCACCTTATCATCAGTGGCCCGGTGTAACATCATCTTCAGATTTTTGACCTTTGACCTTCATCTTTGAGTCCAAATGAACATTTGTGCCAAATTTGAAGAAACTCCCTCATAATGTTCCTGAGATTTCACGCTCACGCTCACGGGACGGACGGATGGACAAAAACACGACGCCTTGGCTGTCTCCGCCGTGGAGGGTTGAAGATGAAGGGAGGTTTATAATAAGACGACAAAAACGTTCTTGCATGATGCTCAGTGTACTGAGATCTGAGTTCCATTGCTGAGCAGCTCAAACTAAATGATCACCTTCACAGTTTGTGAAAAACCAAACATTTCTTATTGGACCCTGACAGCTCCGACCGTTCGGACGCTGTTTGGTGCAGACCTGTGCAGACGTTCCATGATCCTGAAAATCAACCATCACAGTGAAATGATGCAGTTATGAATCAGGTAATAAGTTGTGTGGTGTGTTTCCAGCTTTAGGGCCAGTTTCCTGGACACAGATTAGTCCTGGACTGAAGTGACTTCTGTGAGGAGAGGAGCATCTATAATTCAGTTTGCCCCTCAGTGTTTTCTCTGTAGAACTTCGAATCACCGGTGTTAACCCTTTACTTTAGAGTACACACTGCAGACCTCGGTGCCAAACCTCAGCCTCGGGTCATGGATTACTTCCTGTGTGTGTCTACTGTGCCCAAAGCAGAACCTCGAACGCCCTGCTGCTGCTGCTGTGAAGAACAAAATGATGCCACAAAACCAATGAGACACATAAACTATCACTGTACAAATACATCTCATATATTTTACAGTTTTGTTTTCCTGCTTGTGCCTTCCTGACGGCTCATGATGACGACGGCTGTGCACGTGGTGGTTACTGGATGCCTCTGAACAAACACATTGCGAACACCATGGCGAAGAGCTGCGGAGAGGTGACGCACAGGGATCAGAGACACAACATCAGAACATCAGCCTCCTCAGAGACTGAGCACAGCTCCACATCTGGAACACTCACCTGCCCCTCAGGTGTTCATTCAAAGAAATTCATCACATTACTCTGTGCTGTTATCTATGATTTTTAGATATAATGTTGTTCACACCTGTTTTTATCATTAAAAAAATCTATGCCACTCTCCTGAATCCCTCTTTTTAAAGAGGAAAAAAGCCATAAATGATTCAGTATTGTAACAGAAAAGAGTGAGAAAGCACAGAACATACTTCAATCGTCAGCACCACGATGGCCAGAGCTCCGGCTGTGTAGATGTACGTCTCAAAGTAGTCCACCATCGCAGAGTAACAGCCCTGCATGAAAAAAAAAAACAGATACAGGAAGAGCCGGTTTTAACTCAGTGTGAGGTTAAAAATGTGAATACAGAACTCACGATTATCATAGAAAATAACAGCAGATTAAACTAAGAAAACAAAGGGTGCTAATTTACAGCTAGACCAATGTTTTTCTTTTACAGTTTGTTGGAAAACTTTAATAGTTTGATGCTTGAACTACACTGTAAAAATGAAAAGGTTTAGAAATCCAAAAACTAAATTCACCAAACCTTTCCTTCCTCTGTTCTGTAACTGAAAAATATCTCAATAATTAGGTTTAATACATCTAATAATAGTCTAGACTTTTAGTCTAAAATAATAAACACACCAGACTTTTACTGCTGTGTTTTTAAACTGTTGCACTGATGTGCATTTGAGTTTGTGTGCTTGTGCTCCCTCTAATGACCTTGTTGTGTCTGAAGGCCACGCTGCCGCTCACACACTGCTCCATGCTGATGTCTCCGGGGTAACTGTTCCTCTGGCAACAGGCCTCGGGGACCATCTTATTAGGGTTGAGGAGCCTGAAGAGGCTCTCCTCGAAGTCCTCGGGACCACTTACGCCACAACAATCAAACTGTACAGAGAAGCATGATGGGAGGGAACAGCACATTGTAGGTCTTGGGCACTGATGGATGGTAGTTTTGTCATAGTGAGGTGATTAAAATGTCAGAAAAAGCAAAAGAAGAAGTGCTAATTGGAAAACTGATGCTTCACCGTGGTCATGATGGCGTTCCATGTGGAGGTAAAGACGTCAGTGTTGTTGTGACCTTGGTAGTGACGTTTCAGCTCCCTGGTGAAATACTCTCTGGTTAACTAAAGAGACACAAACTCAGGTCAGTTCAGTCGAGTCTCCTCAGATAAAAGCATCTGTCAAATGTAAATGTGGAACAGCACAGGTGTTTCTATTATTTTGTCCACCACATTTCTGTCAGTAGGCCAAATACCAGAAACACCTCCTGCATAATGTAATACAGTTCAACAGCAAACTACAGAAAACAGCTGAACACGCCCGCGCAGAGGTCAGTCAGAAAATCACTGCACAGCCTCGTCAGTTCAGTCCCACTGATCCAGAGTCAGCACTCACATGCTCCCTGAAGAGGAAAGCCAGGATGGCAGCTGCCAGCTCGGCCAGGAAGATGAAGAGGATGAGCATGAAAAACTGGGAGAAGATCACAGTGGGACAGTGTCAAACCACAAACGTAGACTGTCTCAATCAATACACTCAATACAAGAGGTTTTCAAATTAAAAGCTTGAATAGAAACGGCCAAAATATACTATACAATAAACAAAATGCACAGTATAGTGCCCTGTCCAAACACTGAATAAAAACACTGATAAAATGAAGCACCTTTACACTCAGCTCCTCTAGATGGCACAGTTGTATTGTCTCACTCTGGTCTTACATAACACAGAAACTAAATCTGTTTCCTTCCTTTCTGTTTGTGGTTGAACCACCTTTGTAGGCTCATCTGAGTTTTTGACACATAAATATAAAGGACAGTTAAACTACTGAACTCTGAATAATATGTGCTAAAAGAGATTTAAAAACTGAAGATTTGTCTGAGCTGAGCAGACTCACAAAGAGCAGCAGACATTTGTTCTCTCTGATGGCTCCACAGCAGCCCAGGAAGCCCAGCAGGAACAGCATGCCGCCCATGGCCAGGATGACGTAGACCCCCGTGAACAGCAGGGGGTTCGCCGCCACAATCTCCCTGAAGCCCATCGGGTCCACCAGCACCCAGACACCGACACCCAGCAGGAAGGAGCCACCCAGCTGGGAGAGAGAGGGTTGATAATTCAGTCAGAATAATTTCTACTGCACCTCAGATTCACAGCAAGACACAGTTCAGATTCCCTGATCGGCTGAGAGATAAGATGGAGATAAGATGCATGAGCAACACTCTCACATATCACAAACAAACCACTTCTGAAAGTTAAAGAACAGACATTTACACATCACACCTGTCTAAGCTGCACGCTGCCTGTCAATCTTATTTCTCACATATAAAAATATTTTATTTTCACTTGTCATAATTCGACCTGATTTTGTTCTGCAGCTGTTCTGTTACATACAGTAAAAAGACAAGAATTTAAATAAAAATGCAAAAGGATCATTAAAGTTTCATCCTGCACTGATTATTATTATAACTCTAACAGCTGCATCTCATGTCCACTGATCAGGTAACCATGTTTTTATTTTTCCATCTCAGGAGACGCTCTGGTCATTTTTATCTTCGAAAGCCTCCTCAAATCATCCGCTCACCCTTGATTTCAGTCCGATTTTAAAACAACAGAAGAAAAAAGCTGCAAAAGTCTTGAACTCACAAAGATAAAGAAGTTGAAGATGAACATCAGGTACTTCATGCAGCTGAGGCAGTCCCCCTCCATGGCTGAGCCTCTGGCTGAAACCTCCCCCTGTCCCTGCAGAGACACACAGATGTTTTCATGCTGTTTGAGTTCATTCACAAGGATTTTCATTTATTTATTTATTTTATTACAAACACTAACCATGATTCATAATAGTGATATCATAATAATCATTATCCTGGAACAAAAATTAGAGTTTCCTAGAATTTACAAAAACAACACGACGGTAAATTGTGGCCACAAACGTGAAAATCACACCCTGCTCTGCATTAAGATATCGACAACGTCTCTGCGTCTCAGTTACAGCTGACATGATAACACACAAGATGCAGGACAGAGGAGTGCACGATGACACATCGGCAGAAACAGTTTTTGTCAGTTTCTGGGGACGTGGCATTGACAGCCTGTCCCTGTGGGATCGTATGACACATGCAGGGATGTTGGCTGGTGCTGAGGACGACATGTTGATGTGAGTGGGGCCATCAGTGGGGGTGTGAAGAGGACCAACTGTCCTCTGGTGCTCCCTTTTATCCGAGTCGACACGGCAGTTAACACCAGCAACTCCTGCTTATTTACAGTCTCGCTCTTTTGTCTGACGTGGGCGAGCTTTCTGCTCTGTAAATGTGTATTTCCTGCTAATTTGACTGTGCGGGGCTTTTACCTTAATGAAGTGAAATGCTGGGTGCTCCGCGCTCTTTGCAATTAAACGCAGGTTTTGTGATGGCCAGTGCACTCTGGGTAATTGCAGCCTCTTTGGGTGAGGTTGGGGTTAATAAAATAAGGGCATGTACGGTGCGTTGGGAATTTGTCTACACATGCACTCAGCATTATTAGCACATCTTTGTCAGTCACTCATGTCAGCACAGTTACAGACCAATTACAATTACACAGATGTGCGATTATGAAATGAACAAAGAAAAAAAAAACTATTACAGACAGTGGCTGTTAGAAGAAAACAAACAAGAATACACAAAGAGCTGTCAAAGACACAAAACATGAAAACACAACGAGCATTGTGGCGATGTCAGACACAACATGATTACACAGTCACATTTATTGCAATCACAAAATTGCTGCCAATTACAGAGATGGAAAGCCATAAACAAACGTCTTGATTAAAAAACCAGCAGGGGTCAAAAATGCAAAAACAGCTGTCACAATTACAAGTAATCATGACTTAATCAATCAGAATTAAATTACTATAACTATAATTATATGATTACAGTTACACGTGAAATCCAAAAACAGCTGCTGCAGCAGGAAAATACAGTGAGAACTGTAAATTCCCACCAGCTGCTGCTTTAATCACACACACTTCTGGACGGCCGGTGAGCTTCCCTGCACTTCAGTCTTTGTAAGTGAAAACATGTATGACATGCCAGGGTGTCATTTTCTTCTCAGCTCAGCGGGAGAGTTCTCCTGGTAACTGCTTAAACCACAGTTATTCCAGTCCTCACCTACGAGAGCGGTGAGCTCGAGGATCAACATGAACGGAAGCTCAAAGCTTCAACTGTGGAACACGAGCGGCCATTAGTGTGACCAATTCAAAGTGTGACGTAAAGCTTGTAAACAAACAAATCTGCACGTATATGTGTACATTATATACATGTACTATAAGTTGGGTTGAAAGAAAAGAAGTGGTTTAGTTCATGATGCATGAAAGAGTTCACAGTCTTTACTGAAAACATTACGGGCGTTTCAAACCGGTTTATGGGAAAATGTGGAACTACACAGCCATATTCTGTACGTTTAATGTGTTTCTTAATTTTCTTTATATTATCTAATATAAAACTGAATGTCATCAAACAGGAGTTAAAACTAACGTTTGCTTCTTGTCTGCTTTATATTCTTGAGTTTACATTGCGGGTTTACAAGCCGTCCTTGTGCTCACATCTGTTTTGGTTAATGTGTTTCTGTCTTTGAAATCATAACAGCTTGTTGCATTTAGTTCTGTGTCCTTTGCAACTGTAATTTCTACTCTAATAAAAGAGACGGGCAGTGTTGTATCTTAGCTGCTTTCATTATTCGTGCATTACAGGACTTTTTTGTACCTTTAAAGAAAACATATTCTTTTTTTCCAGTGATCCTTGTTTGGTCGTCCTTGTTGCTCCTACCCTGTAACTTTACGTGGGGGGAAGCTGCTAGTGTTGGGAACATGATCCCTCACATGCTAAATGTGTCTTAGCACAGCAGCTGGATTCTCTGTGTGGGTTTCTGTGGTGGTGTTTCAGTGCTTTTTACTGCGAGCCACCTGGTAACTGCATCTTTAGTTCAGGCTGAAATGATACAAAACACGAACAATGAAAAATATGTTTGTACATTAATGTTGGATCTAAAGGTTTTCTTCTTATAATACACTGACAAAATGGCAGGTCTTACTCTTCCTGTACCTTAAATTTCGAGTGTGTCACACACAGCAGCACAACAGAGCGGTGCTCCGGTCCCATTTAGCAGCTGTGGCTCCTTTCAAAAATAGGTCTGGGGGCAGCTGGGTAATTTCATGCAGGCACACAGAGAGTGGCCACAAATAATTCCCTCTCCCCTCTGCAGTCATGGAGCATCGCTCTGCTTGGATTCAGTAAGCCTGCAGTCTGCGTCTCCATGCAGCTGTTTCCTGTGGGCCTGCGCCGGAGGTCTTTCAGGTGCTGGTTTGATCAGGTTCGATCAGTTCACACTGGTTTATCTGTACGAGAATCTGGTGCGTCACAATTTGATCAAAATATCTGGCTGTTAGTCTGAGCTGTGGACAACAGTGACATATTATCACTTTAGAAAGTTGTTATCACTACTGTGTTAGCAAACAGTTGACTATGTACACATCCAGCATCTGGACAGGTGTGTGTCTCCACGATCAATCTAAGTCCAGGATTCCTTCATTTATTTAATGCTTTTTTTTTTCAGGAAAACGATGACTCAGTTGATTTTGGGGAAATTCTAAGAGAAGTTAAACTTCTGTGGGGTTTCAGCTCGGATGGAGACAATCTGGAGATGATTCGGTGAACTATTCCTTTAAATATCCACATTGCCGTGGATTTGACGTTGATTCTGCTGACGTCAAATGTTTCACTTCAGCTCTGTTTCCACAGTGGCACTCTGTGTTTGACACCTTTATTAGCATTTATAATACAACCACTAGTCCATAGTGTCGGGGACTGCACAGTCAGCATGTTGCATCGATGAAACAGGACCCCAGTGTGAATCTCCCGGCTTTCCACTGCTCGTCTGTGTAAGTGTTTCTGCAGCCATTACCCACCAGTGACAGGACGCTCCAGCCCAATAAATCACAGTGTCACAGAGGCTGGAGGGAAGTGCAGTGCACACAGAAGTGTGCTGGAGAACTAGTGGGTCTGATTGCCTTCATCCATCAGAGCAGAGCTGTGCAGCAGTGAATGGGGACAGTGGGACAGTCCCAGTGGATTTAATCTTTCTGCATCCATCAGTAATGAGTGTGGACAGGGACAGTTCTGTGCAGGTTCTGATATTCTGAACAGTGAAAACTAGGTTTTATCCACGTGTTTAAATACTTCGCCACTATGGACTGTGACCCAGTGACTGTGAATCAGTATCAGTAAATATGTTAATGCTCAATACAGACAGTGTGAAAACGCCACTGTCAGATGAATATGACACTTAGTCCACAGGTCATCACTCATCAGTGGTAAAACTGTTCATACAGTGGACTGTGGAGGGTCTCATGTGCTTTTTTAACATTACATTTATTACATTTCATAATGTGACTTGCACACACTTACACATGTTGATGGTGAAACCTTTAAAAGGGTGTGGCTGCACTGAACTCTGGGCTACAGTGGAGAAACTGGTGAATCTATTGGGCACGAAGCTGAACTCCTAATTTCCCCTGATGTAAAAACAGGATTACGCCTGTTTTATTCAAATACTGGACTTAGACTGATCACGGGGAGATAAGCATAACTTCAAGGTAATGCTAATGTTGCTTCTATACAATGATGTGGACATGAAAACCATGCAGATTTCAAATATCACATCACTTGGCCTGACAGCTCAGACTGAGAGAATGAGGTTTTATTTCCTGCATCAGAAAACCAAAACTCAAACAGCCTGAACACCGAAGGATGAATGAATGTTGGAGTGTTTTTGAAACATCATATGGGATAAACATCCCCGAACCTCTGCAAATTCAGTTCTTTTAACATGAAATGCTACTGACTGCACCCAATCATTTCTCCTTTAGGCTGTTTACAGGTTACTTGAGCCAATTTAGACGTCCTTTCATTACGTTCTGAAGTAAGTGAAGGAAGGCAGATGAGAAATACTAGTGAAACGGGAGGAGGAGAGAAATCTTGGACAAAGCGAGCCTTAGGGGAGTGTTTTCTGAGAGGTAATTATTATCACTCCCTTCTCCCTCTGTCCTTCCTGAAAGCTACCTGTTATGAAAAGCATTCACATGGACAGCTTCTCCCTTTGAGGGACTGCCACCATGCTTCATAACCATAAACAGAACCAGGCAGGGGAGATATCAAATTATCTTCTTTCACACACTTTGATTTTGGAAAGGCCCTGAGATGCATACCGAATAAAGGTAGGTGTATGAAGACTACATAAAGATGGGGGCGTCCCTGAAGGTGGAGGAGGTGTAAGCCTCTGTGGAGCGTCCATATTGACTGACTCTCCTGTGCTGAATGTTAAACAGATGCAAAAGTATAGAAGTGGGGAGGCACGAAGAGAAGAAGCTCTCATGGGTTCACCCACAGTTTCAGTTTAATTAGCCAAATCATCAGCCACTTCAACGAGGCTCTCGAACCAGTTTCACTCAATTTAGTCTCACTTCTCTTCTTATTAGCAGACGTTACTGCCGTGGTAGCAATTTAAAACACTCATGAGTGAGCGCCACCCAGCGATCACATACTGCTGTTTAAGACACGCATCGTCAAACACTCACCATCACTTCTGAATTTCTCTGTGTCGCAGAATCAAAGTGACTCCTGGTTCATATTATAACCTGCTGATAACTGATAACCTTTCCATCCAAATGAATATATATAAAAAATATCGTTTGAGCAATTAGCAGCTAACGATAACTACTGGGTGTGTCCAGAAGTTTGGCTGGTACTGTTTTAGCATGTCTTTCGCATAAAACCAGGCCAGTAAGTGCTGCAATAACGTTTCCCTCCAACCTCGCTCCACTGAAACACTGGTAATAAATTGTTGCTGCGTGCACGGCTGTTAAATCACAAATTTAACTTTGGAGGAAGACAAGACGAAAAGTTAGCAAGAGAAAAAAGAAAAGGAAGAAAGAAAAAGAAAAGGAGCTGGCAGCCCTGCTCTCTGTAGTTTCTGTGGTTTCCATGGGCACATGGCGAGCAAACGGAGGTGGCAGCAGCCACTTACTGCCTGAAAGCACCATGAAAGTGGTTTATTAGTCCAGTTTAATGTACGGGACTTCTGATGGCAGCTGTACGAGGTTTTTCTGCCACAGATGAAATAAATTCCTGATGAGCAGGAACTAGTCGTGTGTGTCAAGGATCTACTCCGTGAATTACTGGTGCCATCAAACGTCAGAGTAAGACTCAGACTCTGCAGTCGAGCTGCAACATGCTAATGTTTAGCAGCAGGGAAGGTTTACCATGTTAACAATCTTAGCTTTGCGTGCTATCATGCTAACTGTTGCTAATTAGCAATAAACACTAAGTGCAACTGTTTTGCAGTAACTTTCCTAAACCAAACCACTGGACAAAGTAAAAGCCTGTAGGTGGACGAGGGGGTTAATCTCGAGCGGGAACAGAAACGGCCAGTCCAAATAATTCAAATGATGAGTTTTCTAACATGCTGTAAAAATGTGATGCACCTCACAACACAAAGAGGTGAAGATCCACATTTCATTGAGAAGCTGCAGTACACGGAGCTTTTTAAATTTTAATTAATAATGATTAGAAGCAGAGTCAGTGGTAGTTTGTGTAGAATACAAAATTCAGCCACAGCATTGAAAGCAGTAGCTGGTTTTAATGCTGTGTCTGATCCGTGTAAATGTCGCTTCTGTCATGTAAATGTGGTGAACACGACGTTCTCGTCCAAACTGAGGTGATTTTTTTTGTCCTCACAGTTGAACTGAGGTGAAGATGATGTAATGTGGTGTGCTGACTCTGCACACAAGGGCAAGTTGCACCCTAAAATAGAACTGAATTATTTAACAGATACCTAAAATGCTACTAGACTCAGTATTGGCAGTCGTGTCATGTTTTAGTCAGAGCAGTGGGTTCTGCTTTTCCAGCCCGTTGGTCTGGAGCCGTTATAAAAGTTGACACGAGGAAGAGGAAGATGCCGTCACCCCGCTCTCTGTTGGTCAAACTGAGGCTGCTTTAAAGGATAATGCCTCTTCAATTTATTTATTTTTTCTAAGAAGTTCAAATCTTCCACTGATGTAATGGCTCCAAATGTTCTGCAACATGTTTTTCTCTGAGATCTGAGAGCCGCTTCAGCATCAATTCATCATTTTCAACCGTTATTACAACAGATGAGACTTCTGACAAATATATGACAGGTTTAAACCTCTCACCAGCGATAACGATGTGTCAGTAAGTTACAGTGAAACGATCCTTTAAATCTAATGAGGACTGAGGACTGAGCAGTCAAGCTCACCATCTGCCACCACAACACTTTCATGTGTGTGCACATAAGTATGTGGGCATGACCACATGTGTGTGCTGCATGTTGCACCAGGTGGTTCAGTCGATGCAGCTCACACACAGGGACGGGACAAATGAACTGATACTGTCCAGACTCAGTCATGCTGCAGAAATAAACGCTCGCTGGGAACAAGATAAACTGATAAGTCAAGTCGATGGAGCTCCCGAACATCAAAGACGTCTGACAGTGTAAATAAATTAGTTTTAATTGGACTTAATTCGATCAGGTCTCGCAGTCTGACCTCTGTGGGGATGCACAATCACTACTCTGTTTTCAGTGAGACACAGTTTGAATTCTGTTTGATCCATCTGACGATCTAAACCAGGCCAAGTTTATCTGCGTGCCACAATAAATAAAGAGCCACTGTGGCATCAGACAAAAATGTACCCACGAAAAAAAAAAACCACAGCAAAGAGTCAGAGCTGCTTCAGAATTCACACTGATAAACAATCGCACTGACGGCAGCCGGGCCTCTGGAGAGAACTGAATCCTGCGTGCTGATATTCGGTGCTCCTCTTCTTGTCAGCAGACGCCGACAGAACGACCCGAACCCACAGTGAACGTCTCCTAATAAAGTGCAACTGAGTGGCCTGATTCCACTTCATCGCCATCAACACACACACAGCAGACACAAACACCAGCGTCATATACAGTACACACAGTCCAGTCCAGTACAACAGCCCTGTCATAAATCCTGTCTTGAGTTTTTAAAGAAACTATTCAAGAATTTATTCAAACTGAATTACTGGATAATTGTGCTGTGTCTAAATTATTCAAATTATTCATAATCTTTGTTTAACTGGTCACACCCAGTACAAATATGCAGCCTAAGAAGTGAACAGATAGAAATCAGACAAAAAATAAAAAAACCAGATGGATGAAAACATGAACTCTCATGGGACAGAAGTTAACAAAACTGAGATCTGTGGATTTGACAGAACCAAAGGGAAGTGAAGAGCGATCACTGCGACTGGACTAAGTAGCAACAGAAAGCATCGTACCATATGTACCTGTTTAATGGCTCCTGGCTTCAGATGCAGTGACGTGTTCAGCCTTTGACCTCGTCAGCTGCAGAGGAGAGAGAGAGGAGTTAGGATGGTTCTTCTACACCATACATGTTATGAAATCAGTTTTACTCACAGCTCAACAGCTGCTTCTCTGCTACGTCGTGACCTTTGACCTTTGAACTGATCAAATACCCTCAAAACCAGCAACATTCCCATGAGCCTGGTGTTTAATTTAATTAGTGTTTAGTGCTAATTAGCTAATGTTACCATGTTAACAAGTGGAACTGAGGGTCTGCTCCAGTGGCCACACTATTTGCAGTTTTTAAAGTGGCGTGTTGTGCGATTGTATTTCCGGGTTCCTGTTAAGCCTGCGAGTGTGTGGAGGTTCATCAGAACTCAGAGGGACACTGATGAGGACGTCCTGTCCCTCACCCAGATACAAATACACGGCGTGATCGAGCTCAGGTGGTTTGTTGAAAATACAGAGTAGGATGGAGCGTACAGCATAAGAATCAGATGACAGGCTGAGAGCGGTAATTAAACAGAGTTATGTAGATACATGTGAATATGACATGTTAATCTGAATGGTTTCTGTCCGATAACATTTTTAAGGAGAGAATATATTTATCCAAATCTTTGATAAAAGGACACAATATTTAAAATTCATGTTGACAGCACTGGATTTACTGGTCTCATTAAGAAGACGTCGGTGTTAGGATGAAGTGATAAAACATCTGCGTATGATAAATGTTTGGTGGTTGGACATTTCCGCCCAAACTTCAGCTGCTTCACACCTGTGGATTACTGTCGACCAGCAAACCGGTAAAGCACCAACAGCTGGACTGGTGTGGAGCGGTGGTGAATGCTGGGATATGTTGACATTGACCCTGCATGTTTCACATGTATTAACACGTCTCTTCAGCCGCGATTCACAGGTTTCCCAGTGTTTTCCTTGTGGACAAAAGCACACGAGTTCATACTGTGACCCAGACCTTGTAGTCTACCTAATGTCTAGCTGTTTCTATAGCAACCGCCACAAGTGAGCAGGAATAAAATCCTGATCGATGTTGCTGCTGTGGTACAGTATGGCTGCCACAGTGCACGGGGCCATGGGAAACGCCAGAGAACAGGAAAAATCATTTCAATAATGCGAGTGATTCATCCCGCTGCAGCGTTGGTGTACACTGCTGCGTGATTCAGTTCATGATTCATGTTTTTTGTTTGTTTTCAATACATGATTCAAAACTGCAGAACTATTTGTCACAATCATCCAGACTCGTAAGAAGTAAACAGACATGAAGAGAGTCGTGACAGAACAGCACGGAAAACACAGAAGACTGGTGAAGAACAAATTATTATTTAACTGATAAAGTGCCATCAAACTGAACGCTGCAGAAAAAGCAGACAGAACGAATCCCTCAGTAGTTTGGAGCGGTTTGTTTGCGTTTCATTGTTGACAAAGCTTTTGTTTTGGGCCTTTGTCATGGATCTGTGAGATCTTATGACCAGGCCATTGTTTTCAGCACATTCTGGGAAAGATAACTAAATTAGATTTTGATCACAAAAGAAGCGAACGCGGAGTTCAACGATGCAGAGATTGTCTCTAACTTTGCTTTGATGCCGTATAATGTGATTAGACCAGTGATCTCAGATCCTCAAACCAAATCATTCACAAGCTTTCAATAATCACGTTTAAAGTTTTGAGTTAAGAGTTAAACAATCAAAAACTCAGCTTCAGCAGGACTTTGTGGTTTGAACAAAAAAAATCATGTGCAGCTTGAAGTAAAAAAGGAGACTAATCCTGCACCAACTGAACCTTTCAGGAGACCTGAAGTGTTTAATGATCTGCTTCAGATACAGATTCCAACTCTGTGGAACGCACCTGAACTCACACTGATCACAGCGCTTTAAGAGTCACCTGCTCTGGCTTTTTAATGTTTGCAATCAACTCCAGTCCCAGTTGCTCCAGTGCATATTTACTCCTTACAGGGGATATTCTCTGTTAAGGGAACAAGAACAGTCCAACATCATCTTACTGTAGTTCAGTGAAGGGAGGTTTCCATCAGCTGACAGACAGACAATGAAAACAGAAGTGGCATCCTGTCTGGATGTATTACTTAATTTAATAACATCAGACCTGACAAACTTCATCTGCTGGTTCATCCCGTTATTCTGTGGCTTATTTGCATTTTTATTTTCTGTTCGCCTAAAATCAGTTGGATGAAAGCTCATTTGAGTTTAAATTAAACGCTCATTCTTGGTCTAAAACTAGAATAAAATGCTCACAACATTTAAGTAATTTACTGAAAACAAAAAGGATCAGTTTGACTAAATGAATGATGAATAAAACAGACTTTTCATCTCAGATCTAAATCAAAAACAACAGAGAAATTTAACACTAGTCTGGAGCCTCGCTGCTCACATTGGTGAAATCTGTCCTCAGATCTAAACAATCATTCATATCATTATCAATTTGCCATGTTCATTAAATATCAGAAGTGTTTTTTTAATTATCTATTTACTTTGATATAACCAAGAGCTTTAAAATGTTGCTTTTCTCGACCATCAACAACAAAAAGGCTTCAACTTTTCCACTGAACATCCCGAATAAAGGAACAGAGCAACAAACGAGTGGGATTTGGTAGAAAGGACATCACGACAAGCAGCTAGAAAATGGACCCAGAAAAGCGAGCTCCATCACACTCTGAAAAACTACTTTCAAACTAAAAGTTGTTCTCTGATTGCTGTGAAACCTACAGCAGAGCTTTACCCCTGATGGAAGTGAACAGAGAATTACTCCCAATTGCTGCCAACGCTTCAGCCCTGGGTGGCGTCTGAGCTGTGCCGAGCTGTCAGCCAGTCGAGGAGAAACCCAACCTCAAGAAGATGACAGTAAAAATGGAGAGAGGTAGACGAGTAATCCTCCAGAGTCCCAATTACACTCGAACCCAGAGAGATGGCTGCAGAGGTGGAGGGTGAGGCGTCCACAGCGGGGACGGTTTCTGCTGCCTCCATTAGCTGCTGTTACACCAGGTGTGACTAAAGCCCACCTCTCAGACCTTAACATCATAAACCTCCATGCAGGTTATTTAACTCTCAGACTGAACTGGGACCACACAGGGAGCGGATTCCTCTCGTCACCATCATCGAAGCCGGGTCCATCTGGTTCAGGTTTAGAAGAATAAACCGGAGCGCGTGGAGAAAACTACAGTCTGCTGGTTTCTCTCTGTGCCCACATTCAGACTCAGGTCTGAGTTATGCTAAGTGTGTGTACGAGTGGCTTGGTGCCAAATGTTCTTATGATTTAGCCACCGTGTTAGAGCTGCACCACTTCTTCTCTTTTAATAAACCACAGCGACTGAATTACCAAACCACTCGGTCGTGGTAGAGCGCACTAAAAGCCACCGCGCTGTTTGCAAAGTCTGATGTACTGTTGGATTTTAGAGTTTGATTTTTAAATTACATTTTTCAATTTAATTAGTCCGAATCGAGTCAGAATCTCCCAGCTGAACCTTAGAAAACATGTCAGGTTATTCAGAAACATTTTAAAAATGTCATATGAAGTCTGGACTCTGTGACCTGAGGCTCTCTTAGAGATGGACCCCTCTGGTGACCCTCTGACTTTTCCTCTAGCGCCACCAGCAGGTGGACATTTAAGTTTGTCTCACATTCACGTTCCCCTCAGGATGAACTGTCATAACTTTCTGAGGTCAAAATGACCAAATACCTGCAAAACTAATCACATTCCCATCAGGTGGGGACGTCACTGGATTTGGTTTATAGTCAAACATTTTGTTGCTGGAAACCAACGAAAAGTACAAACGATCACGACTCGCTCCAAACTCTTTTACCTGCACAGTGTAAAAAGTAGCTCATCGAGTATGATTTGACCAATGGTTTGTTTCAGACACAAATCACATGCAGAATTATCATATATATTATCATACACATTATCACAGCGCTGGCTTCACAGTCAGAATCAGGAAATTCAAATTAAAACCGTCTGCACTTCTTTTTAATCCTGATGAAACTGTGATGAGTCTGATACCTGATGGTCCACTGAGCTCTTCAGGTCTTCAGAGGAGCCAAAGTTTATGGTAATCCAGCTTTTGTTGTCCTGTCCTCCAGTTTATGGACCAGTCATAAAGAGACACCCAGCTGAACACTCGTTTTCTCTGAGGCCTTTTATTGATGCTTCTGTTCCTGAGGCTTTTTGATAAAACTCTCACTTTTCTTAATTTAATTAATTTACTTTTTATTATCTTTTCCTTCTTTACATCTAGTCGTGTTCTTTCAGTTCTACAGTCGTTTACTGCTAAAATCTTAAACATCTTTAAAAGATATTACACACCACAAGTAAAGTTATTCACAGTCCATTTTTTTTATGGTTGACTAACAAAGACCACCAGGAAGCAGAAAAGCTGATAAAGTGCCTGAGCTGTGACAGAGCAGAGTTCAGTGAGGGGGTCACTGTGTGAAGGGGAGGGGGGTCGACCATCTGCTTTTTAATTCAGTTTGACCGGATTTAATCTCGTTAAAACTGGAAACCTTTGAAAGAGCAGTGGGGCATTAGCATTATGTGTCCACAGTACGTTTGAGGAGAAGAGGCTGCGTTAAAGACTCGATAATTTCATCAGCAAATCAGGGAGACGGCCTCCGTCCTTCTTCCTCTCTGTCAGATCGAGTCATGCGAATTTCTCATTAGCAGACGCCGTACCTTTCTCGAGACTCTTCTGTTTGGTAAAACTCTCGATACTCTCTCCTCCTCCAGGCTCCACAGAAGATCAACTCTGTCCATATGTTCACATTAAAGACATAAAATGTGATGATGGGTCCAAACTAAACGTTGCTTAATTCCCAGAGATTTCCCTGAGCCAGTATCTGTTTTGTTTGACCAACTGATAAAACACTCCAAATATTCAATATTCGATATAATCAATACTCTAAAACAGGAAAAAACAGCAAAGCCACACATTTGAGAAGCAGAAAGTGGAAGCTGAGAGGATGTTTGATAGTTTTGCTT
Organism: Toxotes lorentzi; assembly: GCA_037833715.1. Classification (NCBI taxonomy): domain Eukaryota; kingdom Metazoa; phylum Chordata; class Actinopteri; family Toxotidae; genus Toxotes; species Toxotes lorentzi. The sequence goes on along the minus strand of JBBMJY010000001.1, from coordinate 27,834,084 downwards.
CACAACTGACTTGACCATTTTCAGAAATGTCGTCAATTAAATTTCTGTCAGTCAACAAGCGCCGAAACGATTCATCAATGACTCAAATAACTGATTGTCAGAAAATTAATTTGCAACAATTCTAATAATTGTTCCAGTTTCTTAATTTACAGATCATTGTTGGGACTAACTGAGGAATAAAGAAATCAATTAACACATTCACTGATAAGGACAATTATCATTAGTTGCAGCCAAACAATTCACTGATAGATTAAGTGACTAATTGTTTCCACAATAAAACCAGTCAATGAGCTCAGACTCCTTCTGACCAGACTTTTATAAATAAATGGAGGATAAAGCAACCACAGTCAAATCCAAACCCGGTAACAGACTGAAACCACCGACAGACCTGAGACGACACCTGACGTCTCAGGTCTACAGCACTGTCTCCATTTGTCAGAGCTTGACCTTAGACTAGCCAGCCACATTCTTCTCTCAGTTTACCCCCGAGATGCTCTGTTGGCAGGATGGGAGGTTAAGTAACTGCCAGTGTTTGTGGATCGTGCCCCCCGTGGTTCATCAGTCCCTTTGTCAGGCCGCAGCCGCCATGCTGTGATCCACAAATAGACTAAGTGCCTCAGAGCTGCACATGAAGGGAAGGGACAGATGGACCTGTGGTTCCCCTCGCCACAATGCCCGTCGACGTCGCCCAGAGACACGACCTGAACTTTTCAGGATGTGGATCCACATATGGCTGCTGCTTCACGAAAACTCAGAGGGACTGACAGCATTTCCACTTCTCCACATCCTTTGTAACCACAGTTAGTTTAGTTTAAACCGATTAGTTAATTCACAGACAATCCATCATCACTTAGGCACAGCTAAACGCTAACGTCAGCTTCCTGACTGGCTGATGTTTAGCAGGCTTAGTGTGTTAGCGTGCTAACATTAGCAAAAAAGCGCTAAAAACAAGGTTTTGCTGACCTAAACTTTGGCCTGATGCACTGGACAAAAAGTTAAGGGATGATTTTAATTTATCCTCAGGAGAACATGAAAGTACTTCACAAAAAACCAAAAAGAAAAATAAGATCCCCATGGTGGCACTAAAGAACCAGTCTGAAAACCAGTAAAACGTCCTGGCAATCTGTCCAGTGGCTGTTGGGATATTTCAGTGTGGAACAAAGCAGTGGACCAGCTGACAGACCAGCATCACCGTCCCTGGAGCCACATCACAAGTGTGGCTAAAAATACCGACACCAGCTCTCGGCTGTGAGGACTCAGATACTTTTTCTTTTTTCTTTGCTGTTCTACATCATTTTAAACTTAAATCTCTCTCTTTTTTTTTTTTTAGCTTTGGACTGTTGGGTGGACAAAACATCACACTGGGCTCGACAGACCCAATGATAGATAAAAAAAAAATATTCCTCAAAAATAATCAAAGAATACACAAAACATTAAAATGCACCCAGAACACACACTGCATTGCCAGGACGACGGATTCAGTGCAGGTTTTCCCTTCAACTACTGTCGCTCGCTAACTGTCATTTGCCTCATAATGAACATGGAACACCACAGCGCTGCAGATCTGTGATGTGAGAATATTAATGCTGCACTTTGGTTTGTCACAAGATGGAAAGAAAACTTCACAGGAAAAAAAAAATCAAAAATCTCTCAACAGTCTGGCAGCTGACGCTTTCAGAAGCAAAAACAAAATCAGGGAAGAGTCAGTGCGCGTCGCACAGACTCACAAGGTGTGAAAGTCGCACCAACCACCAGCCAAATCCCTGTTCGGCTCCCATGGCAGGTGATCAACTCTCATTTGGATTTTTTATTTTGCTGTAAAAACGTATCTGGCTGGTGAACTGTCGACAGCAGAGGTGGTTCCCTGCCTTCCACAGTCACACTCTGAAACAGCTCTAAACTCTTGATGTGTTGTTTACGCACAAATGAACTGATCTAAAATCATTTACATGTAAAACAACCTGTAATCTTTCTGTTTCCCTGCTCAGCTGTCAGTCATCTGCCAGGTCCTCATCACACGTCCATGGTGTGTTAACCCAAACCGAACCATCATCCCCTCAGTGCCGATCACCTGACACCTGTGGAAGACCCTCTTAATATTAATTATGAATTAAACTGAACTAGCTGAAAAGAAAACATTGTTTCCATGGCAACAGCAAGTGCAGTTTAAAATAAATGTCCTTCCGTCCGAAGTTTGAAGTTCGGACAAGCGTTTGTCTGGAAACCCCAAAGTCATTGATTAATCAATTAGCTGATCAACAGTGAATTATCAGAAATGATTCTTATCATTTATTAAGATTCACTGGTTCCTGCTTCTCAGATGTGAGGACGTCCTGGTTTCCCTTTTTTTTTTTAATGACAGTAAACTCAACATTTAAGGGTTTTTCATTGTTAGACAACATAATTAAGCTCTTTCCCCCATTTTATATGATGAACAATTGATTATTAAAGAAAGTAACTGTGGGCTGCTCCTATGATGCAACATTAAAACCCTTCTGAGGTTTTATTTGTGTTAATTATTTGAGACAGAAAAAAAATGGAAGCGATTTGATAAAGCACAACTTCACAGTAAACAGGTCTTAAAGGTGCATTTCATTCCTCTACAACAGCAGGGCCACAAGATGGAGGACGGGGGACCATGTTGATATTCAGTGGTACAATTTTCAGACAGACTTCCAATTAATCAAACTATGCAGATTCCAGTAATATGGAGTGAACCGGGCTTTTGGGCCCCTGGATGTCTGGGGTCCACGGGGCAGTTGCCTGGTTGGTGATCCATCTTTACATAAATATTAATGGACAACAGTTTAATTTAATTTCTGCTCCTTCACATTAACACAGGTATATTCCGTCTAAATCAGCCCTTCGGCTGAAATGTTCCGGTCCAGACTCTGACTCTGGTTCACGGATCTTCACACTTCAACAACCTGAAGCTTCAGCTCAAACTTTAACAGGAGTTCACTGTCTTCACATCTTTAACAGGACAAACGCGCTTTGGTGAAGAGTTTAACCACAGACCGAGGCTCCGACCCGGAGCCTGTTATCAGTGCAGGAGGCTGATGTGGATTCAAATCGCTTTAACTCACCGAGAAAACGACAACCGAGCTTCTTTGTCCGGGATCTGTCTTTTAATGTGTGGATGAAGCCGAGTGAAGCCGAGTGAAGCCGAGCGTCTCCTGACGAACCGATAAATCCCACAAACTCTCCCAGTCAACACGAGCCGCTCCCCGGTCTGAGGACAGCCTGCAGGGTCCTGCTCATGCCTCGATGTGGACCGTGTGAGACGATACGCTCCCGTATGAACCGAAGTCAAGTTACACACTGCACTAACACAACGGCCTGATTTTCACAATAAAAGCACGGCCGGAACAGGTGATTTAACAAAATACGGCTCCAGGTGTCCTCAAAGAGGACACATCAAACAAAGTGTGTTCACAGGACATGGGGAACACCACAGCATTAAAAATAAAATAAAATAAAAGAATAAACGGTCATTTCAGAGGCTACAGTTTGTGACACTTTTTGAATTGTTTTGTGTTACACAGACAGATGTCTCTATTATTTTCACCCCATTTAAATCAGTGAGAGCCGTCTACACACCAGGAACACCTCTGTGTTTCATCTGCTGAGATGAAGCACCGAGGACATGAGGCGGCAGCTGATACGTAAACTTTAGTTTAACCTCTTTACAGCACGGTACCTTTTCTATTTGGATCAAGCCACAACAAGTTACATGAAATATGTGTTGAGTTTGAAATGTTTACTAAAATGTTGGTACATGTCGGTATTTTATTTACGTTCTGCTCAGACCATCAGTCCAAAGTCACCATAACCGGCCTGATGTTCAGTGGAGCTGAAATAAGGTGGAAGCACACTCATCAGGTTCAGACTGACACTGTCGACCTCTGGACCGGATCCATTAATACATGAAGTCTGCTGATCGTACCTGATTCCTAACAAAGCTTTGCCAGTGTTGAATCTGAGCAGAGGCTTAATCCACCTGAATAACTGAAAACACAGGACATAAGGAAAGCTGTCTGATGTGAAATAGTTTCTCAGCATTTTCATTTTTTAAGCCCTCGTGATTCACAAACTGACCTCTGTTAAAATATCATATGAAACTGTGAAATAACCTCTAAGGAATCCAAGCTCAGCTCGCCCTTCTCATCTCCTGGTCTTGAATTTTTATTCAACACAGAAAACTATGCTAATGTGCAGCAGCCAAATGTGGGAACCATCACTCACACGCTGCATGAAACTGCTAAAGAATATAAAAACGAGGGCAGAGATAAAATGAAGTCTTCCCTCCATTCGTGCAGCTCTGTTTTCTCTGGCGCTGGGTTCACTCTAATTGACTGCCAGTGCAGCCATGATGCCTCTGGGCAAGGTGACCTACTCCTGCTCGATGCTTTCATGGAGCTGCTCCACACAGTTCAGCTCACTTCAGTTTATTTGGATCCTTTTTACTTCTGGTGCAGCTCTTTCTAATCCACAGCAATTAAATGAGTGGAAACAACTGGAACTGGAACATAAAAGTGAACCACAACTAACGATTACTACAAAACGAATTAATGACACTGAACACAATCAGTGTCACAGTTAAACACCATCAACACACAATAGGAACGAAGTGTGGTCCTGCTTTAAAGGAAGAGTCTGACATTTTTGGAAATGCTACACAATAAAATGTGAATCATCAAGTGTTTTCATTTATTGTTTACAAGTTAACTCTCTGATATTGTTCAGTAATTACTTCCACTTTGTAGAAGCTCACACTGAGTTATGTATGAATTATTACACAGTTTGCAAATTAGTCACAAAATGTGATTCATTGATTCGTGTGACGAATCACGAATTTTCCAATTTTTATTGTGACTCTGTGCCTCACTGTCAAATTAATGAATGAAGCACTACATTCATCGACAGCAGCAGAGTCACATGGAGGCCCTTTGTGTGGATGGTGGGTGTACAAATCGCACACCAGAAACCAGGGTTCACATCCAGAGTCCTGTGTGAGGTTAACGACACACCGCATGGAGACCTGTCACAGAAAAAAGGGAAAATTTCTGTCAATATACAGAAATCAATACATTACATTTCACGGCTGTTTCACAAACGACCGTTGGACTGGGCTGGAACACAAACACACAAACACAACCACAACATGACGACGTGAGCGTGAGCGATTCAGGGCATAAAGTGAAGCTGAAGACTGATGCTTCACAGCTGCGCAGCCACATGATTCAGTGAGGTGTGCAGGAGTCACACAGGCTGTTCACTCATTCACTGATCCCAGCTCTGCTCTTTACTGGTCCTTGAACCGAGAGTTTGTCATCACTGACTGGTGTAGAGTCACATGACTCATGACTCCACCCTGTTGATGTTCAGGTATGTTGGAAACTACCTTTAATGACCTCACACACAGAAATACACATTAATGCCTATGTCTAAATACACAATTTACACACACAATACTAATTTCTTTCTTTGCTCTGGAGTGGATTAAATCTGTGTGTGAAGGGGTTCAGGAACACGACCCACACAGCTCAGTGTAATGGCAGAGGAGCATCGTCATCCTCATGCTGCTGAACTGTGAACAGTACGGCCCTGTTCCCTCCACTGACAGAAGAGCACCATCTGGCAGAATATGTTGAGGACACCAGGGAGCGCGAGTCTGTTCAGCACAATCAGGAACAGCGACGAGGACGAGTGAAACCTCCGCTCACCACCTTCTCCATGGGTGGTCCGAGTGACGCGCACATTTTTAGTTCTGAGGAACGCTCAGCCTTTCTCAGCTGCATGCCTACAAACACAGATTAACAGCTTTGTGTTCTGCTCTCAGAGAAAAGGGGAGCTGCAGCAGTTTGGAGCCTGAGACTGGGAGGGTGATTTTTAAATAATGCAGCAGACTTCCCGCTCTCACAGTGGGTGAGAAAGCCAGTCACAGTGGGGAAACCATAACACATCACTAGGATTTATCTCAGCTGATTGCGATTGTGCTTTCTCCAGGAGAACAAAGGCTGCAGCTGCTTCTTTACGGAAACTTCACATTTGTCGTGATACAACTTGCAAAATCTGACTTTATTTGAATTTTAGTTCAATATTTATTCAACTTTGACGGTAAAATTCTGGACCAAATAGACTTTTTTCTACACAATCATTACAAAAGAAAGAATAATAAAACTTAACTGAGCATCACACACATTCAGAAATGACCTTTCAACATAGATGGATTACCAGTGGGCCCCTGGGCCAGATCAGGTGAAGTTAACACCCTGGGCTTAGATTCATCAGGTCGACACAAGCAGGACTCCAAAGGAACGACGATGCTGCTCCGTATCACCTGGATGTGGCTTTTTTCATATTGTAAACTTGTGTCCATCCAAAACTTCAGCTGTCAGTCACTGGACATCGTCGAGCCAGAAGATGAACGCTGCTATGAAAATCCATATTAACGTTTAATTCTGTAGCAGCTGCCGCTCTGGATGGAGCGCCTCGTCCTCTAAGCAAATGAGAAATGGAAACTTCGAGCAAAAGTTATGGGCGCAGAATATCGATTGTTGATACCAATTTTTCTATTTATTGAATGTAATTATCATATTTTATCTTTACAGACAGTGTAAACAGAGTCTGAATGAGCGAGTGTCTGTGTCAGGGTTATAAAACCATATGTTTAATACAGAGAGGCATACGCCACGGACAAACAAAGCAGCTGTTTGTGTTTAGAGAACAGTCACATCAGGCCACACAGATGAGATAAAAACATTCAGCTTTTACTCAGAAGTCAAACAAACACACTCTGCATACAAATGACTCTGTTTTCCCTCTGATTTCACCACCCAGAACATCACCTGCCATCCAGCCTGACAGCCCGTCTCTCAAATCACCGGTGAAATTGAGATTCTTGCAGTGTCCTGTCGTCTGAAAGAAAGACATTTTGTACATGAAAAAAAAAAAACAACACAACTGTCTTTTTGGTTGTAGAGACGAGGAGCAGTGAGCTGTGAGTTCAGTCAGTGCTGCTCTGCCTCTGTCCATTACCTCAGCGTGTTCCCCTGTCACATGTGATGGGCGCAGCGATCCCTGCTGCAGGTGCCTGATGTATGAACCCTGACAGGCCTCCGGAGGAGCCGCAAGCATGAAGGACTTTGGGGAAAGAAAGGTCGCCCACTGGGGCTCGGCACAAGAGGGGGGTAGATTTGTGACTGCGTGAGCTGCTGTGATTGAAAGAGTGCTGAAAACCTTGCACTCTATTTGTTGTTGTTTGGGGAAAAAAAGCATCATTTAATGATTTTGAACAGCATCATCCACTTCTCAGCTGTCCCTCAGTACGGCCAGTGAGTCACAGCCAGTGGTGGAAGGAACATTCAGGTATTTACTTAAGTAAAAGTGGCAACACCACATAGTTAAAATACTCAACATACACACACGTATGTGCATGTTGTGGAACAGGCTGTAAACACAACACGTCTCTGAAAACATCTGCCTGCTGATGTGAGACTGTATCAAAACAGTAAAAACCAAAACAATGAGCTGAAAGACACTAAAACACTCAGTAGAGCTGATGGGAGGGGCAGATTGTTAATACAGACGTATTGATTTTTGCAGCTTTAAAGATTAAAAATATTAACAAACTTTGTTTCATACATATTTTCCATGTTATTTCAGTGATCAGAGAACGATGTTTGACTCTTTTTTCTACAGCTTCTTCAAGTACAATAATGAAGAAGTATATTTTATAAATAAAGTTTTTAATAAGTCAGTACTTGATGTGATCTCCACCTTTGGTATTTTTCACCCACTCGAGTGGCAGAACAGAAAAACAGCCTTAAAACATCAGATGAAAATATTCTACACATTTCTAGCACAACAAAATCTGACTGATAAAAAGCTGCATTCATGACCATCAAAAGACTGTGATCGTACAGGACACGTCTCTCGATCTGAGAAAACGAATGTTTCACAGCCAGCTGATGGAGCGAAGTGAAGCTTGACTGATGGATGAAGATGGAAAAACACACTTCAAACACACATCAGCCACTACGTTAATGACTAAATGAGCTTTTTGCAACATGTCAATCCGGCTATGAAGAATTAAATTAAAGATGTCGGCAAAAACACAGAACATCAAACCTTCACTCTCATGCAAGATAAAATCTCTGGTAGTGAACCTTAATACTGCATGAGGAGGAGGAAGAGGAGGAGGAGGAGGAGGAAGACTCCTGGGTCTTAGCACATACAGAATAACAAACACTCTTCCTGCTGTTGGGGCAGACACCTGGGAGACACTGTGGACATTTACAGCTTATGTCAGTAACTCCAGGTGAGGTCCTCCACGCTACGTTGCCCTCCTGTACATGCAGGAGAAACCGGGAGCCGTGAGTGTCAAGCTCAAAGCCCAAAGGACAGAAAAAATGACTCATGCAGCATTTCAAGAGCCAGGCTATCAAAACACAACCTACATATTCAACAGCTGCCTCAGATCCGAGAGGATTTAAGGGTTTTTTTCCCTATTATTTCTGACACTAAGAGCAAGCAAGATATTTCTACTGAAGGTCCTAAATGTCTCACAATATAAAGAAAAAAAATCTTCATTTGGCCAGTTTCATAGAAATATAACAAGAGTTCTAGGCTCTGGTCGTCTGACTGCATTAGAGAAGATTGTTCAGGCTGTATCTAAAACGAGTGAAACCGCTCTCTTACTCTTTTCTCTTTAGTTTAGAAACTTCAGCTTCATCAAAATGCTGTGAACTTTGTTAGAGGTGATTCTCACACAGCCTCAGACAGGTGTTTTACATCTGAGAGAGTCAAAGAATCCGATTCTCCGAGGCTGTTTAAAGGTTCATTCTTTCCTTCAGGGACAGGGTGACTCTAGATTTGGCAGTGGTGGTTGTTTTGTCCACCATTTTGACTGAAATATCTCAACAACTACTGGATGGATTGCCATGAAAATCCATCATAGTTCCCAGATGATGAATCCTAATGAGTTTGGTGCTCTCTTGACTTTTCCTTCAGAGTCACAGTGAGGTTAGTATTTATGATTTTTAGTTAAACTTCTCCACAGTTACTGATAATTTGATCTGAAGTGCAGTCCATCATCAGGTCAAAACATTGGTTTATTCCCATCAGCCTCAGCTGTACTCTGTGTTCCCTGCTGAACATCAACATGTTGGCATTTAGCTCAAAGAGCCGCTGTATCTCAGCCTCACTGAGCTGACAGCGTGAGCACGGCTGTGGACTTGAATTCTGGTGAAACTCATTCACAGGATTTTCACTGAATATATCCTGTATTCAGTGTTGTTCTGAGGAAAGTTCCAGCGATACAGAGCACTGCTCTGAGTGTCACACCTGCCAATCAAAGAGCAGCTCATCAGTGAGGGAGACTTCAGATGAGCATCTTATACAATACATACAGAAGCACCATGAGGTGAAGGAGTAAGAGGCTGCTGCTTGAGCTCTGAACATTTTCCACCAGCAGAAGAATCTTCACAGCGTTTTAACCTCTTCAACTCCTCAGCAGCCGCGATAAATGAGACGACGACCCCACACAGACTCCATCCACGTCGCTAATGACTTCCCCTCTGTGCGTTCAGCGCCCCTCATTGTGAGGTGAAATTACATTACGCTTAACATGGCTGATGATGACCTCACTGGTCTGGACTGTGGAGAGTGTGTGTGTGTGTGTGTGTGTGTGTGTGTGTGTGTGTCCCTTGCTTGAGTAAAAAATAGTTTTCAGGAAGAGCTGCAAAAGAGTTGGGAGGACAGGGTAAAAAAAGATGGGCTGGGGTGACTGGAGCAGTGGTACAAGGGTGTTGGATGGCACAGCAGAATTTCAGTTGTTGTAGTTGTACAACATAGTTGTTGTGTATATATATATATATATATATGTTTTATATATGTTGTTTTTTGTTTTATATATACATATATATCTCGAAGAGCTTTCAGATAAAAAGTATGCAGCCAGGTATGTGCGGGTTTGTTGTGTGCATGTACGCAGTGGAGTTTAAATAAAAGCAGCTATAATAGTGTGCTCTGTTTTGGATTCCCTGACTCTGTGTTGTGTCAGAAGTCAGCAGTGTCAGGACGGCCTCACCGCTGCAAATTTGCATGTCAAGCTTGAACTTCATGCAAAGTAATTGCTCAGATTTACAAAGGCCCTCAAGGTTATCACGCAATTCCATTAAACTGATTTTCCCGTGAAATTTTTCCATTTTAAATGCTGGTGTGACCCGGCCTTTAGCAAGATGACTGATATGTGTAAATAAGAGCATGAATGATTTAAGGTTAATACTGATATGCTTTTTTATGCTGGACAGTATTCTTTTTTTCACATAAATCCATAACAGTATTGAAGAGTTGAGACACACTTTGAAACACACATTGTGAAACACTGTCCCTGAGCAGGAGATTTGGGAAGCTGAAAAATAAACTTGGTCTGCCAATCAGCATTTTACATTTATACAACAGAAAACTGATTTCAGTTCAGCCAGAGATGCATCTGACTGCTAACTGTAAGCATAATGTAAATGTCATCTTGAGCTGAGAAATCTTCTTCTTATTATATAGGAACTGTTCATGGTGCTTCTTTTGCTTTTTGCAAACAAATCTTCCTCAGCAGGGTTTTAAAATGAAGAAATTAGAGCTGAGTGGACAATCCTCTTCGTGTTGTTGAGTTGTGGGCCCAACATTGTATTTTTCCAGTGGTCAGTTTAAGGCTGTGTAAAGAATTCACTGTTGCAAGGGAGCTAAAGGATGCACAAACAGCCTCGTCTTAATTATAGTGCTCTTCTAGTGGGGCTCTCTCAGTGCTCCAGGCTCATTATTAATGGCTTACTGTGTGGAAATTGACGCTGTGGGAAATAGCGGGGTGTATCATCGTCATTCAGCCTTCATTATTAAAAGCACTCTTTTTTGTTTTTTGTTTTTTTTTCTCTGGCATGAGTTTTGGTGTTTTGAAGCAGATCCCAGATCCTAAAAGATAACTCCCCAGCAACCGCAAATAAAGGCACCCAGCTTACCTTGGATAAATAAGAGTGCATACCCTGAGGTGAATCTTGGAGGTCTGTGTCCTCCATCATTCTGACAGGCCTAGGCAGGTGGTAGAAATATAGAAACTTCTCTACCCGCTGTTAGAGTGGGTTGTACCAGGCTGCAGGAACAGAAAAAGGAGGCGGCCATGGCAGAACCCTGAACATTTCCAGATGCTGCAGAGTTGTGGGAACTCGGCGGGGAGAAAAATCAGCAGTTGGCCAACCTTAAGAGGCCTAGAGGATGATCTGAAATGTCTACCTAGCAATAGGATTTGACTAATAATGGGTTTCTCAAAGTCAACACTGGTAGTTTGTGGACTGAGCCTACTGAGAGTTGCTCTTTTGTGCTCATATTCATTCAGTTTAACCAGGCTCATGTGTCACAGTTGACATGGTGGGTTGTTCACAAAGGCTACATTAAACATAACAGAGGAAATTATAAAAGCAGTAATCATTTTAATGAAGAGCTGTGTGGTTCAAGCTGATTTTTTTTCTTTGTAGAAAAGTCTGTAAACTAGCAGTTAAACAATTATGAAACACTTACACTCACCACTGAAAACATTAATTATAATAATCTTCATTTATACAATAAATTAGGATAGACACAAAATATTTACCTTTCTAAGATTTTGGTTCTGTAGTTGCACTAAAGCTTTGGGTGGAGCTTTGGTTTCTTTAGGCGTGTGTTTGAAATATTCAGGTGAGGAGAGAGGCTGATGGAGACCAATATCTGCACCATACTGTGGTTTAACCAAATCTGAGAGTGCTGCTCTACAGCCATTTGCATTGAAAAGCTGTTTGACACAAAAACATAGATTTCTCCACCAAGTCACATCGGGCCACTGCCTCACACTGAGCAGAGGGACGTATTGGCCCCGGCACACTGTCACTCTCCGCGCTATTTTTGTCCATCCAGGAGAACATGTTGGCATCCTTTCCCCGGCCCAGTCCCATAATTCCTCTCTGTGTTCAAACACACGCTGACAAGAAATAGGTCTGCACACTCTTTCACATGAATGACTCCACTCACATTCTCATCTTACATTTATGTGGCTCACACATGCTCTCACTTACTTACTCTTTCTCTCTTCCCTTTCTCTTTGTGTGTGTGTAAATGATGAAAGTAAAAGTAATACAAGAAACCGACAGGGGCATCTGGCCTAATTCCAATAGAAAATGGAATTGGATTAGTGCCTCTCTTCTCACAGCTGTGTGTGTGCAAGTTTTTTTTGTGTGTGTGTGTGTGTGTGTGTGTGTGTGTGTGTGTGTGTGTGTGTGTGTGTGTGTGGAAGCAAGGCAACAATGGAGCTCGGCAGCCAGCTGCCCAACAGCGAAGCTCTGATGAACAGTGAGGAAACGAAGCCTCTGCTGCTGCTGCTCAACACCTTCCTGTTTTTGTGTGTGTGTGCGTGTGTGTGGGTGTGTGTGTTTGGGCGGGTCATATGCACATCCCAGACAGATCATTCATCTACATGACATTGATCCTGCTCATCTTTTCTCCTGGCTTACAGACATAGTATTTTCACTGTTGCGATGTTGCCTAATCTTCTAATAGATAACAGCTTCAAGTGGCAGCTTTATGTGGCTGATTTAACGGCTGATAATCACACACTTATTCACTCACTTGCTGCTGAACAGGGAATTGAGTTACACAATTACAGCATCTATTCCTCTTTAAATTCCTGCTGCTAAATTCAAGCCCCTTCTTCTTCCTTCTGTGCAGCGCCGGTCCTAAAGGAGACAACATCTACGAGTGGAGGTCGACCATCCTGGGCCCTCCAGGCTCCGTGTACGAGGGAGGGGTGTTTTTCCTGGACATTGCCTTCACACCAGACTACCCCTTCAAACCACCCAAGGTGAGTGTTGCCCTGCAGCTATGCAGCACAGCCCCCCGCTCCTTCACCCAGAGCTTTGAACAATGCCACCATTGTCCCAGCGGGCTGTCAGCTTTTCACCCTGTTGTCCGACAACAATGACTTGTTTAAAGCTTGTTCACCTACAGCACGTTTACAAAATAATGGGTGACAACAGCACAGAGAATTGAATCAGACATTAAGACAAAGGATGGTCCTGTTATTTTGTGGATATTCCTATAGTATACTACTGAAGGATAAGACTGGTGTTATACTATATTTTTCTTATTGTCAGCAAATCCTGTGAAAAAACTTTCAAAACTTTCCTACCCTGCCTGTGACACTCAGACCAAAGTCCATTGGTTCCTACAGAAACTGTTAATTTCATCAATGAAAACTAAAGTGAAAAATGTTAATTCACAACCTGTTCTCTATTACAATGACTAAATCTAAAACTTAAACACTTTAAATAAAAAAAGCTTTTAAAAAGAGAACTATGTGTTTGACACGGTGCTCTCAAACTGGCATCTTTCCAGTTCTTGGAAAGAAAAAAGAAACTGACTTGTGAATTAAATGTATACGCCAAACATATCAAGAAAACATGAAGGTCTGCATAGCGACTTTTATAAAAAATCTAAAATAACAGTAGCACAGCATTAGCGAGGACAGCTGTGGATTAATGCAACACTATCACGCTTGTTCTAACAACTTTCAGTTGTCAGCATTTTAGCTGCTTGTCTCAAACCAGACAGTGAAAAGTATTTTAATGAACAAACAAGTGAGTCCAGCTTCTGAATGCTCCTCTGCTGTGGGCAGCACAGGGAGCTCCGATAATGCCAAGAAAAAAGAGCCAGAGTTTCAAGTCTTTGTTAACTAAAACTAATAAACAAATTACTGAAATGTGACTGAAACAAACATTTTCGTGATAATGACAAAACAAAATTAAAATTGTGACAAAATCAATATCTATAGTTCACTCTCAGTGATTTCCTGAAACAGCTGTCCACTGTAGGTTTTAGCACCATTACTCAAACAGGAGGAAATAGTGCATTTGGTTCTATTTTCAGCTGCGGATTAAACCACATTTGGTGCCACAGTGAGTATTTCTGGCAGCAGGATGCTGTACTGTGTGTGGGACTGAGTCTAAATAAACTACAGTGTGTGTGTGTTCATGGTAATGAAGGAACATGTCACCCATTGCAACAGTGAGGCTCATTGTGTTGTTAATGGTTTTAGGACAACAATGGAGCTCTATGTCACAAAGGAATAAGATATGTCACATTTTGGATACACACAGTACGTGTTTGTGGGACACGTTCATTGTTGGTTTTCATCTTTTGACAGTAAGAAAAATATAAAACAACACCAGCCTTATCCTTTATCTGTCTCTTGTTATTGTGTCCCCTCCTGATATGCATGCTGCTAGCATTCAGCAGCATTTGGCTTCCCTCCAGCGAGGCTGTGGGTTTGTGGGTATGTATGTGTGTTCTGCTGTTGCTAGTGTGTGTCAGAATTTACACAGGCTGACAGCGGTTGCCACCTCCCTCAGCTTGAGTCGTACTTCTGATTTTGCCCTGGGTTTTGGTTTCAAGTCTAGAAATACCCACTGGCTAACCTCTGTCAGCTATTTAGAGACACATGTCATACATGTAAACAGAAATAAAAGTAAACAGGAAAACATTGTAGGATATCTGTCATATCCATCCTGTTCACATGGATCATTTGATACGGAAGAAGCACTTGTTTGCTTTGAATTGTGGTTAAGAAGTGAAAGAGAGTTGTTGAGGAGATGACAGCAACAGGACAGAATTTGCCTATGGTGACACTATGGTGAAGGTGATGCTCACCTGAGATGGATGATTCGAGGGGAAATAAGTATTCACAGTAACTAACCCAGCCATCAGTTGGTTTGGTCGGGGGGAAACTTTGATATAACTGTGTTCAAAAAAGACAATCTGTCCAGTAATTGTGGATTTTTATTTTTTTTTGGCTGTGTTTAAGTTTTACGTGTTTTGTTGTCCTGTTCCAGGAAGTGATTAAAACAGCAAACACAGAAAACTGACACTTGGACAGCAACAAAGCAACAGAAAACATTTTGTTCTGTAACACCCTTCTGTTAAGGAACAGTTGTATCCCTATATTCACCACCTCTTGTCATAACAAGTACTTAATTCAGGATCCACTACTGGCTTTTACCAGAGCTCAGTGCTCAAAGATGAAGACATGTCATCTAAGATGTTATTGAACGCTCTGGAAAAGTTTACCCTGAATTAAGATTTTTTGATATTTTTTTTATTTAAATCAGGAATTATCTGATCAGAGAATAAGTAAACAAAAATAACTCTTCTGACTAGATAATTGAAACCAACTTTCAGCACTTTGTGCTATGGGACATAGCATTAAACAGTAGCTGAAGTACGATACCCAACCTTATATCAAACAAATGAATTTCGTCATAGAAAATGCAACTGAATATAAATAAAACTATTTCACAGTTAAAAAAAAAAAAGAAGACTTCACGCTGCAGATTTTCTGAATGTTTTCTCAGTAACTAGTTGGCATACTGTTTGTCTCCCATGCAGCCTATTACGCTGCCTCCACAGTGGTAGTTTAAGCAAATGATAAGGTTGGATATGAGTCATTTCTCCCTCATCTTCTCACACATTCAGCCACTAAAGGGAGGCAAATGTGTGTGTGATAACACTTAGCAAAGTCGGGTTTGTTCAGTTACATAGTGAAAAGTGTCTGTAGAAAAACTTTTCTGTTTCTCAGAGTAAGGTATACAAGAGGGAATGCAATGGAGGTATCATATTGGCACCATCGTTTAAATGATAAACAATCCTGACTGACTGAGTGTAAACCAGAGACTCTGTACAAACAAGAACCACAGTTACGCAGTTTGGATGTGAAAGTAATGTGAATTATGATGTGAGGTAACTTCTTAACATTGACTGAATTAGTCGGACTTGATTCAGCCATGTAAAGCTGGTAGAACATGGAATATGTTTACAGCAAACTGACTTTATTGGGTCTTTTGTTACCGCCTCAGGTATTTGATCTGCAGTCTGGTGTGAAACATGACTCCCAAAGAGAAACAATCTTCTCCTCATTCCCTCCTGACCGGCTAAAACTGCCTCCTTCCTGGCAGTCTATGCTGAGGGGGAAACAGAGCTCGTCTAAACTCTTGGCGTCCTGCTGCCTTGTTTTTCCAGTCTGGCTGTGAGCTGTGCCATCCAGCAGCTCACCGGCTCACAGCCACCAATCTGACAGCTGCAGCTGCTCACTACACTGGCTCACTCACTAATGTTAGGATGATAAAGCCCGTTAAGGCTGACACTGATACTCTTTGATAGAGGTTGAGCATGGCAAGGACATTTCTTCATTTGCTATTTGTATTTTGGTCCAACATTAGTCCATCCCGGGACCTGTGCAGTAGAACTACCCAGTGACAGGCTGGGAGATTAGACTCTTAACTAACACTATCCCGCTCCATCTCCCCTAATTTCCTCATGGCTTTGAACTAAATTCTGCTCCACACTTTATCTTCCTCTGTGTGGTATCAGTGTCATTTTCAAACGTGTGAAATAGGCTGTTTAACGTGCCATGAATAGTCATAAAGTCAAGCTTAGACTTATGGACGATCAGGCATTCAATACATCCCCTCCTTTAAACCTTTCCATTCGGTCTCATTTAAAACATGTCACGACTGCCTTGCTATAAAACTGTGAATCAGTTCAATTGCTTTTCATTCCATTTGCCCAACCTGACTGATAGATGTGGACATTGGACATGAACAGACCTGAGGTAATAATAGAGGAACATGCTGTATAACTGGTGAGCCAAATGTAGCCCTTTTGCACATGTAGGGAACTATTCAGTTTGTAAAAGCATTAGAAGGCCTCTCTGATTTACATGACACACCCTCAGGTTGGGCTATGTGACAGGATACGCTGTGACATGATAGAAAGTTGTTAACTGTAGGAAATGTTTTCTGTACCGGTTGTGCTTTTTTCCATCAGGTTATTTGATCTATAAAAGGTTTGTCAGTCGAACTATATATCAGGATATGTATAGATCATGATATGAAATTACATAAACCACTAAAATAGGCCGTATCCATAATTCACAGTCTTCCCCTTCACACTGTCACACTGACCATTTGCAAAAAGCATTATTTGTAGTATTATTACAGCCCTGATAACAGTGAGACTTAAAGTGAGACTACTTCCCTTTTGTAAGCAGAAATAACACAGTCTGTCTCTGGCAAATAAAAAGTTGATTTAATAAGCTCAGTTCAGTGCTCTCAGGGGTTTTGCTGTTGCAGCCTCACTTTGTCTGGTATGACCAGCGGCTTATGATGGCTGATGTTAGCTAACAGAGATGTTGCTGTGTCCATCTAACATTTCAGTTCAGATTAAAATATGACAACAGCTACTGGCTAGTTTGTCATGAAATGTTGTGAATAATCATGGTCCCGTGAGGATGATTCCTCATGACAATAGTGACCCATTTACCTTTGCTCTAGTTCCATCACCACACCACAGCTCATACACTTTCTTCAGTTTAAACAAATACAGCTTTGAACAAAATATAGCAACTGAAAATTAATGGCTGGATTTCCATGTTGTTTGCTGTGAATATTAAAATGTTTTCTGGGAAAGCTGTATTAACACATTCATAAAATTGCAAATGAGAATGAGAGCTGCTGGGATACAAAGTGACGCTACAGAGGTTGTGTTTGGAGGCTGAAGGATGAAACCATAATACAGAAGGGGATGTAGGATTAGACCCTTAGCTTTTGTTACGCGGAGGCAGCATCACAATCTATTAGCATCAGCCATGATGGGATTAGAGCCTGTTAATTAGACCACACAAGCTAGCCAGGGATCTGTTTCATGGCTGCTGGGCTGGTAGCATTAGCATGCCACCGCTAACCCATGTCAGCGAAGGTGTAAGAGCAGAATTCAAGCGAGTCAGACACAAGACCAGCCCCCAACCAGTCGCCATCAATCACCTCGTCTCCCACCTGCTTGCCTTTTCTTGTCACATCTCCGGAAATCCTTTCATGTAATGGAAAGCATCCCGCTTATTGCTTTGTCTGTCTATCACGAGTCAGCTGCCATCCCCTCAGTAATACCAGCGTGGAATGTGAGGAGGGAGGCCTCTGCTCGCATGCTGGGGTTGTTTGTTTCTCATAAGAAGGAGATGTGAAGGGAGGAACGGAGAGTTAATGAGATGATAGAAGAGGGAGGAAGAGAAGGAAATAAACGGGGGCAGGCTGCAGCCGCAAAGCAAGCAAAAAAAGGGAGATGGAGAGCGAGCATGCCTCGACTGCCAGTCCAGGTCAGCATCATCGATTTTAAGGAAACAGGGGGGTCAAAGGTCACTTCTTAATGATGTTGTGCTCCTTGTGCTGATGTTCGGCTCTGCTGAGTACTGAAGACCGTCTTCACTTCACTGTTGACTGAGGTCGATCCACAGGGACTGGCAGGATCACCTTCACACTGCATAGACACAGCATGCAGTGTGTGTCACTGACTTGGTGAGAGCAGCAGAAACCTTTCACAGAGATCTTCTTCCACTGTATTGACCAGTGCATTTCTCTATAATAGTTTTCAGGTGCTCAGGTGCAGCTGAGATAAGGCAGATGTTTACTAATGCATTAATACAGTGGTAGACATCCATGACAGGTGTAGCACACCATCATTGTATTTATCTGCAGCAGGTATGATAACATTACCTTATGGAGCAGAACGATCAGAAGAGTCTGGATAAGGAATAAAGAGGAGAAATTACACTGACGACAGTATTCAAGGAAAACTCAGGAGACTGTTGTGTAGGAAAAATAACGTATCAGAGAAATTAGAAATATATTTTTAAAAATTAAATAAAGTATAATAAACATCACTGGCCCTACAACATTTAAACTTAGGAGATCCTCTCTCAGTAACCTTTTCCTCAAAATGTCTGACCCAAGATCAGGTCATTACTGAGACAGATTAAATATCAATA
>JBBMJY010000001.1:27801824-27815089 GCA_037833715.1 Toxotes lorentzi | reverse complement strand
ACACACACACACACACACACACACACACACACACACACACACACACACACACACACACACACACACAGACACACAAAGATGAAATGTCTTGCCTGTTTCCTGTCAGCTGCTGCTTCTCTCTCTGTGTTGAAGGACGTCTGATGTGATTGTGTGTTTGGACCATGAGCTAAACACACTCATCCACAAGTCTAACTTTATTCAGTCATTTCCTCAGAAATAGGTTTCCACACGTTGCAGGGAAGAAACCACGTTGCTTGGGGTGCAGAGTGTGTGGGGTTCTGGCACAGGTTCCCGAACACTTTGCTCCGAGCAGCGGTTGAATGTGTTGGACAGACGTGGGATGAAGCTGAACGTGTGTGTGTGTGTGTGTTAAACGTCACTGTTATACAAGAGTGTGTGTGTGTGTGTGTGTGTGTGATAGAGTCATGAACAGTGTGAAGAAGTTGCTGTCATTACTCACAGAGCAGTGAAGGCCTCAAACACTCACAGTTATGTGGACCTGTGGTTCCCAATCTGTGGATCTGGACCCTCCAAGGAGTCACAAGATAAATCTAAGTGGCTACAAGATGATTAACAAGGTACGACGGGAGAATAAACATCAGTGCTGCTGAACTTTATCACATTTTTTTCCCCATTTTTCTTGTGAAATACTGAAAATCTTTACTGCTTTATCAGGAATCTAAAAATGATTCACATGAAACTATGATGGAAACAGCACTCTTACAGTTCAGAGATAATCTGTGACACTGATGAAAGGAATTATCATGAAAAGGTTTTTTTTTAATCTAATCAGAAGAATTTATACAATAAAACACTTTTAATCTAAACAAAAACTGCACTCTTGTGCAGTTAAAAACAGTATAACCCCCCCTTTACTAATCTTTAGTAAATATAATGTGATGTAAAGAATAAAGGAGTAAAAATACAAAACAATGTCTAATTTTATTTATAATATAATTAATTATAATAATTATAATTTAATATACTGCAGCAAACATAAATGTAACTCAGGTTTTGGCTCTTCCACCTTTTTTCTTTCAATTACTTGTTCCCATGGACACTTTCAGAATAAAAGCATCTGTCACCAATGAGGTTTTTATATGGACGGACAGCGCCCTCCAGTGGTTTGAGCAGGAACTGGAGAATGCATGCAGGCAGGTTGCAGCTTCATATTGTTGATCTGCTCTGCATTCATTATGCATTTATTAATTTATTTGACAAACAATCACATCACGTTCTGCTGAAGCCCGAGAAGTTACAGCTGCTGTGATTGGTTTGTGTTTTGTGTTATAATGTGTGTTAGTGTGTGTGTGTGTGTGCACGTTTTGAGGTTTTATTCTTTTTGTCTTAAGTGTGTTCAGATTTGACCACTGTTCTGTTTTTGTGTGTGCGTCTGCAGCTCATTCTACTGTTTTCTATTATCAGTTGTTTAACATGAACCTCTCTCAGGCTGAACCCCTTTGAACATGAGAATTATTAACTTTAACCTGCATTCATTGGCTTCTTTTTTTTTTTTGTACAAGTACAAGAAGCTTTAAACACAACACTGACGTATAATTTACCTCTTTACATCTGCAGCAAATACAGAGAAACTTTCATCTGGGCTTCTCCAAGTGTTCCCTCCATTTTGGTCTCCACCAACTACTAGAAACTATGCTGAAGAAGAGACAGAGTGAGCAAGAGCAGGAAAGTTGTTGGCTTTAAAACCAAAACAATGAGCTGAAGGATGCTAAAAAAGAGCTGAAAGGAACACACAGTTATTGGACCCTTTGTTAAAATTACAATATGAATTAGTGCAGTTATAGACAGGAAGTGGCTGCTTGTTTGAGGAGTAATGGATTTAAAACAAACAAACTTCTGTAATCGGTTTATTGGCAAAATGAAAGAGAATGAATGTTGTGAGCACACACTTACTAATCCAGCTAACTACAGTACCATAAGTCCATCTAGTTATAAACAGTCATACCCTTTTGTCTTAGAAACCATTATAAGGTTAATGGAATGTTTTTCTTACAAACTGTACATATAAAGAAAACAGGACAGTGGATTTGTACATTACACCAACAACACAACATCTTGGCTGAATGTTAAAATTCTACATAAATGGATTTCAAATTCATTTTCCGTATAAACAAATTTCATTTTCAGGATGTTTCTTCCCCCAAAAATATTTCTTCTCCAAAATAATCTGTTGTGTAAAATTTCACCTTTCACTTCAGCAGTGGTTAAAAAAACACTTTAGGTTACGGTCGGTAGAATATGGGCTCATACGTGAACTTAAAGCTATCTTTTTAAAAAAAGTCTTATTTTTGCTTGTCAAAGACAGTTGTAAACTGAGAGTGATACTCTTAGAAAACACGTACCATATATGCTCCTCTTTAGTACTTCATTATTTCTATTATGTCCAGAACAAAATCCTGACAATTCAAAATTAAGAAAACATGAAAAATATGTTATAAAACAACAAGTGACCTCAGGGAAAGACCAGGCGCTAAAGGAAACTGGAAAAGTATATTTTGTTGGATTCAAAGTTACGCAAATAAACTAAAATTAAAAAAATTATATACAAAGTACTGAAAACATTTCACAAAAACTCAAAACGCTGGAGTATTAAAAAAGAAAAAAAAAAAAACACACCACTAGGTGGACTTTCCAGTTGTCCGAATCAGTTGTCATGCAGAGCTTTGTTTCTGTCTTTACAGACAACAAATACGATTTTTCCTCAGGTTCTTTAGGAAACTAAAACCGACATTTTGGAAACCAGCGACGCTGTAATCTGAGCCTGAGAGCGTTTATGGGCAGGGAGGGAACTCTTCTATTCACTCTCTCCTCATCCATCACTTCTTACTTTACCAGCTCACTTCCCTTTAAGTTCCTCTGATCCAACATTTATCCAAAGTTCAAAACTAATCCGTCTCTAAAGTGCTCTAAAACTGGACTGACAAAAAAAAACAAAACAAAACAACTGGAAGTGCTTCAAAAGAAGAAAATTCAACAAAAACTAAAGAAAACACACAATATTTTACATGTTTCACCAAATATAGGGTGGAAATTCATTATTTTTACTGTCTCCT
This sequence comes from Toxotes lorentzi, assembly GCA_037833715.1. Taxonomy (NCBI): domain Eukaryota; kingdom Metazoa; phylum Chordata; class Actinopteri; family Toxotidae; genus Toxotes; species Toxotes lorentzi. The sequence goes on along the minus strand of JBBMJY010000001.1, from coordinate 27,812,015 downwards.
TTCTGTGTATCTGCAGTTCATCCATGTAACTTCCTCCATCCAGCTTTAGTACTTTGGCACTTTGGTGTAATCCTCTGTGTGAATGGTCCTGCACAGGCAGATGGACAGGATCATTCCCAGCAGCTGTGAAACAGAAGAAACAGAACGATCAAACATTTTTATCTTAAAGATTTATTTGCCACATACACATATTTTCAATATTTGCAGTGAGAGGTGGGGATGCCATAATCTAAACAATGTGCCAAAAGCCTGATGTCGCACAAAGACAGAAGCAGTGAAGCTGAGAAAAGGTTTTCAGGTTGGACGTCAAAGAGTCAAACACCGATGAAGGTTTTAATGATGGGGCAGAACAGAACCAAACTCCTGTTTAAGTTCTACCCCGCCTCAGTCTAACCTGCTGTTTAACTGTGACTGCGTTATGGCACCATCATCATGAGCCATAACGATGCCGTACCTCAATGAAAGCCACTCCGAGGCAGATACCCAGCACGACCCCGATGTTGGTGAGGAGCCAGCTCTCCACACTGGCAGCACAGCCCTGATTAAAACACAGGTACAACGGACGAATGAGAGAAGAACACAGGCAAGTGAGAGTGAACGGGCGAGTACGACAGAAAACACCGTTTACCACATCGTATACAGGCCAGTCGGGCGTCTGAGCCTCGCAGAACCCGCTGCTGGAGAAGTTTCCGGTGGAGAGCGAGACGTTCTGGCAGGAGCAGGGAAACAGCAGCTGAGAGCTGTTGAAAATGATCATGTTACCGCTCCAGTCCTCATGGTCCTTCCAGCCACAGCACTCCATCTGCACACAGGTCAACAGTGACAGTCAGCAGTGTGGCCAATGAGCGGCTGACGGGCAACACTGAGAGGTTAATGTTAAGGCTCTGTGGCTTTTTATTTCATGAACTTTCGTGAAATAAAAAGTGCATTAACATTTGAAGTAAAGCTTCTTTATTGTCTGTTTTCTGCAGGGGTTGAATTTCTTTATTTGCACTTCCAAAATCAATCGTCTCCCTAATTTGCCCAAACCTATGCCAACAGCTGTAACAGCTGTAGCTCATGAAAACTCGAAGGAATCTGATTGGATGTTTGAAACTATGCGTTGAAAAAAATCTCCATCTAACCACGTAAATAAAAAGTCCTGAAAGTGACCGTGTGGTTAAATGATAAAACAACTTTCAACACCAACTAAATGCCCTTATCCTGAATTTCCTGAAACCAGATACTTTGAACACAGGAGCGTTAAAGAGCATGGACCTGATCTCAGATCAGTGATTCCAACTCACTTTCCTCTGGATGAAGTCCCAGGCCTGCTCTGTGGTGGAGTTATTGCCGGGGTAGTTGTCCAGCACCTTGGTGACGATCCTGGACATTTCATCATTTAACTGAGAGAAAAAGATGAACAAAAACACGACGAACAAATTTATTGAATTCTGACTCAAACTGAAGTGAAGCTCTGACTGTTTGAGCTAAAAATGCAAAAAGAAAAAACAACATTTATTATATGCTGTTCATAGTGTGTCTGCGTCCGGTGTCGCATTGATTGTGTCTTTTGTTTTGCTTTTTAATTTCTTTGTGAAGATGTGTTACATGCAGCCGTTATCATGACAGGATCAAACCGAATCCTTTATCTCACAGCTGCGTTTCAAGACCGAAGAAAGAAAACAGGAGAAAAACAAAATGGTTTGAAAAGCGTAATATAATACGCAATAACAAATAAACAAAACACAAAAAGAGACTTAACTTGGCATTAAGCCTCGTCGGACATGGTTAGCTTAGCTTAGCATAAAGAATGGAAACGGGGGAAACTGCTAGCCTTGATTTGTCCAAAGTTGTGCTGTTTACCAGCATCTCTAACACTTTATATATGGTGTCCCATTACTTCCAGTCTTTGTGCTAAGCTAAGCTAAGCTAACCAGCTGCTCTAGCTTCACATTTCCTGTACAGATATGAGAGAGGTATCAATCATCTCCTTTAACTTTTATTCCTGCAACAAAACCCTCAAACAAAACTGTTCTGGCTAATTGAGCAGAATCAGAGGTTTCTGTCAGAGCCATGTTTCACTTGCATTCCTGTGTAATCACACTTTCTTTTTCATGTTATGAACCGTGAGTTCTGCCACTGGAGAATTTAGAAGCCACATCTGTGAAATCAGATTTCCAGTGATTTGGATCGATCGATCCAAATCACTGGAGGCCAGACGCAGGAAGCCTTTTCCTCTGCGTGGCCTTCAGTGATTAAACCTGAGGTCTCCAGTGAACACAGCTCTGTATAATGGAAAAGCAGATTTACCCTGGTTTTTTTCTTCAGAGCAGGGAAAATGTTCAGATATAATAAACAGAGACCCGTCTGCACTCTGAGGACCTGAATTCATTTCATTCTATTCACATATTTTATGCAAAGACATGAAGCTGGATCAGCGAGGACATGTGAACCCAAACTCCTGCTGAACTGAACCAGGACCACGTGAGATTGTCTTGGACTCTGTGACACGTTTTTTTTTTTTTTTTCATGAAGCAAATCAGAAAAATGCACCAAATACTTTTATAGTTGGAGATGTGTGTGTGTGTGTGTGTGTGTGTGTGTGTGTGTGTGTGCGCGCGTGTGAGTAACCACATGCTTGTAAATCTGCACTAGATAAACTGTCAGTGTCCAGCTGGTGTGGGTCACCCAGTTTACATCCCCCATAAACCACCTCACAGTGTCACATTTCAACAGCGGCACTGGTTTTTATTAGACTACAGTCCGAGGGTGGAGCTGCATTTGATTCGGTTGCTGAAGGTGTTGTTACTTTGCTGAAAGCTGACATTAAAGAACCACTACTTTTTTTTTTTTACAGCCTCGCTGGTTTTTATTATTTTTTAAAACGTGTTTCCTGGTTCTTTGTCTTGTACAGTTTCTTTATTCTCCAGCCTCCATGTTTGTAGTATGTACACACATAATAAGGCTGTAAGAGCTGAAATGATTAGTCAGTTAATCAGTCTGTCGTCACTCAGCAGCAACGCTGATGATAAACTGACTGTTTAAAGATCTTCCTTGTTTCAGGATTTGCAGCTTTTCTTTCGTTGTCTTATGTGACAATAAACTGAACTTGTTTGGATTCTGTTCAAAAAAAAAAAAAAAAAAAGAAAAAACGTCTCGAGCTTCCCAAACCTGAACATGTCGTCTGAGTAAACGGAGCATCGTTCAGTTTGAAGACGTTAACGTTCGAGCGCTTCACAGATTTAAAGTGTCTACGGCTGATCTGAAGAGGGAGCATGAGACCGTTTCAGTCTGGGATGACAGCGGATGTTCTCAGACAAAACATGCAGAGTGCTGAAGCCGGTTCAAACCCAGGTTCCTGGGTTCTTGTTGTGTCAGGGAAACACATGTTTTGCATACATACAAACATCTGAGGTGTTCTGCCTTTCTGTATGACGCGTGTTTAAACTGATTATTTTAACACTGCGTCTTGTTTTCATTTATCAAACCAATATTCTTCAGGCAAAATGAGACGTCACACTTTACTCTTCTCCCTCCTTTTGTGTTGTTACTTTAATCCAGGTCACATGTGCATTAAAGCTTGTGTGTAATTTCTTAGTTATGCTGATTTTGTAAACTATTCAAATACCAGATTTTTAAGTCAGAAAAGTTAGTGACGCAGTTTAACTGGAGTAAACACTGAGTAAGAGAGACCCCAGAAAGGTTTTACTCAGCAAATCATTTGGTTTAAAGTTCTGAAAACAACAATTCTTCACCCAAAATGAAGAAAAACTAAAAACCCTGAACAATTCAAATTACCATTAGAGACGAAGCTTGTTGAGAATAATGTCTCAGACTTTCTGCTGCTCTTGCTCTTTCTGTGGAAGATGCTTCAGGCTAAACACCAGGGGGCGCTGTAACACCAAATGCTGTCAGTTTGAATTTCAGTGTGCTGCTGTTCCATGTCAGCTCCTCAGTCACTGTACTCTCAGCTACAGTGATACAGGTGTTGAGAGGTGAGGGTAGAATTAGTTTCTATTCACAGCATGTGTTTTTGTTTTTGTGTTGCAGAGCACGCAGCTGTGCTCATGATGGCGTGTTACATCACGTGATTACGTGACACATCGTGGGTGCGAACGCCAAGCAATCAGAAGACGAAGGTGCGTTATTAACGGGTGTGTTCCAAACCTCCACATACCACTTTTAATAACAACACCTTAAAACGTTAATACAGCTTAAAGAAACTCCCATGATGCTCGTGTACACGTGGTGTCACGAGGCAGGAAGGAGGACACATGAAGAGGAAGTGACATCACACTCACCACATCCTTCTGGAAGTAGATCAGAGCACCAGCTGCTATCTGAGCGATGAGGATCAGCAGGAGGCAGGTGAAGTACTGAGGAGGAGATGATAAACACAAAACATCTGCAGATGATGAAAACGATTCGCTCAGAGACGACGAAGCAACTGTTAAAACACGTCAGTGTTACACCGGGTCACATGTTCCCTCATCACCATCAACACACACACTGTGCTTTATTTAGACTCACACACACACACACAAACACAACAAAACCACGTCTACTGATCTTCCAGTGAAAGTCAAAAAGGTTCAGGTCAAGAAGAAGAAACTGAAAAACTAACTAAAATTGGTTTGTAACCAGGTCCTCGATAAACAGAAGATAAAGACTCTTCTATCAGCAAAAAGCCAGTGTGGTACAGGTAACAGCAGCCAAAGCTCTGACCCAGTCCATCGCTAGATCTCAGTGAACTGAACGCTCTGACCTCCTGGACCGATGAAGCCCTTCTAAATCCCACTGGACTACTTTAAGATTAGGAGGATAGGACGTTAAACAGAGAACTGTCCCTCAGGAAGAATGGTTTTGTCCTTCATGACAGACCTTTATATTTCCACAGTAAATCCTCCCCTCGTACGATGCCTGCGTTATTCATCATCATGTCTAAACGATCTTGCCATAAATACAAACATACAGCCCTGTCGCTCACCAGGCCAAGCAGACAGCGGATCTCATAAATGGCCCCCAAGCAACCGAGGAAGCCCATGAGCATGGAGAAAGCCCCGACTCCAATCAGGATGTAACAGGCCACCTTAACAGCTGTGGAGTTATCTGCAGAGAAACAACAAAGGGTGCAGGTTAGAAAGCAGCTGCTAGAACAGTTTGTCTATGGTTGGATATTTAAAGACCTACAATACATTTGACCAAAAAAATAAAAAATGAATTTGGTTCTCAGTCGGGCATGAGGAACATGGAGCACATAAATGTACTCAAGACAACAATACACAGCCAAAAACATCAATGCATATAAAAACACACACATACAAAAACATGCTAATATTAAGAACACATGAAACTCACTGCATGTGGAAGATACGAATATAGGAAAATAAAAAACAACATTATTTTCCCGTCCAGAGTTTGAGGTTAAATCAGCAGCAGCAGACATGAGGATACGGTGGAGCCCAGTGAGGGATCAGAGTTTCAGGAGATATCTCTGCAGGACTGTGATACCTGGTCTGTGGTGCAGGATTAAAGATACTGGTAAGGGAACTGGTCAGACCTAAAGGGGGAGATGCTATAGAGTGTGTGGAGACAGAGGAAGCGGTTTTCTGTCTCCTGTGAAAGTGAGAATCGTCCGGTGCATCTCACCTCGTCATCAGAGCTCGCCACAGAAACAGAACACTGTACTTAATCCTGAGAGCTCAAAACAAAACACAGCTCTTTGTCAACGACACTGTACCAAACAACTCCACAGTCGACAGTGTTTTGTGGGGGAGCGATGTGATAACACAAAGCAGAAATACCAGAAGTGAAATTTACTGTAAAATATTTCTGAGGTTTAAAACAGAGTCAGTCCACCCTGGAGATTATTACACACATTTTTTTATCTATAACTACAATGAAACGAAACATCGGTGTCGTCAGAGTGAGGTGAAAAACAGGAGCAGTGGTTATTTTCCGTTTTGAATTTATCCAGAAGGTTTGAACATGAACAACAGTGCTAAGCTACACACACTTCAGCAGTGTCGCTGTCTGAACTCTGAAAACCAGACAAGCTCGGCAGTACAGCAACATGTGTGATCATCAAAAACTTAAAACTGGAAACAAATGTGCAGCTGCAGGGCTCTAATTACAGGGAATGATCAGCGTCTAACGTAACGCAGGAAGCTAAAACAAAGCTTCAGCTACAACTCAAACCTCAGAGAGGGATTTGGGGAACTCTTTATCGACGGAGCGTGACACGTCAAGAACCGAGAGCCAGTTTCATTTCGCTCACAACATCCAAGCCTCCAGGAATGTGGTACCTGAGTACGGACCTGAGATGTGGATCTGAGCCGATACTCAGAGTCTTTGGTTCTGTTTCATAATGTGAAACCTCAGACTGAGGAACATGTTCTGCACCTCAAATATCCTGGAGACACAAAAACAGATCCGGTTTGAGAACAAGCAGCAGACTGGAAGGAACACGTCAGCCTGCTGGTGTCTGCCAGTGCAGGCGATTTAAAGACCAGAGCCCCCTCGCAGAGTCCTCGCAGCCTCAGGAAACATGGGATACCCCGGGGGATCACTGAACCAGGGCACACAGCTCCAAACCAAGACAAAGGGAAACCAGGGGGAGTTTATGATGGAAAATTAGGCTGGGGGGTGGGGGGGTGGCTGCAGGAAATGAATGACTGCATGTGTGTGTGCTTATGTGCCCTAACACACATGTACACGTGTGCAGGGCAGGAAAATGTCTGAATGTGGTCTAAAGATCCAGAGAGACTCAGCTTCAGGTTTCATCAGGAGTTCAGGTTTAGGGCAAAACTTCCTAAGACCTTTAAAATACTGGACACAACAAAATTCAAATATTCTCACAGTGAAACAATAAAATCTACAATTATTTTAATTTCTTAATAAGTGCATGAATGTATTGACTGTAAATTCATGTACTGTATTTAACAATAACTGTCATTACAACAGTAATAACTTTCACTTGATGTGAAATCAATGTGAACTTGATCAATCTTTGGACTATTGAACAGGCCAACACGACACAGGCCCAGGAGCCAGAGGGGTCAGAGGTCACAAAGAGGCACGATGATAATTTGTTAGCTTGAGGTTTTACCAAACAAACCCAGCAGACTGATTAACAAGCTTCACTGCAGCTCTCCCTTTGCTGTAGAAAGCTTTAATAATTATTCATTGACATTCACGTTCTGAACTTCATTGATCACCTGTTTACAGGACAGGTCCTGAAAGGTCGCTGACCCACTGCCCGACTCAGACCTGCTCGCTCTCAGCCGTTCACTCGGTGAACCAGGTCTTGTTTTACTCTCATTGTGACTCAGCCTTTGTACAATCAATCAGCTTCGAGCGGCACCAGGCTGATTTCATGTCTCACATGCTGCAGCAGGCAGCTCATTGATTCACCCTCAAAATCCACTGTGATCATCTGTGAGCCCGTAACGGGACCGGCCCGGTTTAGAACACGTTCCACTGGGAATCAATACGTCTCATTTATGTGCAGACACAAAGCGAAACTGTCCACTGTACTTTAACCGTCTGCTCCATGAGGTTTGTGGGGTATGACTGCATCTCCGAGCTCAGTGAAACCCCCGGACTCACGCTATCTGTCCTCCCCCCGCTCCGCTCGGACAGACCGGTGATGTGATGTGTGTGTGTGTGTGTGTGTGTGTGTGTGTGTGTGTGTGGTGATGAGTAAGGCGGTGAGCGCACTGGGCTGATGTGATGCATGCTGATGCTGGACGGAGCAGAAAGAGCCCAGTGTCTGAGGGGAGGACACCTGCAGAGGACGACAAATGTCCTCAGTGACGCTCGCTGTTCAGAGTGCGCGCACACACACACACACACACACACACACACACACACACACACACACACACACACACACACACACACACACAGGCTGTCTCTCTATTACACTTGCTCAGTGTCTGTCTCTATATTTGTGCATCAGCCCGTCCTCAGCCGTCTCTGTCTCGCTGGCACTGCTCGTCTCTTTCCCTCTTCCCCTTCATCCTTCCTCGCTCTCTCGCTCTGAGAAATTCTTTCTGTTTCCAGCTCAGACTCAGATTCAGAGAAGGAGAAGTCTGGAGTGAGTCTTTGCTTCGTGAACAAAAAGTCAAAGAGACAAAGCTTCTCTTTGGAGTCAGGGCTCAGACATCTACTGACTTTCCTCCATTTTCGTAGATGTAATGTGTCTGATGAAGCACCATAACAAATAACTTGCAAACATAATATTATAGTAATACTACAGAATGTTTTTATCACACCTTTGTTCTTCTTCTTTAGACTGAGCAGTTTCACATTTTGAACTATGATCATTTGCTTCGTTGCCAGGAGGATCAATATCTAACAGCTGGAGTCAGGACTGGGTTAGCCTAGCTTAGCATAAAGACGAGACGGCTCCAGTGCTCAGTAATTAACTCAGTGTACGGTTTGTTTGATTTGTACACAAACAGAAATGTAAAAACAACAATTTGTGGTTTTAAGGGGAGTTACAGGCCCAAACATCTGTCAGTCTGTCTGCTCTCACATCGTGACAAACAATCGAACGCTGCCTGCAGCAGAGGGGCACAGAGCACGTTCCCCCCACGTTAGAACAGGTTTTATATGGACTGTGGATGCAGAAGTAAAGTTTGTTGCTGGAAACCTTTTTTAAAGCAGCTTTAACAGCAACGGAAACACCAACACGTGGACTGACAGCAGGGGTGAAACTTGAAAGCACCGAAGCCCCTTCACACAATTACAGTTTTAAGTTCAGAGCTCAGACTCAGCATGTGTGAAAATATACCAGACACTGATGGATATCTGCCATCAACGCAGCAGCTCAGATCAGAGAGGACTGAGGTGTAAACACAGACTGTTTCCATCAGCTCTTCATAAAGTCTGTGACTCAGACAGCACTGGAGCTAACTGCTAGTTCTGCTCTGAGCTAACAGGCGTGTTTCCTTCTCAAGATAATGAACTTTATCACTCATTACTTTTGCAATTTGTGCAGTTTAAGGCCCAAAAGCCACTTTTTATGTTTATGTCAGTCGTTCTGGGTCGTTTTCTGCCTCGTGCCTGAGCTGGATCTCGCACACAAACCCGTCTACAGAGTTTACAGTGAGAGCAGTGGGAGATTTACCACTGAAATTCTTCTCATGTCTCGTCCACGCCATCAAATATGATCAGCTACAGGATGAAAACTCTACAGCTGACTATTAAATCATCATCCGGGTAGAAGACATAAGGAAAGGAGCAGCACTGATCCTGGAGGATAAAGATGGTTATTCCTTATAAACAGAGAAGTCGATTTAGTTGCAACATAAACTTCAGATTCTCAGTTTATCTCCACATCACTGGAGACAGTTGGAGGAGCATGAATTAAGGCAGTGGATGTTCCGGTCCTGAACAGGTTTGTGTCCTAATGTAACCTGTAGCTGCACCTAACCACGCGGTTACAAAGCTAACATGCTCGCAGGCGTTAGGCGAAGTTAGAGGCTGTATCCTGGTGAGTGAGTGAGAGAGTGAGAAAGTGAAGCCACGATGAGAAAGAAACGTAAAAGTAAAAACAGACAGAGGCTGGAAAAGGATGTGAGAGAGGAGTTTGTTATGTGGCCTCAAGGAATTTCTTTTTCTAAACAGTCTGAACCAGAAAGACAAAAAAAAAAAAAAAAAAAATCTGCTGGACACTTGTGTTTGACTGAACGGTCTCGTGTGGTGGAAAACAGTGAAGACATGTTACACCTCCGCAGGCCTCGGGCCTCATTACGGCTTCATCAGGGTCAGTGAGGAACAGAATGAAGGGACGTCTGTTCTCAGCGCCAAACGTTTCTGTCACTGACCGAGCGGCTTCGACCTCACTGACTAAACGAAGTGGACTCGGGCAGCAGCTGGAGGGGAAGTTTCAGGATACTGTCCCTTCAGCCAAAACAAAAAACACAGACCTCCTCCTTTCTTCACGTTAACGCTCCGTCACTAGTTCAGGCTCCTTTCTACTGATGAGACACACTGAACTTTAACTCATCAGGACCTGTTGGACCCGCAGGCTAAGACCTGTCTTTAATTATCAGCTGATGATAAATTCTCTGACTCTCAGATCTTGTGGTAACACTCTGAGACCACGTGGGCTCCTCTAAGCAGACGACTGAGGATCTGAAAACCAAGTACTGATGCTACAAAGCAGGAGAGTCTGTGAAAAGATGTCAGAGAGCTTCCAGC
>JBBMJY010000001.1:27787675-27801364 GCA_037833715.1 Toxotes lorentzi | reverse complement strand
ACACACACACACACACACACACACACACACACACACACACACACACACACACACACACACACACACACACACTGGCAGCCTGCAGCCAGAACTTGGCCTGTTTTCAGCCTGTTAATCATTGCTCCATTTGTATTGGCCTACATCAGCTCTACAAGTGGATTAGTGTGAATGGTCCAATGGAAAAAAATATATTGGCCCCTTGTTTTGTTTATGCTTTGGGGCCAGGAGAGACATTTTTAAGGGTTTCGTCCCAATTTCACTTCAAACCACAGACACAGAAACCGACTCCACTAAACTACAGCACGTCTCAAAACTTACAGAAAGAAAGACGAGGACAAAGACACGAAAAACAGGTCGTATAAAGAAGTAAACATCAAAAAGAAACACACACCACACGAGTGAGTGATGATAAACATGAAGGAAAATCAACCTGTGAGCCAGCCTTCAGTTTTACAGGCAAACATGGAGGACATCAGTTGAGATGTGATAGACACTTACTCAGGACAACGATGAAGCTCTGATTGTCCAGGAGGAGCCACAGTCCGAAGCCCATGATGACGACCCCGAACAGCTGCAGCAGAAACACACACACACACACACACACACACACACACACACACACACAGGTCAGCCATAAAAACGCTCCTGACATGCTACACGTGTGTGAGAGAGAACACATTTTGACATCCTGTAATTAGTTAAGTTTGTTGAGAACTGTATGTGACACACACACTCACACTCTGTGTCCGCTGCAGCTAATGACTGATGATCAATTAACCTGCTGACTGTTCTCTCAATTATAATTATCTAGAATTTTTTCTATAAAATGTCATTTTCCCAGAGTCCAAGGCGAAAAGTCTGAAAATCATCAGTAAACTGAGAAAGAACTTGAAGTGAATTTGTCTTTCAGTGTCACGATGTGACTCTTTGGTTTAAGAACAAACGCTAAACTAATCTCAGTCCCATCAACCTCAGTGTTTGTGTTTCGTACTCATTAGCAAATGTTAGCATGCTGACAGGCTAAACCAGGAAGTGAACATTACACCTGATAAACATCAGCATGTTAGTGTTAGCATTAGCATTATCACTGTGGCTTCACTCTTTAAGGAGCTGAGTCACGATAAGGTCCAGTTTCACAACAGTGAGGTTTCGTCAAGGACGTAAACTTCTTGACATGAGGCTCATAAAAGACCAGTTTGCTCATTTCAAACATTGCTGTGAATTCTGGGGGAAAACAAAAATCTGAACCCAATCACCTCCAATTTACAGCCGACACCAGAGACTTTAGCCTGAACTAATCCGTTTCAGGAGAGTCCTCGCTCACACTGCTCTCCTGCCGAGTCTCCTCGGGCCTCACGAGCGTAGGAATACAAACACTCACGGTGTATTTGTGTCTGCGAGGTCGTTAAGAAGCTCTTAACCTCAGACCACAGATTTCATTTCCACAGCAGAAAGAGAGCGAGGAAACGAGAGAGCGGGCGTCGCCCTGGTAACTAGGCCACAAACACTTCATCTGCAGTGTAATTAAGACTCGGAGAACATGAATGAACAGTTCGCATCCAGCTGTCGACTAAACGTGTGAGCCATAAGGAAACTAGAAGCACCGTATGGTGGTACGCCTCCGCGGGGTTGGCTGTGTAGCAGAGGTCATGAGGTCATGGGTGTTTTGTAGTGATAATGTTTGGGAAGGTTAGTGTTGAGTGTTCGCAAGCAAAACTTACACAAGATCACTTACACAAGACCTTTGACCTCCAATATACATTGACTCCATCTTTGACAAACATACCACCGCAACGCAGTACTTCTAGTTTCAAAGTGCCGAGGCAGAGGAGCACATCATCATCTACACACGGGGAGCCGGAGTAAAACCAGAACCGAGTTGTGTTCCAGAAGTAATAAAAAGCCTCATTCAAAATCCCACTGACATTTCCAGCAACATGAATAACTAGAGCTCCGACACTGGAACAGAGACTTTATCATCAGTGTGTCATGTGTCTTTGTTTAGATGAGGCCGTCTGTATTGTTTTCATTCAGTATTTGTATTTTTCAGTGCCTTTAAATGGACACCATTTCCCTTAAGCCCTAGACCAGTTTCCCACACATAAACACTTTTCATGTCAACAGGGAAACTGAACTCCAGGAACACGACTGGTTTTTTTTAGTAAGAAAAAAAAAAAAAGAGGGGAGAAATTCTGAATGAGACATTTCACTGGAGCGAACCACGTGCTGATCAAGGTTACAGTCTGCTGCAGGGCTGAGCTTATGCACTGAGAGCAGCTCCCTTTAATGACATGTTATCATGAATCACCTGGGGAAGGTAAAATACTCACAAAGAAGATGAGGTTGAAGAGGAACAGGAAGTACTTGCTTGCCGTCATGCAGCCTTTCCCCATGGTGCCGTATCTGCAAACACAAAACACCACAGTCACGCCACAAACAGGAAGCAGCCGACAGGACACGGAGGCAGGTGAAGCCGCTCTGTGTCAGAGGGCTTTAAGCTAACATTAACACAGAGTGCACCCAGATTTGCTTTGGGGATGAGCTTGATGTCAACAAATGGCGACAGATGCTACAGGAACCACAGACTCGTGCTGCTAAGCTGGTCTGGATGATCATGATCAGGACTGGGGGGCTCAAATCTCCAGGATTACACCCGCAAAAAAAACCAGTGCAATCATGGGAGGAGGGGCCAGAGACAAAGTCATACCCTGTGTGACCTGAAGGAATCAACACGGTCGTCAATGTCCGGGCAGAGGAAGAATTTTTCATTAAAAAATTAAAACAAAAAACACATCAGACATAAACGATCACATGTGTAAAACAACTTGTTTTATTGGTTTATGAACAAAATGTCATATGAACAACAGACTTCTGTAAAATGAAAAGAAAATCAATAAACAGAACTGACGTATCACCCTGTGGTGTGTCAGGACCCATCACTGCTTCAACCTTCGCCTGGTCTCTCGTGTTGTGTTCACTTACCATCACAGGAAGTGACAGTGGAGAATCACTAAACTCATTTTCAGGAATCTGAGCTTAAACCAAGATTTAAACCAATCGTGTTACTTCCACCAATAACTGATCACTGTGACTGTTCACAGACATTACGCCACGTGGAAATCATCACTATTTCACAATCACTTTCACGGCTTAGAATACGACCTTTCCCCTCCCGTGTGGTGGCTCATATTTACAGAAAGTCCAGCCTGACCTGAACGCAGCTTCTCTCCCTCTCTCTCTCCGTTTCTCTCTCTACCTCCCTGCAGCCATCCCTCCTCTCCTGCTCGTCCCCTCCGTTCGGTAATGGCCTCTCACTGTCCAATAACTCCATGAAAATCTGGGTGAAATATGGAGGCCTGGCTCCGTTTTCCCTCCTGGCAGTGAAGCCCTGCAGCGTGAGCACGGTGCCCGTGTATCTGACCCACATTCCCTTCACTGTAAATGGGTTACTGTTACAACACTGCCTGTGCCAGTTTAGAGGGTGAATTTATTTTTTGGGGGGGGGTGGTCATCTGCAGGGATGACAGAGGGAAGAGAATATGCAATGAGAAAGACACTTTGGCAAACCATGGCAGAGCAGCCAGATGGAAGGTATTACAGTCTGAGGCCTTAACGAAGACCAGGTCGGCCTCTGATACTGAAACACTGCGTTCTGAGACTGAAACCCCAAATTACACCGAATCTCACTCTTATTTTATTAAACCTTAAAAATAAACAAAGGTTTCGCTTTAAATTACTGAGTGAAACAAAAAAGGGGCACGAACGAGAAGTCACAGTAAAGATTTGGTCGTTCGTTTGCAGAGTGAAAGGACGAAGCCGATGATTTTTTCAGTTTTCGGCTGCAGACTGAAGCTCAGGTGTGGATGAAACGCTCACCGAGTCCAAAACGGCTACGTTTTATTTTAGGGTATAAAAACAGTAGCTCTCTATGGGACAGAAGGCTGGGACATTTCAGGCATTGAACACAAAGGAAAGACTCTTTTTAGTTTGGGTTTTTGAAGGGATTTGTTAACAAGAAAAACACAACATCACCAGTATCCTTTAAATTACACTATGGTGCCTTCAAGGCTCCACAGAGCTCTAAATTGTGGACTGGAGGTTGTAAACATGACAAAGGCTTTTATGTAATTCTGCTTGGGGAAAAAAAAGGTCCTGAAACAAAGGCTTTGTTAAATTTAGAAGTGCCACGGAGCCACTTCGTGCTGCAGCTGCTGAGTGAAAAGAAGCGCGGCAGACTGCAGCAGGAATGCACACCATGTTTTAATTAATTCACAGGACTCAAGTGGTTCGGTTTGGGAAAGATTTTAAAATGACTTTTAAATGAAACTGTTGTGAAGATTTCCACACACACACACACACACACACACACACACACACACACACACACACAAAAATAAACTCATGTCTGTGCAAAAATGTGCAACAAGACCAAAAATAGGAAGATGCTAATTATTCCCACAGAGAGATTTCCACTGTCTGCACGTTCTTCACAGTTCCCTCCTCCATAACGTGCTGCAGAGAACAGACAGAGTCCGACTCAAGCACACAAACAGAAGCTCTGCAGGTCGGGTCCAACTGAAGGTCTGACCCAGTTCACACAGACTCTCAAATTGGGTTAACTGGTGACTCTGACCTGCCTCAGTGTTCACAGGGAACAAGCCCCAGTTAACACACACACACACACACACACACACACACACACACACACTTCACAGGCAGAGCGGAGAAGAGCCGATCACTCATCAGGCCGTGAAGCTCTCAGACCGTCTGATTGGAGGATCTGATGGAGTCTACAGGTGCTTTAAGTCATAAACTGCATGAGGATCTTCCTGGACCCGAGTGTAAACCGGGTCAGAGCGTGGCACTAATCACATCATGTGACTAAACCACATTCATGACAAACAAGAGGAAGTTTGTTCACTGTTCATCACGCTGCTGAGTCACTGCTCTTGGTGTCCAACACGAGACTCAACGGAAACAACTAATCAATCAATTGATCGGTTGGATGACGAATGAATTTACTGACCTGCATTTTAGAATCGAGTCACGGTTTCAGTTTAAGATAAAAAAACATCTCTGTGAGGATTTGTAGCTTTTTTGTTGTTTATCATCGTAAACTAAATATTTCTGGGTCTTGATCTCATAAAACGGGACGTTACGGAATCATCTGATGAATCAGCTGATCGAGAAAATAATTCACAGGTTAATCAATAGTAAAAACTGCTGTTAGTTGCAGGTTCACTGTGATAAACCTTCAGTCACTGAGTAAAGTCCTCTGAGCGAAGTAAAGTTTGGGATTTCTGGTAAAACTTCTCGAGCTTCTAAAATGTTGAGTGAAGAAACGAAGGTCCGGCAGCTCCGGAGCTTAACGAACGACTTTAAAGAAGTTTGAAATGTTCCAGCAGCAGGAAACAACGGAGAGTTAATCTTCAGCAGCCTCTGTCCGTCAGTCTTCCATTGTTCCTCTAACAGTTAATAATTAAAGCAGTCACACCCTGCGTCTGTGCTCAGTCCTGTCACAGTCACACAGTTTAATCAGCTCAGTTCGACCACAAAAAGCAATGTGTTCAACAAACATGAGCATGATCTCACCTGTTATCAGGTCCTGTCACCTGTGCAGGTGTCTGAAGATATTTCAGCTGTTTAAACTCAGGCTGAGGATTTCTCTCGTTCACGTTTAACATCTCACGTCTTTCATTTCCAGGTAAAATCCAGATGTGACACAAACGCTTGTAATAACATGAACAGTGGCTCTGAACACAGTTCATGTTATTACATGAACAGAAACTCTGATAACTCTGGAGCAACTGCATTTAACTTTCCACCAAACAGAGACTCACCGACAAACCGAATCTGTGAGTGAACCCAAACAACCCGGAGGAGACGGAGCAACACGACACCCGGCGTCAGGTCACGGTCGCCTCCTCACTTCTCCTTCACTGTCATTCTGAATGGAGAGAAACAAACAAAGCCCTCCACTCCTCCGTCCGTCTGTCTGTCGCTCCTTGATTTTAAAATTCCTCCTCCTCCTCCGGTCAAAGCTTCTGGTTGTACCAGGCACAACAACACAACATAACAACAACGCAACAACATGAAGTGAAAACAAACTGAAGATAAGAGCAGGTTTCTCTCTACCTGTGCAGAACGCAGAGTGAAAGCAATGAAACAGTCAAAGGGTGAAAACATGAGCCTGAGCCTGAGTCAGAGATTCACAGAAACCAAACTGTTGGTGATGATCTTTTATGATTCTGCATTTCTATCAGCACATGCAGCTCCACACTCCTCCTCAGGTATCCAACGATATACCAGTGTTTATTTCAGCATTTCTTCATTAGTGAAGACAACTTTTCCAAACTCAGAGGTTTTTCTTTCGCCTTTCTGTAAGAACCCGTTCTGTATCACTGCAGTTTATCTTCAACATCTTCCAACTGAGTCACTCTTTGTGTGTCCAAAGACTGACTCAACTGCGTGTTTGCGTTTTTGTTGTGTTTCTGTTTTACACACACTTGAGAACAAATGCAGACGAGCCGGGCCTTGTGTCCACGGATCAGGTGTGTCCAAAACCTCCAGCAGGAGACCGTCTCACTGTGGACTCCTGCGGTTCTGCGTTTATCAGACTTTCACCGGCATCACAGAGTGAGATCAACCATCACAGCACCATGACACATCGCACTCCGTCTGACAACAACAACAACAACAACAACAAAATGATACAAACGATTCTGTTGATCTGAACTTTTTCAGATCGATGTTATTGTATAAAATTCTTCATCTTATTTCGTTCAGTTGAGAGTTTGGATTTTTCTAAATTCAGAGTCGCTGAACTTAACGCGAGTCTCTCCTCGCTCCTGAATCCTCTGACCGCGACGGCACTGAGAGCGTCGCCGGGTCCACGTCGCTCACACACTCTTTGACTCATGCAGAGCTGTGCAGGAGGTGCGTGGGACAACAACAACAACAACAACAATAAACTCTTTTGTTTTCCCCTCGCTGTTCTTTTCATAAACAGCTCACAATCTATTTGTAGCCTGAAATTTAAATCTCATATTAGGACGAAAGGGACGAACAAAGCCGGTGTTGATGTGACGAGGCTGAGAGAACAAAACATTTCTCACAGATTATATCCAAAAATTCACACACACACACACACACACACACACACACACACACACACACACACACACACACACACACACTTTATTCCATAGAATAAAGTGGTGCTGAACCCTCCTGCCGTTAACTGCCCTGAGGAAACTCCAGAAACCTGTGAAGCTAAATTCACATGATTAAATCTCCTAACTCAAACTCTTCCACTGATTTAACTGAACCTCCTGTGATTTTCATTTTAAACATATTTCCCTTCATTTCGTTGTTCGATGTCATTTCACACATGAAGCCACTTTCTCTCCGGACGTTCTTCCACGTTAAGAACTTATTCAGTACATGTGGGTCCGGTGTTTTGTCCGTAACAAACACCTCACTGGCCAATGGTGACGTCCCATCTTCATTCACACGTCATGTTATTCTTCTTTTAATGAAAAAAAACCCAACAACTTATTTTCCCTTCTTTCCTTCTCTGATCATTTGTCGACCTCTAAGATTTGTCTGGTGACCATTTGGAGGGGTCAGACCCCTAGATTGGGAACCACTGTACAAAAGGATCTCACTGTACTCACGGTAGTTCAAACTTCCACATCTTCCAACAATCGACTAAACAACAAAACTGATCTAGTTTTTAATCTTTGCAGCTGCGCACACGCACGCACGCACGCACACACACACACACACACACACACATGCACCGCAAACTAATCAACACAAATGTTTTCACTTCAAATGACAATGAAAACTCCAGTTAACCAGGATCTGCTAAACATTAGGACTGAAACAGACCAGAGGCAACTATTGATTATTTCATTATCTGTTAACCTGCCAGTTATCTTCTTGATTAATTATTGTTCTGACCAACACAACAAATCCTAAAAGTATTCAGTCACAGACGACCAATAAAAACTGAAATACTTTGATTATCTGAGAAACTGGAACCAGAGAATTTTTACCAAAAAAAGAGACTTAAACAACAAATCGATTACCAAAATAAACTTTCTATCAACTAATCAATTGATTGTCTAATTGTATCCGCCCTAAGTTTGATAGAGAGGTCACTGGAAATGACCCCGAAATCTCTGAGTGGACAAAAACATCTGCTATAAGATGAACTTCTGCAAATCGCTGCTCAGTTTTGGCCAAGTCGACACACTGAGGTTTAACGAGCTCGGCCTCAGGGACTCAGTGAGTCCTGATCCCAGCCGCAGGTTCACGGACCCACAAGCTCTACAAGGCCAGGTTCTCAGGGGCTCACCACCTCTGCACGCCTCCGACCCCCTTACACCAAGCCAACAGGTCCTGGACTGATCTGACCTCTGACCGACACTCGACCATTGCTAAAGAAAATGAAAACGATTCTACATTTCCACCGATGTTATGCAAATGCTGGATTTGGTTCAAGGAGAAAACAGTTGGAGCTGATTCCATCAAACCAGAGCAGAAGATGATTCAAGGAGCTTTCAGATGCTTTCGTCTCTTCGCAGGAAGTGATGAGTCACTGTTATTCGTCCTGATGAGGTTCATCTGTTTTCCTAAACTCTTAAAACTCACAGAATAAACTTCAGGGTCATGAAGCTAAAAACTTCTCTCTCCTGAACATCTGGAGTTTTTAACCTGACAGATGACACTGAGGGTTTTCACCGTCCTGCGTCACAGTGAACGTAACACAGCGACAGGAGCCGGCTGCTTGTGGGGTGAGGACGGTGGCTGTGTGGTTAGAAGGAGGGGGAGTCAGGGGGGAGTCAACAAAACAAAGAGAGCTTCTGCCTGAGCTCGTCAGTCAGTGAACCCCGCCCTCCGTAATTAATGCGACGTTTGACCACTCTGTGGCAAAACCAGTTTGGGCCTCCCAGACAGCTCTATTCCCAGTCCACTGCAGAGAGGGAGGGGGCGGGGTGGGTGGGAAAAGGAGTCGCTCAAATCTCCAGCTTGTTTAGAGTCTGAGGCGCTCGCTCCAACGTGAAGCGTGTAAACAGAAATCTCTGCGTCTCACTTTAACAGAACTGAACACAAATGATTCTCTGTTTTCCTTTTACACTCAAACGCATCACTGCTGTCACTCAAACATCTGTTTCTCTCAGTTCAAGGAAAGAGGTTCAGTGTTGACAGTTCTCTTCTGGATTTACTGGATTAGTTGATCGACAAATCTAATCGGCAGATATTTTGATAATCACATAAACGTTGAGTTTATTGTTGATTGCTGCTTTTCCTTTAATTCTTACATTATATTACATTTACATTGTACTAAACTGAGTGTTTTGGGGTTTTTTGGTTTCACGACTTTACAGAGCCCAAATGTTGACAAACTCAAATGTTGACAAACAGTCCAGAATCCAAAAATGTTCACCAAAATATTCACACGTTTGAATCTGGAACCAGTTTTCATTTGTGAGATCCAAAACAATCCTGCACGCTGCCGATCACCTGTTCTTTGTACAATAAAGTGAGAAAAACGATCCACTGTTTATGATCCGATGCACGTGTCAAAGGGACAACTTCTATACTTTACATAAATGATTTATCGATTATCAGAATTATCTATCAACTAATCAACTCATCAAACAAGACCCAGAGATATTGAGTTTAATCTGATATTCAGTTTATAAACTGGCTTAAACTGATTAGTCCATTCTGAAAATAGTGCTAACTAATCGTTGCAGCGTTAAAGGTTCGCTCCCTGAGAGCTGAAGGAATCCGCCATCATTAAGTTTAATCTCAGAGCCTCTGCTGGAGCTCACTGTGTTTGTTCAGGAGAAGTGTGAGCAGCTCAGGTGCTTCACACCTGATCAGGCCCATAATTACCTTCAGGGCGATTCCACCGAACAGGGTAAACAGGTTATGGTGCTCGAACGTCATCGCCGTGGGCGGGTCTCAGTCTCACACAGCTCTCATTCCTCCACGAACACATTCTCCTGACCCTGTTCAGGGTTTCTTCTACACTTTCAACAAGCAGGCGTGGTGTCGGGTTAACCTCATGTTAAAGGTCTCACACTGTTACAGGAGCCAGAATGCAGCCAAACTGGTCCAGAACTCATGAAGGTGGCTCTGAAAACACTCCCGTTTCTTATCCGACAACCGTCCAAACCTTTACCTCCAGCAGCCGCCAACTCCAGCACAGAACCATCCGTCCAACACGCTCCTCCGTTCCCGGAGTATGGAAAGGTAATTAAGGTCATGCTGGAGCGAAGCGGGCCCTGCACTGATTTACTGCTTCACATGTTGAGGAAACCATGGAGGAGCTCTGGTGAGGGGGCGGGGGGGCTGATTGATGCCACCACACACACAGAGCACTGACCCACATTTCCATCTGTAACACAGACCGGTCCTCATCAACACAACACAAACACACAGCAGTCCCAGTCCATGGGACTCCAGCTGCAGAAGAAGAGGTGGATGTTGGGTCAGTCTAAGTACGGTGGCCCAGAGAGCTCAACACATGTGAAGATGTTTCATTCAGCATTTTTACCATTTTCTGACCTTCTATAGAAACGATATATGGCCTCTGTCTGCAGAAGTAAGAAACATCAGTGAAAATGCCAAACTGTGTCTCCACGAGAGTCGGAATTACAAATTCAGACGCTTTTACATCCTCATGGCAGGAAATTTAGGAAAAAACACAAAATCTTCAATCTTTCTGGTTTGAAAATGATTCAATTCTGAATAAAAAAATACTGGATATGAAGTGAATCAGGCATCTGTCAGAAAAACAGAAACAAACCTCAGTGAAGGTGAGTCAGTAAAATCCAGTCCGGGACAACAGACAGTCCTTCTGCCCCCAAAGTGACAGGGCTCATCAACTTTAGCTTCACTTTCAGTTTGAACCAAATTACATGAAGAAAAGCACCTATTTTTTACCAGAGCAGAGCAGAGATGTCTGAGTGTCACAGCTTTAAAGTTAAAGTGTTCGCAGCAGAAAAAGTTCGGACAAACTTTTTGATTTCTGCTCATGATTGTGATGAGCAGAAATCTGTTCTGCCGAGGAAGTAAAAGATTTTAGATTTTATCTGAGGTGTCACAGCAGAGAGTTTCAGTCCAACTCACAGGAATCAGTGGTCTGGCAGTGAAGCTTCTTCATAAATCATCCACACAGGCGCCACATCATCAGCCTCCTCACCTCAGCGCATCCGAAAATCTGCTCTGAAAAGCGGCCGTTTCCACGAACAACCAATCAATCAGTCACCAGTCACCAATAATGATCGATCTGAACCCAATCGCCCGAGCAGCCACGCGCGCCTCGTGTTCACAAAAACCATGAAGCAGTTTCCGTCTTCGGGAGTTTCACCGCAGTTGTTTGTTACTTACGTGATTTTTGCGCTGAGCTGCGGAGAGAAGTGTTGCGGCTGTGCGGCTCCTGTGTGCGGCTCCTGTGTGCGCTCTGAGCGGACCCCTGCTCGGACTGAGTGACCTCCTGCTCGACGGGGACAACAAAGCGGCAGCAGCGGCAGCACAGAGTCTGCAGACTGGAGCTGAGGACGGGCAGGCAGCAGCGGGGAACCTCCCCCCGTCCCCACCGTGTGGCAGATATGAGCATTAACCAGTCAAATGCCCCGTTTTAACCCCCACGTCCCCGCGACGCCAGCGCCCACTGACGGGAGGAGGGAGGATTAAAACCCGGACTGATCAGCACCTGGAGAAGAACCGAAGAGAAATGACCCTTTAATCTAAAGAAGTCTGTTATTTTACTGTTTATGTTTTATTTATCTGTTTATTATTATTATCATCAAACTCTGCTGTGCTCTTGAGCCTTTGATTCACTGGTTTCTGAACTTCATTTGACTTATTCCTGCACCCTAACTGTTCGTGCTCTATTATTTGAATTAATTTCCATTGTATTGTATTTTTTTATTATCTGGTTTTATTCTCTGTAAAGTAAAATATTGAGGTTTCGGTCTGTGCCGGGCTGTTCTAGGCCGGATTCTGAGACCTTCTGGGGCCTCTGATGGTTTTTCCGTCTCCCTCAGAGTGAAATGTTTCATCATTAACCAAAGAATAACCTGATGAGCCCTTAGATCCATTTTGGTCCTCGACCTCCAGGTTGGGTTCGAGCAGGGTTGAAGTTCAAGAACTAGAGGTCACAGGTCACTAACCTGCTAAACTACGATGGTGAACATTAAATGTCTGTTAAACATCAGCATGATAGCACACAATCAAAACTTTATTTGTATGGCACTTTTCCTACAGGTTAATGTAAAGTGTTTGAGACCTGACGCTGACAAGCTGATAAAACAGTTCAAACGGGAACAGTCATTAAATCTGAGACTCAACCAAGAAATAAAAACAGTGAGAAGGTGACAATGAAAACCAGTGAAGTTTTAAAAGGATTTTCATCATGAGTGTGTTAACACACTGACATTAGCACTCAGCTCAAAGCACCACTGTCCCTAAGGTCAGCCTCAGAGCCGAGTGTGGCTGCTGTCCGATTTCATCATTTTATTCACTTTGCTGATAAATTTTATTTACAGGTGATGCAATTTTTAAACACAAAGTGATGTTTCCACAAGGACATGAATAAAAATCAGGTGGGGAAAAATTAAAACCATTAACTTATCTGCCTCAAAGCTGTGAAAATTGAATTTGATTTAAAAAAAAATACTGGAAATCAGCCCATTAAATAACCAACCTTCATTTCTAACTAGAGTGTAAACTCCCACCAGGTTTCCATTTAAAAATAATACAAAGGACATGAACAGCGTTCTGTGTGGGAGGTTTTCAGATGAGTGGTGATATTTCTGTGGTGTGAAGCTGATTAAGTCATGTCACACGATTCAGTCCTTACTGACCTGTCTGGGTGGTGGTGGAGGAGGAGGAGGAGGAGGAAGAGGGGTGGGGGTTGATGAGGTCACGGTCAGTCTGAAGAGTACAATGGCCCTCCACACACCACAGCACACTCAGAGCAGCGTGTGAGGGAACATGAGCTGCCTTCACTGTTTTTCCTACGGCCTCGACCGTCATGAACGTTCAGAACGAAGACACTGTCCCCACAGAGCTAAATGTCCGATTGTCTTAACGTAATGACGCAAAGTTCAGGCGTCGAACAGAGAGAGGCGCCGAAGAACCCGTTTCTCACTGGGTCCCTGGTCCAGGCTCAGGACTAATGACACCAA
Source organism: Toxotes lorentzi (assembly GCA_037833715.1). Lineage (NCBI taxonomy): Eukaryota > Metazoa > Chordata > Actinopteri > Toxotidae > Toxotes > Toxotes lorentzi. Next base: position 27,788,153 of record JBBMJY010000001.1, on the reverse strand, counting down.
GCTACTGACCTCAGACTCAGGATTTCTCTTTTCACTGGGTTTATGTCAAATCACAGAGGTCTCATCTGTTTTTCCACAAATAGAAACATCAGCTGTCAGAACTAAACACATTAACTCACATGCGTACAAACGTACGATTTTGAACAAAAATAAGGCACTTGTTTGACACTATGATAAAAACATTTTGAGTCAGCACAAGAAAAAGTAAGCTCCACAGATTTCTTCACCAAGTCCAAAGCCAGAGAAACAGGGGAGGAAAAAAAAAAAAAAAAAAAAAACAAAAAGGCCTCTCCAGGTAAGCTGTGTTCAGAAAGTATTTAAAAATTTTAGAAGCCAAAACCCTGAAGAAAACCATGATGCTTGATTGAAAAATCATAAAAACATTTTATTAAAAACTAGACGTTTCTCCACAGGTTGTGATCTAAAATAAAGTGCAAGTGAACTGTCCACTGATGAAATGTCAAAGTTCGCCTCAAGG
>JBBMJY010000001.1:27760105-27784804 GCA_037833715.1 Toxotes lorentzi | reverse complement strand
AAATAGCGCTCCGTCAAATCTGATTGGCTGAGTCAGCGTGGGTAGGACGCTCCTGATTGGCTGACGACCTCAGGTTAAAGAGACAGTAATAGTTACGTTTAAAATTAGAATAAAACAAAACAAAAACATATTTAGTTATTTGTTACTATGACAACATAAGTAACACATTCATAGAAATACACTATATTTAGTTTCTCGTTATCTGGAAGGCTCTTTATTCCTCCGAAAACTAATGGGGCTGCACCTAACAATTATTTTCATTATCAACCTGCTGATTATTTTCTCAATTAATTAAAATAATTATAGAAAAATGTCTGTTACAGTTTCCTACAGGTCAAGCTGATGCCTTCAAATGCCTTGCTTTGTGCAACCAACAGTTTAAAACCTAAATATTTTTCAGATGACAAAAACATTAAATAAACACATTTGGGAAGCATTTTTACTTTTAAAAAGACTGAAAATAGTTCCTAAATAATGTAATTTTCTGGTGATAGACTAATTAATTAATCGACTAATCATTTCAGCTCTGGTTATCAGTGCTCCTGTATCTAAGTAGCAATAAAAAATAAAATAAAAAAAATCTGCATTGCAAACATGTAAGCAAATGGTGGATTATTTCTTCATCCAGCAGTCTCAGATAGACATCTTATCATTCATTTTGAGTTGTGTTTGTGTGATCAATTCAAGACCAATATTCACTTTTTTCATCTCCTTAGCTGCTAAATGCTGCCAGCAGGTTCATCTGAGTGTTTTAGTCAAAAACAGGCTGCGTCTGCTGCAAACAACACTGATGAGAGTGAAGATGGTGAATTAAAATGGTAAGGTTGTGAGCAGTAAAACCAAAACTATGAGCTGAAAGACACTAAAATAACTGCAGAGCAGCTGCAGAGCTGGGACATTACACAGTCATTTGATATATTGTAAATCAAAAAATACTGATTAGAGCAGCTTTAAGACTAACTTTTATAGGAGGCTTTGTGAAATGTCAGATTCAGTTTAGTGTTTAGTGTTGTCGGAGGTTTCCCTGAGAAATTAACACTAAAGTCTCATAGAAAACGTGTAGTTACGTCTGATTTCTGAACACTGAGTAAAGGGAGGTTAGACAGTATCAAGAGGGAAATTAGTAGGTTTTGCTCTTTTCATGGGATTTGCTGATTTTAAAATAGAATTTAAATTGCCCTATTGGTAGGATTCAACTACTTCAGTGCGGTGAACTGTGCTTAAGATAGAGAGTTTTGCTATATCCCAAATCCAGACCAGACACCGATTCTCAGCAGGGAATGTGACAAAGTGAAGAACACTAAAGTTGGAAATTTTGCAAATATGGTTGACATTTTGAGTATCATTGTAAAAAAACAAAGGAAACAGAGAAGCTGTTCACACCTGGAAAAAAAAAGAACTGTAAATGGGAGCAAAAATAAAAACTGTGTACATCTGTAATTGTATACTATACTGTATATTATTAGTCTGTAGTATGGATCCAAGACTCACCTCGGGTCTTCAGACATTATAAAAATCACAATTTCACATTAACATCCAGCAAACTTCAAAACAGGCTCAGGAAACAAGAGTCACAAAGAAACTTTATATAGTTTTCAAGTATTCAAAACTGTTAAATAAGTACAAGATGTGTTCACATGATTTACATATTGGACAATATACGCACTGCCCATTTTTAATTCTCTTTACATGTTTCCCACTACCCACGCAACACGCTAAAATGTCCGCAAACTATTCACATTGGTTTTGCCTTTTTTTTTTTTTTTTACTTTTTTTTAAACTTTTTGAATCAACTGGAAATCTTGACAGCTGTCTATTGGACAAAGACCACACAGACGGAACACCTGGAACAGTTTACAGTGTGGGATGGAGACGTCCGACGAAGGGGAAGGACAGACTGAGCCAGGTTCAGAACGGTGATTAGTTGCTGGTGATATGAACAGTACATATTAACACAAGAAAAGTGGGTTAACATTCAATCTCTGTTGATCCCTTGATCTGTTGGGCAGTTCATTAACTTCCACACAACAAACAAAAAATAATACGCAGAAGGACTGATGGTGGACTTGTATTGAATTGTGTCAGTATTTCAAGGGGGTTGCAGATGGCTTAGCATTTTTATTCCTCATTGATCAGCTGTGTCACAAATTTGGTCTAAATGTGTCAAAAAGCTTTTTGTTAAGGCACCTAATGCTGTTGGATAGACAGTTATTATGATTATGGTTTTTTTTGTTTTGTTTTTTTGTTTTTTACAATTTTTGCAAACTAAATTCGTGAAGTACGTGTGCTCCTGGAAAGAAAACAAACAAGACCAGGTCATAACCTAGTTTATGGCTGCACCGCATCCGGTCAATGTGAGAAACTTAAGACTGTTGCTCCCGTATTTAATTTTTTAAAAATTTAATACAAATTCCCAATAAAGCTGTTCTCTTTTAGGCTTTGATCAGACTACAGGTAAATCAGATTGGTTTCTCAGAGCAGATCTTTAGGCCAGATTGTCCGCTCAGTTATTTGAAAGTGATCAGATCGGATTTGTGTGTCCAGACATCATCAACCTTTCTGCATGGGTTGCTCTAGTAACATTACACAAGTCAGTAATTGCGTCGCTTCTGTCGCTCTGGATTTGATGCCTTTGTGTGTCACGTTGCAAAGTGACTCAAAAGACAGGGCGCGGTCCAGCCAAAAAACAAAAATACAACTTAAATAAGCGACAGATGAAACTGATAAAATGTGCATTACTGATGTAAAAGGTGTATTTCTATAGAATTTGGGCCTGTCAAAGTTAATGCTGCCACCATCTACCAATACAGAGTTACACAGGACAGAAATTCAAACATAGTATGGAAATAAAAAGTAGCACCACAGAGAAAAGAATACATGATTCTATGCTAGTGAGAACATTTCAGACAATGTGATTTTCCTCCTCAAAACTCTAGTGTCGATGGACATCTGTTAACTTCAGAGCTGCAACAAGCAATTATTTGTTATTATCGATTAATCAATTAATCGTTTGGTCAATAAAATGTCAGAAAATTGTTAAAAATGTCAATAACAATTTTCCAAAGACCAAGATGGCGTCTTCAAAGTTGTTTTGTCCAATAAACTGTGCTAAACCAAAACATGCTGAGTTTACTACCATCGAAGGCTATAAAAAACAAGAACTATTCACATTTGAGAAACTGAAACCAGAGAATTTTTACATATTTTCTTCAATCAGTAATCTATCAAAACAGCTGATTATTTTTCTATCAACCGAATAAATGATTAATCGATCAGTCGTTGCAGCTCCAGTTAACTTGCTTCCAAAAATCTGATTTAGGTAAATAAAACGAAGTGAGATAAATGTCAGAACTCAGTGGAGGGGACATCAGCCAGTCTTCCTGTACATTACGTTTAGAGATTTAAAAGCATCTAGTTAGCCTTTATATGTGGATTTCCTTTATGTTCTCAGTTGTTGAAAAGGGTTGAACTACCATGTGTGCCATGTTCCCATTATACAGTAGTCCCCAAAAACAAAGGAAAACACTGGTCCATTTAATTTCCAACACCTTTGACTGTATTCAGTTGATTAGAAATCCGTGTGTGCTTTAATTTATTGGAAGTCTGTAGCTTAATTAATTTCCCTACAGCTCTCTGAATGAACTGCTGGGAGTCGATCCTGGAAAATAATTGTGCAACACCATTACAACTGATCCTTATTTCATGTTATGAGTGTGTGACATCTGCAGGCAAACTAAATACACACTGTAGTCCCACATGCATGTTGTTAGTGCTCACATTTCAGCATGACAGGTTTTTTTTTTTTTTCTTTTTCATCTTGAACGTCAGTGTTTTGTCACTGGTCTGCAACACATAAACTTGGTTTTGGCGCATGTTAAATCTATAACATAAAAAACTATGAATTCTGCTTGAACAACTCTTTGTGTAACACTCACGGGAATAAGAAAACGTTTAACATGATGTGGCTGAATTCTACACAGAGACACATGATTAACTTACACAGTAAAAAATGCTGACAATTAATGAATTTCTGAAATTCAAAGTGGTTCTTCAACAGCTGAACTACTGGGATAATGACAACATGGCACTTGGGTCCAAATGAACTGACTGACTGATCTTATAATGCCTCTGGACTAACCACACCATACTGCACGGTCAGCATGGTCTGCCACACAAAAGTTACAAACTATGAGACAAAAATCATAAGTTCAATAAAAACCTGCCTATGAGACAGAGGGGATAGTCACCATACTGTACACTTTCTACAATATCCATGTCCATTATGAATATAACAAGTGCATTCACTGAAAGGAATAGTTGAACTTAAAACAAATTCTAGTTTTTCACTTGGGACCAGGCCAAATTATTCAGAAACAATAAGAAGACAAATTCCTGCAGTTTACATTTAGCATAGTGTGCAGTTAAAATGCCAGAAGAGAGATGGACTGGATGAGTGAACCTTTGCTTAATCAATGCAACTTACAAATTACACTTATTGATGAACACAACTGAAGTGAAAAACAGAGATTTGTTTTAGGTTAACAGCACCCTCTAGTAACGTTCATTCAGATTCTTATTTCTTCAGCAATTTTTTTGTTTTTAAATTACTGTACTTCTTTTACATCAACGCAAGTTGATTAGCAAGTCATCTTTATTTACAAGGAAAAGTGGAAGTGATGAGCTCCACAGCTTATGCATTGAGCCTCAGAGACTGATCCTCTCTCCTCCTGGAGGAGATATCGATGTCTATGGAGTCTTTACCCACAATGAGTCGGAGCCGCTTTGCTGGAGGAAGTGGAATGAAATCGTCTTCGAACTCATTGTCGAAGTAATCATCGTCGTCCTCCCCTTCCTCGTCGTTGTCCTCTTCAGACGAAGGGTCTGCCAGGACCTTTTGAGTCCGATGTCCACCATTCCTGGCTTCCATACTCTGACCCATGTCCCCATTATAGGACATCTGTTCTGCCTTTGTCTGGGGTATTCTCCGTGCATCGTCCTCTCTCTTCAGCTGGATCTTCAGCTTGGTGGAGTTACTGTGGACCACAGGGGCAAAACCGTTATTCAGTTTGGCTATGTATGAGCTACCTTTGTCCTTATCGTGGTCCTTGCTGAACTTGATGCTGATTTTGCTGGAAGTTGCCGAGTTGACCGTAGAGGCAGAAAGGTTGGAGGAGCCAATGGGATCGTTGGGGTCATTGGTCTTGCTACTGCTGCTGTCCCTCCGCCGGCGGAGCGTCAGTTTGGGGATGCCTGTGTTGTTCTCCAGGATCAGCTGGGCATCATATCGTGTGATCTGACGTTTCTTCTTGCCCTTTTCTTGTGACCGGCAGCCACTCTTGCCCTTGTCCCTGCGGAGGGATTTGCTGCCATTGGCAACCCCATTGTAGTCCCTGTGTCGGTCTGCAAAGCTCAGCAGCATGTTGCCGCAGTCTGAGAAATTAGCGGTGTGGCCAGCAGCCATCGGCATGAACGGCTCACCGTACGAGTCCTCACATTTAATCGTCCTCTCCGTCCTGAGCCGTGTCAGCCGTTTCCGCCTGGTGCATGAGCCTCTTCTAGCGTAGCCAGTGTCTAAAGCCGGCTGCTCCAGTCCCACTCCATGGCGGAGATACTCCTCCATGTCAGCTGGCTCTGTTTTAATGACCACTCCACCAGGGACTGGGCTCAAGCCGTCAATGGCACTAGGCTCCAGCTTAATGCCAGCTGCCGTTTCCTGGGCTTTTACAAGGGTCCTTGTGGACCTGCGAGTTCTGTAAGTCGAACACTGGCTACCCTCACTGCTTTGCACAACAGGTAGACTGCCATTTTCTTTGGCAGCATGACGGGTGAGGCAGCCCCGCTGGCCTAGTGTCTGCTGCACCAGCTCCTGTCCATCTTTCTCCTTTTTCACGGTGACACCTTTACACAGCGACACCTTTGAGTCCCTGAGACCCAGCTGGCAAGTCTCTCCTTTGGCCAACGCCTTGGGCTCTGCACCCCTCCTGCGACACCGCAACTGGACTTTACTTAGTGAAGGCTTGGATTGGGATTTTAGTCTCTTTGGTACCCTGTTATTGTTTACACGACCTTGTTTTGAACATGAGGTAGTAAGGGCTCTTGACAAAGTCTGTCTGGTTTGAGTCCTGTTTTTATACTTCAGGCCAGATGATGAGGATGTTCTTTTTCTGGCAGCTGGAGAGAAAAAATACAGTGTTGAATATTATGCATTTATGGCAGTTTTACAAAAACAAATGATATTTCTGACCATTTCTCCCAGTATTAATACATAATGTGGAAAATGAGAAATGGTGCAATCAAGAGATATTTACAGACAACGTAGTTGAATATGACTGCAAGAATCCCCAACTAGGACATTCATTGTTCATCATTTTACAAGATTAAATCTATTGCTGAACTCTCATGTATATAATTAATCCATACAGTTGTTGAATGCTGCCTTTACCACATTGCTTTGTTAGTTTTTAGGGGATTCTTACATTGATGTGTTTTTGGCATTTCCTGAGAGTCTACATCGGTGTGGGAGCCGACAGAGTGACTGTCCGAGCTCCTGTTTCCTTCCCCCAGCTTCTTCAGCCTGTTCAGACGCTTGTCCGTCTCCCGCAACCCGTACTTGCTGTTGATCACCGGCACCTCCACTGGCAGCCCAGCTTTGGATTTGAAAGCACCAGTGCCCCGTCTGCTCAACAATAACACACACACACACAAAAAAAAACCCCAATAAAATAAAATACACACACACACATTGTTATCACTAAAGACAGGACAACTGTGTGTTAACTGACCACTGACTGGACTTGAGAAACCATGGGAACAGGATTTAAATTCGCTAAGAAACATCTCGCTGAAAAGTTAACTGAAGAAACTGTTGTGTGCATTAGTTTAGTAGAGCTGCAACAATCGGCCAAGCGATCAACAGCAACCATTATGATAATCAATCCTTTCAGTAATTTTTCAAGCAATAAAATTCCTGAATTTTGCGTTCTTGCTTCTCAAATGATCTTCTGCTTTTGGTGTCACATTGAACATGTCAGTGAAATATATTTGAGTTTTAAACAGTGGCTTGGACAAAATCATTTTTAAATTATTTGAGGCTCTAAGAAATTGAAATCGATCAACAATTAATCAATAGCAAAATTCATCAATGATAAAAATAATCATTATCTTCAAACCAATACTTTATGTGTGAGTTGACAGTACTGTGTAAAGATGTATTGCATTGGCTTAAAGCTGCCTATCAGCACCTTACAAATCACATTTTGATGAAATTCTTACTTTTTTTTTTTTTTTACCAAACTGTGGCTCTGATGTCTAAATTAATGGCACGAAGTGTATATTAACTTAAACTGTGCATGTAACACATTTGATAGATTCTGCATACAAACTTTTTTATAGTGCATTCATTGTTACACCTACCGTTCACATGTATAGCATTCACAAAATTCATTGTTTTCGCCAAAAAATCCATCTCCATAGTAGCACGAGATTTCCTCTCCCGGTTCAATGTCCCTCAAAACCTTCACACAGGCTGTGTCCCGTCCTGTCGATACAAACTAAACAAATAAAAATAAGAATTTGTTTGTTAGTGCGCCCCAGCATCTACATTTAACAGCACCCGATCCACTTATTTCTTGGTTTCTTAAGAGACATTTTAAACAGAAACCTACCTTGCAGTTTGGCCGACAATCTTGAAAAAAAGGAGGGGATAAAAGAAATTAGTATGACAATTCTTAAAGTTCAAGTTGTCTCTGTATGTAGTTACAGTACTAACGACTCCCAAATCACTAAGAGATAATAACCAATTTTTAATTAATACCATGATTGATGAAGGCAGCTGGCCCCAACCAGAGCTGTGCACAGTTCTTGCGAGTTGAATACATGACACTGAAGTCATTCTCCCCATGTCGGAGCAGCAAGTTCTCCTCACTCTCTGAAAGCTCAGCAATGCAGCCCACCAGGTACTCGATCTTGTCATTTCTTTTCCTGTAAAACAGTACAATGCAGGACGGTTAATTACAGACTGCATCAGTAAGCTGCATTAATTGTGTGTTTAAATATATAGAATTGTATCTGTGTAAGCTACGGACTGAGTTAATATCTGTAAGGCTGCAACAATGAGTTTAACAGCTAATTAGTCCATCAACAAAAAATTAATGGGAAACTATTTTGATAATAGATTAAATGCTTCAGTCATTTTTGGACCAAAATTATCAAAAATTCTGTGGTTGAGCGACTGGTGGAGAACCCATGACTGTACCTGCAGTACCACACCCACCCACAAAACTAGAACTCTTAAATGCATTCAGTGGGTGAGGGCTGGTGATAACAGTACGTTGACTAGTGGGGTAGTTATAATCATATTGCAGTATGTCCTCACCACTCCTTTGTAGCCACAATTTTAGCTCCGTTTTGTTCTGATGAATAGCGATTACAAGGGAGAATCTCAAACCCGCTGTCCGTGGCAAACATCCGCAAATACACAAACACCTGTACAAAACAAAAAGTTAGTTCAACAATTGTTTGGTCAGCTGTGGTGCTGGAAGAAAAACAAGGTAGATATTACGCAATAATATTTTTACATGTTGCTTGAAGAGCTTTTCTTGAGCTTTCGTCTTGTGGAGAAAGAGATTTCGGGACCAGTCTCCTGATGTCAAAGCTCTGAAAGCTTTCTCCAAATTGTCATGTTTCTTGAATCGCTCGATGATCTCTTTCAGCTCCTCTTGTCTTCCCTTAATTGGTCGAAATCTGTGAGGACACAGTAACAGCACAAAACAAAGCAAACATTGAGGTGACACTCAAAAATAAAATGCGACATAATCTAAACAAAAGACATCCATGAACAACAGGAACGCAGTAATGTGACTGTGATCAGACTGCACCATCATCAATATCACTGTGATAAATCTGACCTCGTGTTCATTTTGTGAGTTTGAAAGCCCAGATATGGATCCAGAATGAGGCTTGTGGTCAGGTCATCATTCTCACACAACTCCTTGGCAGTCATTCCTGAGGAGGGTACGTAGCGCCTCTCTGCCTCCAGATTGGCTGCATTAAACCCTGTAAACACCAAACACAGGCTCATGTTAAGAGTATGTAATGGTTGATGAATCTAGACATTTGTCCACATTTGTCTTGACATTGCATAAACTCACTGCGGCTACATCTTCGGTTTCTGGGGTGGGCTTTGTTGTGGCGCAGAGATGCCCGCTGTGAATGCTGAGAGCGAGTCTGGCTCTGGCTCACAGGTTGCTCGCTGGTCAACTTGTTTCCGTGTCGTCTGCCATTTAATACCATGTTCTTGGATTCGCCCAGCCACTTCATGCCCACAAGCCCCCTGGTCCAGTTGCATTTAGTCTCCGAGTTGAGGAATCACCCTTGAGTGCAGAAGACTGGGGCCTAAAGTTTGAAACCTGGAGACAGAGTGGAAACAACAAACATCACTTGATGCACAGCCAAGTAATTTTACTTAGCTTACACAAACGAGAATGGAAACGAACATGTGGACGTGTTTGGACGACTGCCAAAGGGAAAACAATTAATACATCATTTAGTGAAGACAAGAAATTAAACATTTCTCATTGAGTTAGGGACACCCTTAATTCTTTGCCCTGTTCACACATTATATTAAACTACATCTGGATTGTGCTCATAAGCTCTTGTGATCATGAGATCATAAATATGCGATTACCCCCCCAATGGCTTCAGAAAGCACTGGGATACTGGGAATTACTAACAGATGGTCGTGAATTCACACATATGTAGTGTAGAGAATGTAACCATTGACCAGTTTACAGAACTGTCTAAACATCATGTGGGTACACTTCAGTTCAGCTCTGCCAAACAAGGTGTTGGGGTCTACATGAAGTGAAGTATCAGTCAGTCAGTCAGTCACAGCAATGGCCGAGTAAATGTTCTACGACCATTAACACCTGATGCAGGCAGCTGTTGAAATGCAAAATGTGAACAGCATCAGTCAATTTTCCCAGTAGTGACTAGGGCTGTTTACACTATGGCAGGCTTAAGGTACACAGAAGCGCAGAGGAAAAAAAATTTAAAATAATCCTGCAACGCCGCTTAGTGGTAACCCCAAATAATGCACTGGCTTACTGTCAAGTGCAACAGCAACGTCTGTGGTGCTATCGTCCATATCTATAAAATATCGTTTCTTTTTTATATATATATATATTTATCGAACATATAATCACATAGATACGACTCATCACGTTCAAATTTATAACTGCACAAAAATCCTGGTACGGTGTTGATACGCCTGTCACGCGAGTAATGTAGTTTCCAACGCAAAAATGCGACGCAAGAATCCTCATCTTATTTCTAATTGATGCATTAAAATGTTTTGCATTCTTGCTCGGAAGCTAATGTTAGCCGCAATAAAACACGGTATGCCACAGGGATCGGGAAAGGCTGTGGAAACCCGGAAGGCCACACCGACAGATGAGGCCGAGATTGTACGAGTTATCAATACAGCTCGCATTGTTTGCTAACAACTGCCGTCTCTCCACCCATTCACTTCGTTAGCATGGAGCTAACAACCAAACGCGACGCCAGGGAGACGCTCGGCCATGGTGGTTAGCTTGCAGCAAACGCCGGCAATATGCCATCATGGCAATTTCCAATAAGCAAGTTGACGTAGGCTACCAGCCTCAGAAACAAAGGCAGTTTAGCCGTTCAGTACAAAGAAGTTCAATACAAAGACGGAAGCACAACATTAGAAGGATGGTGACAGGGTGATGGTGGTATTTAACGACAGTGTTACACCATAATACATCAACTCCACATCTCAAGGGGCTTCGACATTTTCCATTATGTATGCAAACCGCAAACACTCAAATATAACCCTGATAGTCAACGTCTATTAAAACTTGCCTCCTGGTTTTAAGAGCACAAACCTGGGTTAAATATCTCACGTCAGCGTACTTCTCAGTTACAGCTAGCTAGCATCAAACTTAACTTCACCAGGCTGCTAACTTAGCTTCACCGTCAGCTAGCACAGTCAATAAAACACCACAGCACTCGGTAAATTCACAATGCAGTTACCATTTCTCCCGTTAACGACATAACGTTGACTTGTATCCACCAAATATTCGACGACGGTAGCCGATAGCTCGCCGCACTCGTGTCCCAGAGAGTAACGTTAGCTACCGTTATGCTACCTACCTGCAGACCACAGGACCACGGCAGCTAACACCGCGTTAGCTCGGGCTGTTTGATGTGAAAGCCATTAGCTATCTTAGCTGGTTAAATCTCGCGTTTGTAAGCGATGTAAAAGTTACTTTGCTTGGCTGTACCGTTGTATATGCTATCTATTGTAGTTATCCAAGCAAGCTAATGATCGTCGGCTCGGTGCGGGTGATGTTATTGATCATGAAAGCTGGCAGTTAAACAGCAGTAAGCTCAGAGCGTTTTCACGCGTTAGTAGCGTTAAATGTCCTGAGACGACAACAGAAACTAAACAAACACACACAATACTCACTGGGTGGTTTTGTAAAACAGTCACGAAACAAAACACCACTCCTTCAAACTAATCCAAATTTGGCACGACACCCTAAACGAAAATGTCACAGGAAACACATTTTTTTTAGAAATTAACATTAAAATTCAAGATGGCGGCCTAGCACAGGAGAGAGGGAGAGAAAGGCGCAGCACGGCCATCCTAAAGAAAATAGGTCCAACAAATACACAGCGGTTCTCGTCCGTGTGGCCCGAAATGAGAAACAGCACACCGTGATAGAGTCTGCAACTTCAACAGTGGATGCTGTAAGCCAGTTTTGTGGCGTTTGTTGAAAAAATACCGAAAATCGTTATCCTAGTTTGTGCCAGTAACTGTCGGATGTACACAAAAGTAGTGCTGCATAAACAAACCTCTTTACGCTTCCTAAAGAATCCAGCGGTAGTGGGCAGACAGACGCTAACGGTGGGTTCTGCTCTCCGTCTCATGGAGAACCTCACCAGAACAAGCTAGAACAAGTCAGCTTACAGCCACAACTTCACAAGAGGTCCTTTGACTTCTTCCTTTTACTGCACAGTTATTTTGATGTCCCCCCTCCTCAGTCATCTCTTGTTAATGTGGATAGTACAGATCTGCAAATAGGCCATTCCTCAGTTTGTTTTTCTTTACAGAACCAGAACATGTTCCTAGCTGTTCCACGTCGTTGACTTATACTTTGATAGTAACTTAGACACTAACTTTGACATTCTCTTACTAATCTGAATTAAGTGAATACCCACCCAAAATTAATTTAACAAGATTCGCCATCAGTCTCAGTTCGTGAACGCCACTGTTCTGCAGTGCAACGTGTCTGAGGCTCAAAATAACGAATCAGATAAATTAACGTCATTAACAGACAACTCATTATGTCCACTTTGATTTAATCATAATTTAATTCATCTTTGCCTCTTTGAATTCAGCATATTTTCTTTGTCCCACAAGCATTGATGGGGCCCAAAGGGTTACGAAGCACTAAAAAGAGAAAAAAAGTAAGTAAATAAAAAAAAAAACAAACAAAGAGACACAAAACAACTACAAAGAGATGCAAAACCGCCAGAACAAGAAGCAAAATGATGTAAAATAACCAAAAATAGACAGTTTGTTTGCCACTGCCCTTTAAGTTAAATATCAGGCTATTTATCTTGCACTGTACAGTAGATAAACTATACATTTTATTCTCCTATTTCTTCTGTTTTATTCTATTTAATCTTATTTTTGTCTTCATTTTATTTCAGTCTCATGTTTAGAAAGATAGACTTTATTCACCCCAAACTGGGAAATTTCACTGTTGCAGCAGGAATGTACAGGCACTCAGCACACTATACATAAATCTATAAAGCTAGAGAAATACATAAAACATATTTACAAAAAAGATAGATAAATATGTTTAAAAATATACCAATTATTGAATATTAAAAATATGGCTTTTTAAATGGTGTTTCTTTTCTTGGGGCCATTTATGTTCTATGTGAAGCCCTTTAAATGGTCTTGTTGTTAAAAGGTGCAATACGAACCTTAAAGCAGATAGTTCAACAGCATCATTATAGAGTAATAGTTAACATTGCTCTTTAAACTAAAAAACATTGGTTACAGTTCCTTCAAGTGTCATTGTTGAGCTACTTGCCTTGGTTTAATGCCTGTCATGGTCAGACTAGGCCACTTCTGTCGTCTGTCCTTGGTTTTTGTTGATAGGCTCATTTGTAGTCCTGCCTGACTTCCCTCCAGAAAGCATTATTTTTCTCTTTACAGAGAATTTCTTTTACCTTTCTGCCATACCAGTGCATATAAAGTCTCCCTGCAGTTTGACAGTCTTAGCAAGAGCACAGTGGTCAAGATGCACTGCACTGCAACTTAAAGCTGCACAAATCAACATTTTAATAGTTACAATGGAAAAATGACTAGGCCTTTGTGTAATGTACAAGGTGCTGTTATAGTGAAGAACCCACTGCAAACTCCACAGTTCCTCTTAGCTCTATGGAGCATTTTAGCAACTTTCAGCTAATTGTTTTGGTTTTATGGTCGCACCACTCACTGCTATTGTCAGCAGCTTGCCCTTGTATCAGTGATAAAGCTTAGGTAAACCCACTAAATGTTACCTGTTCATCAAAAGACAAGCAAATGTTGTGTTGGGATCACAGGTGCAAGTTAGCACATTTACATTGATGCTGTTGTCAGTTTTCATTAATGTGCACTGACCTCCATAAATAAACACATAAACAAACCAGAAGCTGAAAGCTGAAAGGCAAATGTAATGGTACAAATTACAAACATAAACAACTTTATCATACCTGTTATCACTACCAGTCTGTGATATGGTGATATACTATATACACTTGAGTGGATGGATAGTTGGGCAAGTACCAGTACACTAGTTGTTCATTGAGTCATTGAAGTTAGTTTTTTTTTCAAAGTTTTCTATTTGTTGTTGTTGTTGTTGTTTGCAATTTTAACCCTTTCTCCTCTGTATCACTTGATATATGAACATATTTTCAATTACTAAGAAATTTGTGTAGAGCTACAACATTATGTATTTACTCCTCATCATTTATTTCTCACTGAAAATCAAACAATCATGTTAAAAAAAAATCTGATATGACATTTTGGGAATTGGTTTTACATCTGCAGCAACCTGTCGACACGTTAGGTGAGCTCAATAAAAGAGTGTTGTTGTAGTGATTGTTCCAACAACTCAGATATAAGCTGAGGGAACTTTGAAATCCTGGAGCGCTGCCCAGAAACAGCCACAAGAAGCTTGAACTTGGTGGGCGTAAAAATTCGCCTTTCATTGCATAGCCATACAATGTGTGGGCTGCATCGCCCCGCTGCATGTGTGAGGAAGCCAGCTACCATGGAAACCACCTAAATACCTTTTCCCCCAACAAACCCTGACCTTCTCCACTCTGTTTGTAATGAAGGTGTAAGCTAAGCTGGAAGTCCCCCCAGTTGGGGTATTTAAAATTCATCTGTACACTGCACTAGGCAAGTGGTTCCATTATCAGTTCAGAGTGGCCTCTTGATTTTAGTGTTTGGCAGTTTGTCAGTACATTGTGTACACATTTAATTCATCTCTGTCCTCTTAAGAGCCCAGAAGAAGAATGAATGTCTTATTATGTCAGTTGATGTATATTCTAAATGATTTAGTGCTTGGTTCTGGCTCAACATGGCACTCTGATGACTGGCTGTGGTTTCTGTGCATTTTAAACACATTATATAATCTAGACACTTGACAAATGACACTGGATTATTTCTCACAGATATATATGCAGGTTTGCACAAGAAAAGCATTAGGTTATTTTTAATTTAAAAGAATTATTAATCTTCACCAAACAAACAAAAAGTTATAAAGCTTTTCTAACTGACACATTATTAAATAATCGTCACTTGATATGTGGACTTAGAGTTTTTTTCAATCTGTTGTAATTTATGTAAAATCATAACATAATATACATACACTCTTTATTTTCTTTTTTTTTGGCATAACCACAATTAAATATAGTGCAACCAAAGAACAGGATGAATATGACTCAATATATTCACAACACTCTTAAGAAGAAAGAAGAGAGAAGAAAAAACAAAATAATACAACAATGCAACGGAAGACCTTTTACAACGGATTATTTTTTATGTTAACATTTGCAGTAGAAAGAAAGAAGCATAAGTGAATTTAGTTTTGTGTGCGCATGAGTCATCACTGACCCCAAATACTACTACTACTACTACTACTACTACTACTACTACTACTACTACTAATAATAATAATAATAATAATAATGGTAATGATAATAATAATAATAATAATGGTAATGATAATAATAATAATTGGTAACTGTTTAAACTTTTAAACCAATAAAGCAGCTTTTAGTTTGTTATGTTTCTGTTACTTGTTTGGCTCCTCCACTTCCTTTATTATGTTAAGAAATTATACGTCGCGCTACGTCAGGGGTCGAAGTTTAGAGGTGACGTAGGAGGGCTCGTGGTTGGAAGGTTCGCGGGAAACGTCCCTAAACAAATCGGTTCCGATGGGCACGCGAGCGACTTCAGACCGCGTTTGAACTTTAACCCATCAACTTTAGCGTCTTCTTTACGCGCGCTAACTTAACGTACAGTGTCCGCCGTTAACGAACAAATCTCACTCCGACGCCGAACGTTACTTTAGGTAGCACCGGGCTAACAGGACGGTGTTAGCGGGCGCTAATCGGTTAGCTTAACACTAAGCACAGCTCCGTCCGGCTTTTTACAAGCGGTAACGGCTAACGGACGGTTCGGTTAGCGGTGAGGACACGGTGAACGGGGCTTGAAGACTCGGTAAACGGTGAGTGAAATGGCAGAGAGGCCAGAGGACCTGAACCTTCCCAACGCGGTGATCACCCGCATCATCAAGGAGGCGGTGAGTGACACGAAACTCAGGCTAAAACCTGCTTTTACATAAATTACAATTAAAAAATATCACACCGTGTCAGATATTCTCTGTGTTATATAATTTCTCCAACACTTAAATCAGTGCACGGAATGAAAATCAACTGAAAAATAATTCAGATTTTAAAATAAAGTATTTTACGACTATTAAACTCAAGTACAGTGGGGGGGATGTAACGAAGTACATTTAATCTGACAGCCTTAGTGACTTTACAAATTAAGATTTAAGCTTATGATTTGCACGTCTAAACTTTTACATACTGGGTTTAATATGCGTCTTCTGCATAATCCATAGTTTCACCTTCCTGTTATTTTTATTTCTGATATCCTTCCTTCTTGAGGGCCTCTGCAAAGGTGTCCTGCTTTTGTCTTCAAAGCCTCTGGGAAACACACTTCAGTTTGGTTCATTTTCCTGTATAATTTAGCCCACCCCCATTGATATAAAATCAAAATGGCAGGAAGACCTGTCACTGTAACACAATTTAACAGCACCACAAACAGCAAGTTGAATCAAAAACCTCTGTTAAACAGTTTCAACACAAACTCAACATTACAACCTTCATGAAAGGGGATTTGTTTAGAGGACTGTTGTATTAGACTACATTAGTTTTAGCTTGGCGTACCTAATAAATGCCAGTTGAGGGCACTTAATGTGATTGAATGTGATTGTACTTCTCTCAGCCTGCCTGTGTTTTCTGATAAAATGTGTATATCCTTACTGCGGCTTTGAGATAACTCCTCCGCACCGTTTGTTTTCAACAGCTCCCAGATGGGGTGAATGTGTCAAAAGAAGCAAGGAGAGCCATATCCCAAGCTGCCAGTGTGTTTGTGTTGTACGCAACCTCCTGGTAAGAATAAGAAGAAAAAAAAAGAAAATCAAACACAGTCGTGTTTTGATTCACAAAATTCTTTTTGATTCAAGTAGTGTCACGATTTAATACATTTCAAACAACAAAAACATGGAGCGTCTGAGTCAATGTACCAAAACTTTACAGTGCTTAAAATATCTGATTTAAGACCGGGATATTATTATGAAAATGTTTTTTTTTCCTGTTTATCTTGCTACAGTGCAAATAATTTTGCCATGAAAGCCAAGAGAAAAACTCTGAACGCGGGAGATGTTTTGGCTGCGATGGAGGAAATGGAGTTCGAACGATTCCTGGAGCCTCTCAGAGAAGCGTTGGAAGGTCGGTCTCATCAACACCAGAGAATCACTACAGGTTTTAAGGAAACTGAAATCATAAGTTCACACTGAAATGTTAGTAGATCTTATCAGTTAATTAGTGCAGGTCTTCACAGATCCAAAATATTGGACCGGATCCGAAACAGACCCATGAAAACTCACCCAGACCGGATGTAGATAAATAAATTTTGAATGAAAAAAGAGACCTGATCCAAGAACCCTGATCCAGAATTCAGGGTCGAAGACCAGGCTGCCACTGGTGAAATACAAAATAATACAACAACTACTAATAATGATAACAAGGATTTTGGTTGTCATGCTAAGCTATGATTGGACAGCTGCTGTTTGCTGGATTAAATGATTAATAACAGTAATCTAAAATATAATGAACTAATGGTGCTTTATTTTACTAACATCCGTAATGCTGCAACATTCCAGTTAATGGTAGCCATTTATGTTTCTCAACAGTGTATAAGAAGGGCCAGAAAGGAAAGAAGGAGGTGTCAGAGCAGAAACGCAAAGATAAAGAGAAGAAGACCGACTCTGAGAATGATAAGAGCAGGGAGGAGGAAGAGGAGGAGGAGGAGCGCATGGAGGAGGAGCCTGAAGCCGAGAACGAAGCCGAGGAAGATGAGGTGGAGAACTGAGGACGTTTAACCACAAAGCTCCCATCAGCTGCTCTGAGGTTATCACTGTGTGGATGTGATGCGTTTAAGTGACGCTCGTTAGTCATCGAACCGCCGTGAATCAATAATATGCAGGTTACAGCACAGCAACACTGGTGAGCTCAGAGGAGGTGAGGATACGGTCCAGGTTTTTGTGGCGGCGCAGCTTCTGTCTTCCAACCAAACACACAACAAACATCCAACACAAAGCACAATGAAACCACACATCAGACTACGTCATGCACTTCCTGATCTTTGTCTTGGTATGTAATCATTTTTTATACACCTGAGTCGCATTTTGATACTAACGCAGTTTGGTTTCTTCTGTAACAGGATTTCTTGACGGTAAGCAATGTAGAGTAGTAATTCTGTCCTCACTGAGCCAAAACACAAGCTTTTCAGTCAGTTTACCACTGGAGGGGGTGAGAACATACGCCAGTTATAAACAGGCGTCTGAAATGTATGAGCACTGTTACGATGATGTGATACCTTCACACTGAGAAATATAAACAGTTTCCCACTAAAGTCTTTATTAATTTAACAAAAGAAGCCAAAGTTCTCAAATGATAAATGTTGTCTGAACACATTTAGCCGTACAAGAACCTTTACTGAATAAAATGCCTGAAAATTTCTCATCATCATCAGAAGTAAATAAAAATAAATGTCCTGATGTTTGATGCCAGCTTTTGGTACAAAATCACACTTTCAGGTTTTTCACACATGCTGTTTGACAAAAAGCTTAATTTGAGAAATCCTGTGTTGGAAGAAAGGTCGTATTTGTCAGATGAGATCAGTTTCACACGTAAACAAAAAAAAATTCAGATGTGTTTATAAAAGACAGTGATGGCTGTGATCAACTGCTGCATCACTTCATATCCAGTACAAATAGCTGCACCAGTGTTCGTAGATCTTGTTACTTAACTGCTGATTTTTGAACAATTTATACTTTTGTAGAATTGTATATGACTGGCCAATATTTTCAATAAATATTTTGTATAAAACTGAAACTTGCACTGAAACATGAATGGCTGCAAATGATTCTTCAACCCTGATTTAACTAATCCAGATTTACATGACCAGCTCCAATAGTCCAGTTAGAGCTTAGTTTGTCTTGGTTGGAGCAGAGAACTGAAACAACAGTTATAGAAAACATGTATGTATTTAGTTAAAGCTGAAATAAATCTCTCACATTAGCCCCTGGGGAAGAAATCAGCTTCCAAAGCTCCATCTATACCCAGTTTACATCAAAGTTTATTAAAATGATTCACATTTCTTAAAATAAGTTAAGAATGCAACAGCTCACATATTTCAGCATTTAAATGACAAATTACCATCAAAATGTTTTCTTGTCCTATTTGTTAGCCGTCTCATTGTGTCCCAAACTAAATCTGGGTTTGTGTTTTCAGTGCACTCGGGATTTGATTCTGTATAGATACAGTATTTACTAAGACATTCAAATGGTTTCTCATAAGGTTTTCTATTAAGACTAACTCACAGGAAGAGGATACCTCAGTAAGCAGCTAAAAAGGGAAGTAGACAGATTAACCTAAATAAAATAATTTAACCTCCCATGTAAAATTTTATACCTGACCTGAGAAATTAGTTTGGACTTTTGTTAAATGTTGACAATATTAGGTACAGCCAACTAAGACCAGTGCAGTCTAATATCCTCCTGTTGTATTACATCTCTACCTTTAGCTGGCTGTACCTAATAAACTGACTATGTCCCATTATTCTAGTGTAAGGTGTTTATACTGAATGTAAACCAAAGGATTACAAAGGAAAAAAAGACGAACACAAGAGGCTCAGTTTTTGTGAACAGTTTATTGATTTCAATTTACTCAGTTGGGCACTCGACTTTGCCGCTGTTGATGTCATCGATGACATCGTGGGGAGGACGGCCATCGATGGTGCAACCAACAGACTGAGCAGTGCCCAGGATCTCCTTGATAGTTCCTGAGAGGAGAAAAAAAATTTAGAGTGTCAAGGCCTGTTAACCTTTATGTCAAAGAAATATTTAAAGCCTGTAATACAGGAGATACTTTCATTAGTCCTGTTCAGGGTCAGATGGAACGAAATCCAGGTGAAAATGCTTTTAAACTGATGTGGATTTGAATCTGTGCATTTATGATTTAGAATGTTCCTGACTTTTCGGCACAGAGTTGTCCATTAGTTTGGACAGCCCTGTTTCCTAAAGCCGGGTCAATCTGAGCCTCCACTGGATTATACTCAGTCACTCGGACAGACAGGCATAGTGGCGGGAGGCTGAACAGTTCAAAGAATGGACGAGGGGAAAAAACTGCAGACCAAGGAAACACCTGCCATACTGAACCAGCTCTGAGATACATATGAACATAAAGACGTAAGATTTAGAGGGTTGTCTGTCATTTTCAGTCCAACTCCTGTGTCCTTACCAGAGAGCTCCCTGGCAATGGAGCGAGGCCTCATGACACGAGCAATGCCCACAATCTCATCGAAGGTCACACTTCCACTGTGCTTGACTGGAAATTAAAAAACAAAACAAAGGGATGACACAGACAAACCATCTCATTCGTCCTAATTTGTAATTTTAAATAAAAAGCTTGTTGTGCATTTTTGCCCAAACCATATTTCAAAGTCACTCACTGTTCTTGACCTTCTTCCTGTCACGAGGAGGCTCCTTCAGAGCCTTAATGATCAGAGCAGATGCAGAGGGAACCACTTCAATCTGAAAACAACATCAGGAGGGATGCTATTAAAATGTAATCAAATGTCAATCCTGCCTCCTTGAAACTGAAGGAATCAGTGAGTTAGTGAGGCCCATGAAGTGTGACTGAGGAGTCTGTGTGGCAGATGTTTGGTTCCTGATCGGGGACACAGCAGTGGGGTACGTACAGCTGCCTGTCTGTTCTGGATGGTCAGCTTCACGGTGATCCTCAGGCCCTTCCAGTCACCGGTGGCCTTGGCAATGTCGTCACCAACTTTCTTGGGAGACTGGAGAGAAAACACCAAGAAGCAATCAGCTTAAAGCAGAAAGTCCAGGAAACAAAGACCAGACCTAAATGATTTCACTCAGACTGAACCTGCAACTTATAGAACCGAGATGATAAAATGTAGTTCCTCTGTTTTAAAACTGTAAATATAATCCATTGTTTAACATCCAGTATTGTCCTGGATAACGGCTCACATGAGTCTCAGTTTGTGTTCCTGACTTTTCGGCACAGGGCTGTCCATTAGTTTGGGCAGCCCTGTTTCCTAAAGCCGGGTCAATCTGAGCCTCCACTGGATTATACTCAGTCACTCGGACAGACAGGCATAGTGGCGGGAGGCTGCTGAGAATACTGATGAATATATTTTAATACCCACCAGACCCAGAGGTCCGATTTTGGGGGCCAGAGCTGAGGTGGCTCCAACTTCTCCTCCTGTGCACCTCATGCACACTGCAAGACAAAGAAGAACGAAGGTTTGGGCTTCACCTGATGCAGTTTCTTCACACATCCATTCACAGACACCTTCTGATTAATGCAAGCTCAATATACAGCTCAGCTCCACTGCACTGCAGTGATCTGACCCACATCTACTGCTGTGGAGATTGCCTGCTTACAACATCCACCAAGCACAACTGAAGAGCTGGATCCAGAATGTATTGGTTTGTTGGGAACTTTACTTGAACAGTAATTATCAGAATTGCTGGCATTGATTGATGTTCCAAATGTATTAGACAACCACTGGACAAACACTGTTATAATGCACAATATTAGAGCTGTAATAATTAGTTGAGCAACGAGTAGACAAAGTAAAAGATATAGTGCCACAATTCTCCAGTTACAGCTTCTCTAAGTTTTCTGGTTTCCTCTATGGTAGTGAAATATGGCATTTTCTATGGTAGTAAACCAATTATCTTTGTGTTTTGAACTGCTGATCAAACAAGACATTTGTAATGTGTGAATATGTGATGGCCATTTGTCACCGTTTAGACAAATGACTCAAGAGAAATTAACATTAAAATCGCTAATGAAAACCATCAGTACATTATATTCACTTATTCATTACACGGAAGTAAATTACTCTGTAAATAACTCCAACCTGATATAGAATTAACAACTGAATGCTTAAATGGGTCAAATTAAAAATGATTATTCACAGATCAGTAAATACGATGATTAAGCAAAAATACCTAAACGAATGGGTCATAAAATAAAGTTCTGAAATATAAAGTTTAATCTAAATGTGCATTTAACGTTAATATTAAACTTTACCACCATCAACAAAACACAGCTGTTAATCAGCTCTCACATCTTCATAAATGTAGAAAGAAGCTACGTTAGCATATCCGGCTAACTGCGGTCAGCAGCCCATGCTGCACGAACAGGGAACCATAGGCTTAGGCTAAGTAACGTTAGCATAGCATTCCTTTAGCAGCTAGCAGGTTTGTCCCACGTGCATCCCCGAAGTCCGTCTTGATCTAAAGGTATTACACCGTCACGTATCTCATCAAATGTCAGCTGCTGAATACATTAAACCCTGAGGACACTAAACAACACATCATTTTCTTTTCTTCGGCGGGTTCCGTGTCCTGTCTTTACCGTTTTCTCGGCGCCGTTCAGAAGTCGACAGACACCGAACGACTCCATCTTGGCTGTGAACAAGCTTCAGCTTTTATTACCCACTCGACAGTGAAAACATACCAATCTTAACCTCGTTGGGGTCGAATTTGGGAGGCATGTTGCTGCTGTGATGGTTGTGCTCAGTTCAGCTTGGTTGGTGAGGGTGTCGGATGAACCCGGGTTCGGGACGACCGAAAACTGTTGCACCTTCACCGCTAAGGGGAGAAAGAAAGGCCGAGTGATCGCCAATTATGTATTTATACTTCCGCTAAGTACCGCGAGAGGTTGTGATTCAGTTCTCGTTGTGACGTGGTGCCGAATTAATGGACGGGCGCTCCCCCTGGATGAGTGTATTATTATATTTGTATGAATAAAACAAAAATAAAATCCTCATGAAAGGGAGTATGCCATGTTAAATCTATGCCGATGAAGATAAAAGAAAACAAGGTAGAAATAAAAAAGTACATTAAATTTAGTGTTTGTCAAAGAAGATAAAACTAATTAAATGAAATTAAACTAAAAATATTTTCTGCAAAAAATCCCAACGCAGGGGTTTATATCATATTAAGTTTGGCCTTTATTTACTTATTAAATACAAATAAAATAAAATAAAGGAAAATAAAATGTAATAAAAATGGTGAAAAGTTATCATGGAGGAGTGCCTATTGCACCCAGTCTTGCAAAAAAAAAAAAAAATAGATAAAATAAATAAATGACATTAAATTAAATTAAACAAAATTTAAAACAACAAGGATTTTTAAAATCCCCCTCGAGGGGAGAATAGTAGATTCCATTTTTGCCAATAAATGTTAAATAAATAAAGTAAAATAAAAAGGATTACAAATTGAATTGGTGGACATTCATTTAGGAAGGTTTTTGCCAATAAAGACAAAAAAAATAAATGTTATTTATTGAAGCTCTCCCAATAAAAGTTTTTTTTCGTAGGTCTATTGTCAGGCGTTACACGTGGCTTTTTGTCGTACTTTGTGTCTTTGTGTTTGTCTGCACCAAACTCCAATCCCTGCAAGGTCATTCTAAATACGACAGACACAAGACTTGACCTGTACTTGTGTGTATGTACTGTACCCAGTATTACTGATGTAAGTGAAATAATGCAGACCACTGTGAGAGATTTTGTTTGTGTTTAATGGATGCTGAAATGCAGAGAGTTTTGTCGGTGGTGGTTATTTTCTGAACTGGCTCATGAACTCAGAGGAGGCCAAAGTGCTGCATGTGGGTGCTGAGTGGATGAACATCCTCTGTAGCAGGATAATGGACCTGAAGCTGGTATTGTGCTGTGTATTGTGTCAGTATTACAGTGTATGCTACTGTGGGGCTTTGCCATGTTTGGAGGCTGCTGTTGGTTGTTTTAGCACAACAGTTGTGTGGTTTGCTGTTGCATGTAGAAGCAGTGTTTTCCTGTTTGATTCCTGGAGGACTTTTTGAGTCAGAGCTGCTCTACAGGAATAGCAACAGAACACAAGAGGGAGTAAGTGGGTGAGAAGCAGAGATCATCACTGTTGTGCTGTTTAATATGCATCATGAAAATCTGTGAGGATAGTCAGAAATTCACAACTCATATTATGACAGGCTTTATCTGTATTTTCAGAAACTCCTCAACATTTGTGGGAAATGTCACCTTTCAATAATAATAAGTATAATGATATCGATTCAACAACTATGTTAATAATCTTTTTTGATGAGGTTTTTGAGCCGTGATGCCGGAAACTTCAGAAGACATAAAGTTTTGTTTTCTGTCCCGCTGAAAAGCTAAATATCGAGTTCTTATTTTTTGTTCCAGAAAACTCAAATCTCTTTGCTTGCTTTTATTTGTTTATGGGCTCCTGAAAAGTGCAACAATAACAAAGTGCAGCAATAATAAACATGATTTATTGTGGCTAAAAGTTCTTGTTTCTAAAAGTGGTGGTGAATTGTATCAGTGACAGCAGTAACAGATGTCGGACGTGGTTATGAAAAACTCACGACGCGACGGGACGACCTGGTTTCTAACATGTAGACTGAGACTGGTTCAGTACAGTAAAGTCAAGTTACACCAACATGAGACATAAAGGAGTGCGGTTTCATTCCTGCAGAGCAGAGGGCAGCGAGTGATGCACTTACATTTTCATTCTCTCTCTCTGTGTGTGTGTGTGTGTGTGTGTGTGTGAGTGAGTACAGGCACAATACAGTGTGGAGGGTAAGTGTCAGCTGTTATTTCTGCATAAACAAACTGTAAGCCTGAAGCACAACCAGCGAGCCAATGTTAACATCTCTCTCTCTCTCTCTTTCACACACACACACACACACACACACACACACACACACACACACACACACACACACACA
>JBBMJY010000001.1:27743087-27760005 GCA_037833715.1 Toxotes lorentzi | reverse complement strand
ACACACACACACACACACACACACACACACACACACACACACACACACACACACACACACACACACACAGTTGGACAGCTCATTTGTTAATCTCAGGGGAATGATTCGATTTCGGCAGAGTTCCTCTCCTCCGTCTTTTCCTCTTGCTTGACCTTTTCTTTGTGTTTTCCAATCAGCAGCTCTTCTCTTCTTGTTCTTTGGTCTAATTTTTCTGATTTACAATTTTCTCTATTGATTTTTTTCCAAGCCCTGCTACAGTCGGGGGAATCAAGGCTAAGTACACAGCTTGTCTCTTTTAATTGGATTCAAAAGAGGGAAGAAATTGCCTTTGGATTCCTGCTCTTCAACCGTTTCAATCCATCAACAACTTCATCAGTGTTTCCAAACCTTGATCATCTGGTTCAGACTCATTTGCCTCTGATTGGCTTTGACAGGTGGAAGAGGAAACTTTAACCGTAGTTTCATTTAGTTTACAATCTGAAACACAAAGAAAACCTACAGATGAGTCATTGGACAAAGTCAAAGATAGTGGCACTAGAGGAAAAGAGGAAAAGTCATTGGGATTTATCCTCTGGTGACAATGAATGTCTGCACCAAAGTTCACAAGCAGAAACTGCGACTGGGAACAGCCTTTATCAAACCATGGGCATTAGAGCTTTAATGTTAAGAACCACTATGCTGGACAACACTGTTATCTTTGGGGAAGAGATGCATGATGGGATAAAGGTGATCTTCTGGGACAGCAGAGATTTGAAATTTCCCAGAGCTGTGAGAGATAAATGGAGCTGAGTCACGATCGCAGAGACGCTGCAACAAGGACAGAATGTTTTAAAGAATAATGCAGCTCTCAGTTAAAGCCTGAACTCTGTCAGTGATCTGTTTACACTGCATGTTCTCTGATATTTATTCACTTTAACAGTGAGAGTCCTTTAGGGAACACTTTGAAATGTTGTGAAATATCGGTAAATCATCTGATTTCTGAGAGTTAGATGAGAAAATTGATGCCACTCTTTAAGCAGTGGAGCTGGAGCCGGAAGATGATTAGCTTAGCATAAAGACTGGAAGCAGGGGGAAACTGCTAGCCTGGCCCTGTGCAAAGTACAAAAACACACCTACCAACACTCATTAATGAACAAGTTGTGTGTTATTTGTCCGAAATGTTCAGGCTGAATGTAACTGAAAACAATCCCTGACAGTGTATTTAAATTTGTTTTAAATTTGTCTGATTTCCACTCATGGTATCTAAGGTGTGACATTTTCAGGGTTGTGTTCAGACTCTCACGCACGTGGTTCAGGTTAGATAAAGATCCTGGTCTGTTTTAAAACAGAAAACATTGTTGTGTTGTGTCTGAGTGACCTCAGACACAACCTGTTTATTTTTGTGAAACCAAAACCACCATCTTTCCCAAACTTTGACCAAAGCACTTTTGCTTCCTGAACCACAGACCGGGCTCTGGATGTGAACTTGGTCTCTGGTGTCACAGTCAGTAAATGTAGAGCTTCACTGGTTTAACAAATATGTTGCGTCTGAACATAATCGAGCCAGTGGAGAGGTTTCACAGAAAACAAATTTGCTGCTGCAATTTAGCTGTATATAAACTTAATTCATGCTTGTACATGTGTAGATTTCTGAATTTTTGTTGTAATGTGACTTTACATTATCTTTACATTGCAACAAGCAGACTCTGTGGCTTCGTTCACAGTAGGATGAACTCTGTTTAAGATGATGTCTATCCAGGATCTGCCCAGCGGCTTGTAAGATGAGTGAGGGCTGAGAAGTCAGCTC
The DNA here is from genome assembly GCA_037833715.1 of Toxotes lorentzi. Classification (NCBI taxonomy): domain Eukaryota; kingdom Metazoa; phylum Chordata; class Actinopteri; family Toxotidae; genus Toxotes; species Toxotes lorentzi. The sequence continues at coordinate 27,758,219 of JBBMJY010000001.1, read as the reverse complement.
GTCAGTAAAAGGACACCTGGCCTATATAATCTGATTCCTTTTCCCTGGGTTTCCTCCTCTCTTTCTTCATTCCATTATGAGAAACAGGAGACAGGGAGGTGCAGCACAAACAAAGCCTGAATGCATAATGAAGCAAAGCTCACATCAACATGCCATATCAATGGAATACAGTTCAACAGCATTTTAAAGCACGGGCGGCCTTTGAAAGTGGACTTTGGGAGGCCTGATAAGGCTGGGATTTGAAGCAGGAGTTAATTAACAAGTGTTTGAGAGGACTGTTTGTGCTGAATCAAGGGTGAGTTATCAGTTGCCCTGCTGCACGGGTCCCGTGGCGATTCGGCACAAATTGAGAGAGCAGAGCAATTCCCCAGGAGTCTGGTTTAATTTCTTCTGTCAGAGAGATTCCACTGAACCATATTAACCCCCAGCACCATCAGGAAATGAAGTTGCAAAAGAGGCTTAAGGTTTCCAAACAAAGCGAAATGAAAGGCTGACTGTGGTTGTCAACAGCCCGCTGCTCAGAAGTTCTGCAGTGTCTCAAACATTTAGATAAGCTGCTCTGTACACAGGAAAGTGTGTTAGCAGGGAAGATGCAATGAGAAACAGGGAGTCGTTTATCAGTGAAGCATCTCTGTGCAGAGCTGCAGAGAGGAAATCTGATTCAGTAAACACCTGAATCAAATCAGGATTTGCTGTGACCCCCCTTTGCCTTGAAAACAGAACCAGTTCTGCACACAGTTTCTCAGGTACCTGTCAGGTCGGTTGTTCCAGCATCTTGGAGAACTTGGCTCAGCCCTTCTGTGGATTTAGTCTGTCTCAGTGTCTCTGTCTCCTCATGTGATCCCAGACTGACTCCATGATGCTGAGATCTGGGCTCTGTGGGGTCAGACCATTTGCTGCAGGACTCGTTGTTCCTCTGGTCTCTGAAGACAGTTCTTCATGACTCTGACTGTGTGTTTGGCCGTGTGAAGACGTGGTTATAAAACACCTGATTCTTACCTGATTAACAGTTGGTGTCGATGGGTCATGATTAAATCACTACTTCATAAAGAAAAATGTGTGGATGAAAACAACCATATGGTGAATTTACCTGCGTTAGAACAGTACAGGTGATAACAGAGAGCAGGAGGAGGCTGAGCAGAGCTGCCACCTGTGAGGCTCAGCAGAGTCACTGAGCCTCACAGGCGGCAGCAAAGTTTCGAAGATAATCTTCTGTCATCTCTGATTTTTTGCTGAGACATTTTCACGCACATTTGAAAAACAACAGCAGTGTCAAACTTTGTCCAGCTTCTGTCACTGTGTGAATCTCCGTCCTGTTCCAGTATCAGTGACAGTCGTTACACTCGTGATTGAGTCTCGTCAGTAAATTTCCCAGAATGCTTCTGCAGCCTGTATGCGTCCGAACATGCTCGACTGTGCCTCTGCCTCCCTCCTGCTCGTGGATTATTGTGTAATCCCTGATATTCATCAGCCCGGGAGGTCGGAGATCATTTTATTACAATTCTACAGCATCACTCTCATCTTGGTGCGTGGATGAACTGGATTGTTCTGGTTTGTGGGGTTAAAGAGAGGAGAACAAACACGGTTCAACATGAGGATCACAACTTTTATTATCTAACTCCTCTGAATGCCGTGGCGTGCAGCAGATGGCTTCCGGCTCAGGGTCCTAAAGTCTTTTATGCACCTGGGAAGTGGACAAGTGCAGAGGCCAACAGTTACAATAATGAAAATAATGAACCGCACGAGTTAGTACGGGGACGTTTATTTATTTTTAGAGAAAAATTTATTGCAAGCTACTCAAGAGTCAAACCAAGAATCTTCTCAATCAGGCGCCTTATCCTTTGCCCCATTGGCCCTACATACGCTGAGCAGTGGGACCAGCTTGGGTACAGGTGTGGAGAACGAAGGTCTCAGTCAATTCAAAATAAAATGTAATGAACCTGTCCAGTTTCAGCCTTCATAAAGTGAAGCAGAGGCTGGACAACATTCAGCAGCAACATAAACCAACACACCTCATCACCGCTGCCGTGACCCGGATTCGAACCGGGGTTGCTGCGGCCACAACGCAGAGTACTAACCACTATACGATCACGGCCACTTGCTTTCCTGAGTGTCTCATTGTGGTGATATCATAGTTTGAGCTCTGAATATGAACCATGGATCTGCATGGATTTTGAAGTTGACTATGGAGTCAAACCTAGAGTCTTGTGATTCGTGGGAACAGCTTGGTTCTCACAGCACTGCAGGCAAACAGCTGTGGTTCCATACTCTGTAGACAACTGTGGAGAACGTGGGTCCACTGATCTGTGAAGCCGTAAAAAAAAAAAAGGAAAATACTTGTTATGAAATTCAGTAAAGTGAAGCAGAAGCTGGAGAATATTCAGCAGCAACATAAACCAAAACACCTCATCACTGCTGCCGTGACCCGGATTCGAACCGGGGTTGCTGCGGCCACAACGCAGAGTACTAACCACTATACGATCACGGCCACTTGCTCCTCTGACTGTGATACCATACTTAGGTCAGGTTCCACAGATGGTTTATCCGGCTCTGCTGTTCGTCCTTCAGGGACAAATTTAGTGTCTCATTTCAAAAACAGCACCAGGTAAAAGTGAAAAGAACAACAGCTTCATGACACCTGTGACCCAGAGGTCATTCAGCTGGACTAACCAGGGGCTAAAATCATCAGTATTTCCTCATTGTTAAATCAGATGGTAAAGTATAATTTGATTATTTGATCAGTTCTTCCACTGCAGGCATAACACACTGTAAGCAGCTCTGTAAATATTATTCTTTACCTACAATGATCCTGACACGCCATCATAGATCATCTCATTACTCCTGTGAACCAGCTGCATCAGTTAAATGCTGCGTACACGCTGATGAATCAGTAACAATCGAATTATTTCATACATAAAAACACATTTGTTGACATTTTCATTTTTTATTTTATTTCTCGTTTGATACTTTAACTGCATTTAGCCGATGATACTTCTGTGCTTTTACATTATCGGGATTTAAACGCGGGACTTTTACTTTTATCATTGTTCTAGTTCTTTTATTTATGCAAGTGATCCTAATACTTTATCCTCCACTGTTCAAACAGCTTTTGTTGTCCTGAAAAAGAAAAACATCAGTACATCAGTATTGAGGTTCTGTGAGGAAGATAAATGGAAGCAGGACGAAGAGGCTTTTTCTCTCGTTTAATTCTAAAACAAAAAAACAACAAAAAACTGGACACTGTAAATCCTCCGAATTTTGAGCAGCAAAGTTTTCATGCAAAAGCACTGACAGGCTCACTTATGAAGCCCAATAAGTTACCATGGCAACGTCACTGTAATCAGTCAAAAAGAAAAGACAAACCACACAAGAACACACCACAACACCAAGTAAAGCTGCGTGTAATCTATTCTCCCAGCTCCTGTTTAACACGAAGAGGAAATCGATCCTCAGACGAGTCAAACGTTTATTTCACAGCGAGGACGTCACCTTCACTGACGCCTGATGTTCTGCTTATTAGATCTGGACCCAAACAACCACCTGCTTCTTGTAAAGCAGGGATGCAAACCATGAATGACATAATAGTGTGTATACGTGTGTGTGTGTGTGTGTGTGTGTGTGTGTGTGTGTGTGTGTGTGTCAGACAGATGGATGGAGGCTGTGTGTTTTATCTTCTGTCCTTTTTATTAATCCTCTCTGTGTTTGGATGTTTGCCTGCACAAACTTTGTCAATCAGGCTTTAGCTGCATTTAAACAAAAGCTTTTCAGTGGAGTCCAGTTTATACTGAAGAGTCATGATCAAGTGTAGACAAGCAGCTGCACACTGTAAAAAACGGGTTGTTTAGTCCATTCGTTGCTGTGGAGCGTCTGTGTGTGCAGACGGAGAGCAGCTACATCTGGTGCAGGGGATCTTTTCTCTCGAGTTCAATATTTTAAAAAAATCTTTAACTCAGCTGCTCGTTATCTGCCTCACAGCGAAACAATTCATTCATGTCCATGTAACACGTCCTCCAAACTAAAAAGTTAAATACATCATTGGTTTTTGGCCTTCAAAGTGATTGATGTGATTGTTTCTGATCTTTCTGATTGATCGTGAGAAAAATGAAAGATAAACTACATATCTCAACGACTGTTGAATGGATTATCCTGAACTTCATGTTCCCCAGAGCATGAACTGCATCAATAACTCAATAATATAATGAATTAATCATTAAACACCACATAGGTTTAGATAAACATCAGAAAATCGATGGATAAATAAAAATAAAACGGTGGATTTTATGAGGCCAGAGGTCTGAGGATTTAACACACAAACCACACACAAAAACATTTTATACACAACGTTTCAGTGACGGGTCAGAAAGAACATTTAAGATCGATATTTAAGACTTTGAGACACTGAAGACTTCTTAATTCCCTCCGAGGCTTTTTCAGATTCTGGAGCTGCATCTGGACCATTAATGTTCTCCTGAAATCTGAAGTGCCTCATTGTCATTTTTTAGAGTGTAGAACAACAGAGAGCTGGAGATGGAAGGGAGGTGGAGGGAGGGGAGAAGGGTGAAGCGAGGAGGAGGAGGAGGATGATGATGATGGTGATGATGGTCCTGCTGTCAAACACAGATGAAAATACAGCAGCAGGTTTCAGGAGGGCGCCGCCGTTAGATAATCGCATTTGTTCTCTCCTCGGAAGCTGCGGGGACGAGTGGAAACGGAGCGACGCGCCGAGGACGAAGAACTCAGAGTAATTTCATTCGCTCTAACTCAACAAAGCTGCCGGGGAAGCGACGTCCGCTGCAGAGCGGTGATCCTGCACAGACACACACCGGCCCTGCAAACAAACTTCAGACGGGATTTACGCACTGAAGCAGCGCTCTGCTGCTGCACCTGTTCGTCGGCCTGACATCTGAGCTGCTGCCTCTTCTGCCACTTGTTCTGATTAATAAGAAGATCAATTATGCGGAGGACTTGGCTCCAGTCTTAATTAGTGAGAAGCGTCTTCATTGTAGCAACAGCTGAGAAAATGCACAGGAGGGCTCACAGACATTAGAGCAGAGGCAGCCCACCTGCGCCCTTTGAGGTGAGTGAATACAATTAGTTTTCTCTGTCCTGTAACCTACAGCAACTTTACCTCGCTCTGTATTTTCCTGTATGATTCATGTTTAAAATCTCACTGAGATTAAACAACAAACACATAAACAACATAAACAGGCTGAGACCACTGTCACACTCACTACAAAAGCTTATACACAACATTCAGTTCAGATACAGTGGATAACAAAGGCACAGAGCCTCTCCACCTTTTCATATGACCATGTATTTAACACCTTCCTCTCATCTTAGGTGCAGCTCAAAGACTGGACTAGTTTATATGTTTAATATGGGTGGGCAATACATCCATCATCTTCATCTTCATCTTCATCTTCATAACAGAATTATGTTTAAAAGTTGGTTTCAGGGACAGAAAGGATGTGTAATATATGGATACATTTAGAAATACTTATTTATTTTTACATTGTGGTGGATGAAGTCCTGAGATCTTTTACTTGAAAGTAAAAAATACCGTACTGTAAAAAACAATTCTCAAATCCTGCATTCATAATTTTACTGATTTACAGAAGTATTAGAGGCAACATGCACTTAAAGTATGAAAAGTAATCAGGCAGCAGGAAGACCTCTGTCAGAGAATTAAATTATATCATCTTCAAATAACTGAAACTGTAAGTAATATCCCTTCTTAAAATAAAGTTGAATACAAGTATTAAGTAGAAAATACTCAGAGTAAATGTGAGTACTTAATGTCCACTGACAGTCAGTATCTTACCAGGAAGCTTTCAAGGATACAGTGACATGCTAATCAGTAAATCAATGATCAGAATAGTGTTTAGTAATAAATCTGGATAAATGCCACACAATGGAAATGCAGTAAAATGAAACATAGCTCTGTCTGTTTTTACAGAAATGATTATTTTTTTCTGCCTCCTGTACAATGGAGGCGAATTAAATTTATTTTTTGATTCTCACAGCACCGATAAATTCTGCATTTGAAAATTTCAGCTGCACCATCTCTTTGTAAATAAGTGAAAGGAGTCTGGGCTTTCATTCCTGGCCTCCACGCAGAAGAGCTGGAAGCTTTGAGAAGGTGTTTAGACTTTGGACTGACGATCCAAGTTCCCTCAGTTTCATTGGACGGGCTGGGTGATGGGACTTTTTTTTGCATATCTCCAGGATTAATTGGAAAGAGATGTTGCTCTAAAAAAATCTGTGCAAAACAAAAAACAAAACTATCTGACCAGAAAACAGCAGGTGAGAGAGAAAATATGTTTTCATGTAAACTGGATTTACTGAGCAGTCAAACACACAGTGTGTTTTTTCATGTTAGCAGCGATAATTGTCTAATTATCCATCTTAAAACACTTTTTGGATGTCAGGCTGAATAGAAACTATCCACTGTGGTCAAAGAGGAGTTTCAGTTCTGCTGGCTGGTGGATCTCATTTTACCTCTCTAGGTCGTCCACACCCTGATGTCTCACCAGAGCCGGTGAGAGTCTTTAAGCAGCCATGTGAGAATCGTCAGAGTCACATGAAACCAGGCGTGAACTGGTGTGAAGAGTCAGGACTGTCAGGTCTAAAAGTGGAGTGTCAAGATGTTCTGGGTTTTTTTTTTTCAGTGCATTTTCTTGAGAGCACATGGAAAACAGCATGTATGTACATGAAAGCAGGCTGCTTAACACAGTTAAATCCAGGACACGAGTGGACCTAATCTGACTGTATGTATTAGTTGTATGAACTAATACAAGAATACAGAAAACTGGTGGCGTGCATTGTAGTCTGTTTTGATACTGACACCTGGGGGCGCCAGAGTCTGACGCTTTAAAATTTGGCACAAAGGGGCTTTAAAGATTTGGATGACATCGTCGGCACTAATGTGAATATTATCTGCGTTTGGTAAACAGTCCCTTCAGAAAGTCTTCGTACCTCATCACTCTTTGTACACTTCACTGCTGAAGATTTCATTTTAAGTAGATGAAATCTATCTCCTCTATATCTTACTTATGTCCATCAGGCTACACTTGATATCCCATAATGACAACAGTCTTTTTTTTTTTTTTTTTTTAAAAAGAACTTTTTTGCAAATTTATTAAAAATCAATAACTGAAATCTTTCATTCACAGAAGTGTTTAGACCATTTGTTGTGGTTCTCTGAACTGGGGTCAGGTGCATCCTGTTTGCTTTAATTATTCTTGAGACGCGTCTAGATAATTAAAGCAAACAGGATGTGGGTGTACACATTGTCTGGGGCTTTGTATTTGTAATTGTATATAAAGCACTCCAACAAATATGAGTTGTTAAGTAGTTTCTCTGAAACGTAATAGGAAGTGACAGATTCTTAAAATAGTATTAGCAGTGAGTAAACAGCTAATACGAAGAACTGGAGGAAGGCAGAACCACCAACAAGGGACCAGTGGCTAATAAAATCTGCTTGATGGAAAACGTGACACATATCTTGAGACTACAAGAAGCACAATGGGAAAAAATGGAAATAATGGACAAAATCATACAAAACTCAAAATGGTGACCTCAGAATGAAGCTGGGAATAAATCCATTAGTGGGACAGCATAAATACAGGAAAAGTCAATGATTTTCCCAAACAGCGATTTCCTTCTGTTACTGTCATTGTCTAACGTGGAAGATCTTTTCCAGTAAAGATGTAAGAGGACAAAGGGCTCAAGGTGTCAGGATCAACAGCTATATAGAGTCAGGCATCATCTGCATAGCAGTGAAAGACAATGAACCAATGAAAATCAGTGCTTACGGATGAGGATTGATTCATGTGGCACTTGATATGAAATGTTGGTTTGTGATGAACTGAGGCCACAAATGTTTATGGAAAATACAACTTCACAGGGACATGATATCGAAAAGACTTGTTTTTGTTCTGTTTTCATCACAGTTGATTGGTTACTCTGAAGAACCTCCGTCAGCTGGACACACAAAGACCTCTTCCACCCAGTCCCACATCCTGCAGCCAGCATGCCCATCATCAGCAATGCCAACCACGACTTCAGCACCTACTCCATCAGCAGCGACGACAGCAGCCTCGACCGCTTCTTCACTGAGATCCCGGAGACTGAGACCATCAAGGGCGCTTACTTCCAGCGTGCCCAGCTGCTTCGTGACCCCAAGGCCTCGTATGTGGTCGACCACACCCTGCAGGTCCTCATCAATGTTGGAGGCAACCGCTACACTTTCCCCTGGAGCACGTTGGAGAAGTTTCCCCAGAGTCGACTGGGACGCCTTCGCTTCTGCACCACCCCTGAGGAGATCGCACGTCTCTGCGACGACTACGACGAGACGTGCCAGGAGTACTTCTTTGACCGAAACCCGACAGCCTTCAGGGTCATCCTCAACTTCCTGGCTGCAGGTAAACTGCGTCTGCTTCGAGAACTGTGTGCCGTGTCGCTGCACGACGAGCTCGACTACTGGGGTGTGGACCCGGGTCATATGGAACGTTGCTGCCGCCGCCGCATGATCACACGTGTAGAAGAGGTGGCCGAGAGAGAGCGTAGGGAGGAGGAGTGGAGGCAGAAGAGGGTGATGCTGAAGAAAAGCAACATAGAGGTTGAGAAGGGATATCGCAGGCTGATCTGGATGCTGAGAGAAGTGGTGGAAAACCCTCACTCGGGGCTGGCCGGGAAGATGTTCGCCTGCCTCTCCGTCATCATGGTGCTGGTCACCGTCATCAGCCTGTGCATCAGCACCATGCCGGATCTCAGAGACGAAGAGACCAGGGTGAGTGTGAAGCTGACGAAAGCCTCTCTGTCCTGATAAGAGATGTAAAGATATTTCACATTTCCTTCTCTGAATGTGTTCTAATGTTACCAGCCTTTTAGCAAAGCAAGAAAGCTATAATCAAATCTTTAGGCTGCACTTATCAATATTTTTATCAAATCACTTGATATGTTTTTTATGTGATGAACCAACACACCATCATCTCCAGCCGTGGAGAGTCACTGAGTGCATTTACTCACGTACTGTGCTTAAGTTCAGAATATTGTGTGTATTTCAAACTTTCGGTCCTTTAAACTTTTACTCCACTACATTTTAGAGGGAAATATTTTATTTTTTACTTTTAGAAGTACTTGTACCTGACATCATTGTTATTGTCCATCTAGTTTTATTAGATAATAACCTGTGTGCACAAAATAAATTGTGTGCATTAAGATAAATTTGCTGGTTATACCCGTGCACTTTTATTCAAGTAGAACTGTGGATGCAAGGATCTGAATACTTCTTCCACCCCTGATGATGATGATGATGATGAGTGTATTAGTGTCTCTGAGCTCACTGTTTTCATCGTCCAGCCCAACAGCTGTACCGCCTTCATTAACTCAAACCACTCTCATCAATGCTATCTCCAGATGGAAGAAGCTGTTTTTAGCTGAAAAGCACTGATAAACACACTGTGCTGCCAGCTCAGCACCGAATGATGGACACAGTCGGCCTCTGGTGAAGAAAGTGGAGCTTTTAGCAGATAAAGAGTCAGATACTTTCCTCAGGAGCTAAAAGGCTTTGGTGTCTCCTAGTGGTAGAATCAGACAAAAACTGCAACTGACACAAAGCACACAGCAACAAAATGAACAACAAAAATGAGTCATTTATTGTTTTACTGCGTTTCTGTTTTTTCTACAAACAAAATCTGGATCCGTCATGTGAATATTTAGAAAGATGCTTTAATCACATTAAAACATCTAAAAGTAGGAGCTTTGGGTTTTGTGTAAAAGTCTGGCTAAACGAGAGAAAGGCATTTTAGCACATCCCCAGTGGAAACTGAAAAACAGTAGAAATGTGACACGTTCATTTTTGCAGTTCTTCACTTTCCCTGCGTGGGATGGATAATGTTTGCATTAACAGCGTCTTGAAAGTGATAATAATAATGTTCCCACACAGTATGAAGCACAGTGCATAATCCGCACAGTAAATAATCTTAGAACATAAGTATGGTGTTTGAATTAATCAGCCATTAACTAAACACATTAAAAGACAGGTGAATAAAAATGGATAAATATGAATCAAAACAGCAAAGTAAGATTATTTAATAAAGTTCTGGCTGAAGTCCTAGTGTTGGGTGAGGGGTTGTGGAGTTGGTAAAGTGTGATGGAAACAAATAAGACAGTAGCAGAGAAATATCAGCTTCTCGTTTTTTTGCCTGTGACTGTTCAGTTTGTCACTAGCAGATTTTATTAGCTGTTGGTAATTGGTTAATTAACATTTGTTCCTTTTAATGTGCTTTCTAATGATTTTTTAATGTTTGCCCGATGACCACGTACATGACAAACTGTCATTCAGTGCTGCATAATAATTCAGACTCAGACTGAAGCTAAAATGTCCCTGGAAAAAACAAGCAGCTTTACCCGTTAATCAAAGATACAGACGACGCGGAAAAGCGTCTGTGGAAACCCAGTTAAAACCAGTAAACTGCTGAAATTATTAAGAAAGTTACAAACATGTTTACAAGCAGAAGGCGCAGGAGTATTTCCTCTGGTAGCACAGCGTACAGAGCTCTAGATTAAAAGTATTGATTTGACTAATGAAACCAGCCATCCAGCCTTTTCTCGTCAGTAAACATAAAGGAGCTCATCATGTGCAGTTAGAAAAGCCGGGGTTTTACAGGGCTGTAATTTTAGCTTTTTCTTTTGGCCACTCCAGCAATTGTGACAAATGGTCATTGGAAAGTCTTGTTTTCTTCTTCTGTGATCAGTGAGCTTTCAAAGTCACACTGAAATGGAAATCGATTTTCTCCACTTTAATGACTGATTCTTCACATTAGAGCAGACGCTGTTTTTTTTATTTTTTACATTCACTGTCAAAGAAATTTTGTATTAGCAAACAAAATCAATTTAAATGCTGTGTAGCTTTATTAAAAAAGTTTTAATCGTTCACTTTGCACAGACGCTGAACTGATGTTATGAAAAACTGAGCAGGAGTCACAGTAAATACAATATGATGCAGAGACCGGCTCGTTTTCGGATGCAAAAACAAAGGCGATTATTTGAATTTCCATGGTGTCATGTCATTTTAAACAAAAAATACAACTGTACGTTTTGCTGTTGGCAAAAAGGTGCATTGATTTGGTGTAAAAATGTATTATTATTTATTAATGGATTATAACTGAGCTGTTATTAACCATCAATAAAGACATTAATTACAGATGGAAGCCTTCAGATAATGGTATCTAGATTTGAGCTCAGAGCCACAGAGGATGTTCTACACCTGAAGAGAACTTCAGGTGTAGAGAACTAAAGTAGGTGGAATGACCCTTTAAAGCTGCTCGCTGTCTTTTCATCACTGTGTCGCAGGGCGAGTGCTCCCAGAGGTGTCACAGTATGTTTGTGGTGGAGTCCATCTGCGTGGCCTGGTTCACGTTGGAGTTTGTGCTGCGGTTTGTCAACGCTCAGAGCAAGCTGGCCTTCGCTCGCGGGCCACTCAATATCATCGACGCCATCGCCATCCTGCCGTACTACGTGTCCCTGGTCGTCGACGTCAGAGATGAGTCACAGGAGGAGGTCATCATGGGTGCTGGCAGAGGCTACCTGGACAAACTGAGTCTGATCCTGCGCCTGCTGCGGGCTCTGCGGATCCTGTACGTGATGCGTCTGGCTCGCCACTCTCTGGGCCTGCAGACGTTAGGACTGACCATGCAGCGCAGCATGAGGGAGTTCGGCCTGCTGCTGCTGTTCGTCTGCGTGGCCGTGACCCTCTTCTCGCCTCTGGTCCATCTGGCAGAGAGCGAATTGGCGCCGTTTGCCGCCACGCACCCCCACCACAGCTTCAGCAGCATCCCAGCCTCTTACTGGTGGGCCATCATCTCTATGACCACGGTGGGCTACGGCGACATGGTGCCGCGCAGCATCCCCGGACAGATCGTGGCGCTGACCAGCATCCTGAGTGGCATCCTCATCATGGCGTTTCCCGCCACCTCCATCTTCCACACCTTCTCCCGCTCGTATCAGGAGCTTAAACAGGAGTATGAGCGGCTGTGGAAGGAGGAGAGAAGTGAGGAAATCGCTGAGGCAGGGGAGATTTTGTCCAAGGTCGATTTGTCACCACATGAGCTCACGTCCAAGGAAGATAATGACGGACTGATGTCGAGCAAGAGTCACCAGTCGACACTTCCATCTGCAGCTTTCTGAACCGAGGAGTGAGCACACACATTTATCCAGTGGTACGTTAAAGACTGTGTGAACTGTCCCATACAAATACGTTTAGACTCCACAGGACTGTTATATTCTGGACACTGTATCGCACTTAAAGTTCATGTCTCCTCATGTTAATGCTTTATTACGTTACGCTTTCAACAAACTCTCTACTCATCAGGTTATGTTAAGCTTTTTTCTCCCGTTAGCAAATACACTGTATGCAGGCACTATATCCTAAACCTTTAAGCTGAATGAACGAGCCTTTTCTGTTTACTGTGACCTGATCTGACTCCATGACTCCAGGATCCAAGAAACCACAAGAAACTAATAATAATTATTATTATTTAAGATACTTTGATGTGGTGACAGCAAATAACCAGACTCCATGATTCAAAACAAGACTTAAATCACAGACGGGGCTAAACAACAGGTCACAGCGTTGGACTGCACCGATCAAACGGCAGTAGTCAGCCATCATCAGCTACACAAGTTCACGCGGTCTAAGACCTGATGTCACCACACACTGATAAATAAAATTCAAATTTCCCCTTTTTTTTTGGTAATTTCTAAAAATAAGTACGCAAGTCAAATTAAACACCAAGAAGTGAAACTCAGCTCTCAGAATAGCAGAAGCAAGTTTCATATCCTCTGTTTGTTGATTTTTCAGTGGAAGCAAAAACTGTCTGGAAATTACCGTTTAAAAAAAAACAAAAAAAAACTAATCGGCAACAGCAAATAAGTCAAGTGAGGAACGTAACTGCGGCTGGACCAATGGGAGACAGGTTTACCTGGAAGGTAGGAACGTAACTTAAAGACTCAGGCTGAAGTCACTTCCTTCTTCTCTCACTCATTGTTCCCTGTGATACACACACTCAGTAGTGAGCAGTAGATTCTTTCAGACGGATGAAAGAAATAAAAATGAAAAATGCTAAAATGCGTCGCCAAATACGAATTAGCAGCTGTTAATATACCTGCCCAGGTAAAGTCTGTGTGTGGGAAACACCGTGCTCTCTAATGTCCAGATTAATCTCGTCCTCCTGTCTCACTGTTTGTCAAACCATCAGGCATTTTCAAAATAAAATGAACTCTCTTCTGCTTTTGTTTCTGCCTCAGAGGATGAATGACACGTTCACTCTCCATGAAGCTTATGCAAGTTCCTGAGTACATTTACTCAGTACAGTACTGACATTACTACATTAGTACTGAGATCACGGGTTACTTTTCAGATTACATATTTTACATGAAAAAAAGCACGATGAGATTTTTAAGATTAAAGTCCCCTCTGAACTTCTCACATGCTTTCATTCAAATAATTGTGTGAGACCCCAAATTATCCAGTAACTCAGCAAAAAGCATTAGAGAAAGACTCCGACACTGAAGACAGATCCGTGAATCAGAACCCCTCAGATTCATCTTCTGGCCTTTTGAAGGGGCCTGACCCTTAGGTTGGGAACCACTGGACTAAACTATTGAAAGTGCTGTTTCTAAAGTGGTTAACTCGAGCTCCACCTCGAGCAGTAAAATGGTGTTTATACGCTGATGCATTAATTACATTAACAATCTAATAATGTACATCATCATCTGTACATCTTATATTTTTAAGCATTAGAATGTTTAGCCTGGGGAAAATGTACGAAACTGTTTGTGTCTTTTGAGACATTTTAAACCAACTAAACTCTCATCACACCGACATCTGCTGTTATCGACTGACTTTCGAGACACAGATGGAGCGCTTTGAATAGTCTCTTTCTGTCTCTTCGGAACTCGTTCAGACGCGGTTCCTGGCACGATAACTTTCACTCAAACTACAAACAATGAAAACATTGAAAAATCCAACAGTCACTTGTTGTTGTTGTCCTCCACCACCTCTTCTTTGCCTGCTGTCCTCAGGGACAAGACCGTAACGCCACCTGCCTGAAATGTCCTCGACCGTCTCTCTGAGCAGAGGATGCTCAGCTGCAGGAAGTAAATGCCTGATTGACATGTGTCCATCATGAACTCATCACAGATCTAAAATGACTCAACCATCAGTAAATACAAACAGCAGATGTTAAATGAAATCAGCAGCAGATTTTACAATTCAAGCAGCAGCTTCTGAATGGTGAACTGTTCTTACTGGACACAGTGACAGTGTGTGAAGTGTCCCATTTATAGGACGTTTTACATTTAATTCTGTGGAAATTACTCGAAGCAAACTTGAACTTAACTGATGAAAGCTCAAACCTGAGTCAGCCACTCAGGCTGAGGTGGTAAACCTGCACCTGTCATGCTGTCTTCTTCTCTTCCATGACTGTTGCATATTAAGACATTTAGCACATTTATAAGCAACAATCACATCATCATCCATGTCATTGTTATTATTATTATTATTATTCTTGTGACTATTACAGTGATTTTAATGCAATTGTTCTCATATTTTTCGAATCAAAACTCGTGTAAGTTGTTGTTTCTACCTCAACCCAGACCTTCACTTACACTCAACCCAGAGTTGAGACCAGGAGGCAGAGCTGAAGTCCTACACACTTCTCTGCAGTTTCTCTAGAGCTGTCACCGTCCCATGATTTCTATTATGATTCCCACCACTCCAACAATTCCCTTTATCCTATAGAGACTGTGTCTGCTCCCCGTCAACAAAAAGTGAAGAAACCAAAAAAGGCAAGAGGTGTTAATCATAAAAACCGCCTAGCCTGGAAAGACAGCTTCATAACGTATAAAAAAGCCCTTCGTAAAGCAAGAACCGCCTATTATTCATCATTAATAGAGGAAAACAAACACAACCCTAGGTTTCTTTTCAGCGCTGTAGCCAGGCTGACAAAGAGTCATAGCTCTGTTGAACCATGCATTCCTCTAGCTCTCTCTAGTGATGACTTTATGAGTTTCTTTACCAACAAAATAGTAGATATTAGAGATAGAATCCATCTCATCCTGCCTACA
>JBBMJY010000001.1:27725193-27727061 GCA_037833715.1 Toxotes lorentzi | reverse complement strand
CTCATCAGACCACATGACCTTCTTCCATTGCTCCAGAGTCCAGTCTTTATGCTCCCTATCAAATTGAAGCCTTTTTTCTGATTAGCCTCACTGACTTTTTTCTTGACCAGGCAGTGTACATGTCGTCTGATACAGACCTTGAAAATTCCGTTATTGTACATCTTTTCCAGGGAGAAAGCGAAGCCTTGTGTCAGCACTCTGTCCATCCAGCCCTTCATGATGGCAGGTACACTGAACCAATACAAAGGAAACTGCAAAAAGACACAGCAACGACAATTCACGTTCAAACTTAAAGTGTATTTATACTTTACTGTTTTAACTTCTTTCATTTTTTTTCTTCATTCATGCTCATTCTTTTCATAGCTGATGTACACTACTGCTCTTTGTTTAGGATATCGGTGTGTTTATGTCCATATTATTTCATAACAGAAAACAAACAAACAAACAAAAAATGCTTGTTTACACCTGTATTTTTGCTCCTGTCATCCTCCTTTTCCTGCTGTGAAAACGACATTAGTTTGTGGGTAGTTTACGCCACATCTCCAGCACTAACACTAGGGGGAGCAATAGTCAATTCAAAATGACTGTAGATGTATTTGAAGCTTGAAGGAGAAGTCTAGTGACTTTATTGTTAACAAATCCCACCAGCACTGTGTTAATCCATCAAACAACAATTTCTGACTTCCCTCCTCCATCTGTGGCTCTCAGCCCCGAGTCCTTTGGTTCCTACTGAAGATGTAAATCTTAAAAACAGGTCACAAACATAAAGTTTTATTTCTAAAAAAAAAAAAAAAAAAGACTACATTTTCTGTGGCAGATTAATCCTCAATTTGTGTTGTGCTTTTGTGGTATGAGGGTGGTGTTTGGACTGGACTGTGTCTGAGCCAAAAAAAACAAAAAAACAAACTAGTGTGATGAAGGAATGTGTCATCCAGTGCAACAGTGTGACTTATTAGTGTTTTTAATAGATTCAGGAAACAATGGAGCTCTATGACTCAGAGGAGTAAGATGGATCAGGCTTTGATACACACTCAGTGCTTGTTACTAGGAGACATTTGGGATTTTCTGACAATAAGAAAAATGCAGCATTTTTTTTTTATGCTGTTTTATTCTTTATCGAGAACCTGCGTTCCAGCTGAACATGACCATGGACTGTCATCGCTCTCATTAACTTTTCATAAAAACAAAAACAGGAACAGCGGTGGTGCCTATAGTTTTGCCGGACTGTCTGCACTGCGTAGTGTGTGAATGATGATAATAAAAAAAAATAAAAATAATCAGTGAACGTTCAATGGTGAATGGTCAGTGTGAATAACACTGAAATCTGGTTGGCTGATGAAAGCCAGGTCGGCTGAGGCTATGATGTCTGGATGTAAGATATTTCCATTGTCTGTCAGCTCTGCATGAGATGAATGGACTTTACAAAAAAAAGAACCAACACAGGAATAGTGAGTGACCTCTGACCTGGAAGATGACGAGCTCGGCCTCCTTCACTTTGCACTGCTCGGCTACGATGTCGTCACTGAGGCGGCCTTCCACCCAGGCGTGCATGGTCTCCTCTCCATACTGGAAAAGCTCTGAGTTCTTCAGGTCACCTGGACGACAATAAGCTCGGTCAGAATATTTTCTCATTGTCAAAAAATCCCATGAAAACCAACAGTGAATGTTCCTTCATCACCATGAACACACACACACACACACACACACACACACACACACACACACACACACACACACACACACAGTGTATTCTGACTCAGTCCCACCGATGATGTCGTCCTGTGTGGCGCTGGCTCTGAAGTTCATGGCGTACAGGTCAGACACGATGACCCTGTATCCCTGCTCCGTCAGCTCCTGAACCGCCACGT
>JBBMJY010000001.1:27712693-27722693 GCA_037833715.1 Toxotes lorentzi | reverse complement strand
CAGTTGTCTTGGAATTGTAGATGTTTAAATTTACATTTTTCAAAATAACATTTTATATATATACATTAATTTAAACATCTACAAATTCATGACAGCTGGACAGAGGAAGCCCATGTGATGCAATCAAAAGCTCCAGAGCAGCTGCTAAATGCACTTTAGTGAGATTGTTTGATAAAGTTTGTTCTGTACTGTATTTATCACTAATCTCCACTGTTGTGCATCAGATCATATGAATTTATTACACTGATGGTTTTCCACATGTGAAATGTGTTTCATAAATACTTTTACTGTTATGTCTCTCTCAGCTGCACTGGTTTAAAAAATAAACAGAGCAAAGAGCAAAACAAGGTTGAAGTCCTGCCTCATCAAAGAGCCAAAGCAGATCAGCTCTGCCTCAGGTCTGCACTCCACTGAGAGCTCAACCCACTGGAAGCTTTTTCATTCTTTGCCGAGTCCAAGTCCCTGTCACAGCCGAATTCTTCTTCTGGAAGAAAAACGTTTTGTGCTGAGTGAACAGAGTCAACGGAGTCATACTGAAAAATAACTGATTCTTTGGAAATCATTGTGTCTCCGAATGACCACGCTCGAAGTGGAGCAGAAAGTGTGATAGAGAGGAGGAGTCGTGATATCGTTTTCTGTTTCTCCTGGGCGACAGCCATGGTGGTGAAAAGAAATGCAATAAGATCTAAGACAGACTCCGGCTCCGACCGAAGCGGCCCTTCGGTTTACCAAGAATTCACAGCAAACTGTTTAAGATAGTCGAGAACCTGATAGTGTCAGACAACAGATGATTTCTGTCTGTCAGTCAAAGTCCACTGTATCTCTGTGACCTCGGCCTGAGGACTTCTCTTTCAACCTTTTATTATGTAGTTCCAATCTGCTGTTGCTTGGTAAGTTATCCTGTGGTGGATCAGACACGCCCTCAGCAGGCTGCGTGTCAGGCTCGTATGCAATGTGGCAGGAATGTTGCACGGACACCTCTGTCACCCGCTGATCACCTGGGTGGGCCTCAGTGATGAGACCTACCTGAAGGGAAATTTTTCAGATGCTCTGCCCACAGGTCAGGAGCCATTGTGTAACAGTGTACATCAGCAGACACGTCAGTCAAATGCAAAGTGGGTCAACTTTACTTTCTGTTTTAGTGGAACTGTCTTTTCATTTGGATTTACCTGACAAATGTAGTCACTGTAGCATGAAAGCCTTTAAATGGGATTTTTACCCAGACTGCCTTTTGCAGAGCTTAGTGACTTAATGTTTCCAGAAAAGGCTCAATAATAGACAAGAGTGGAACACATGAAAATGACTGGCTCTCGTTGGCCACAACAGCTGGAGGATGTCGGGTAATGAGGCTTTTGAACAGGACTAATTCAAATCCTAATAAAGTTGTTGTAACTCACATTGATTCCTCCCCACTTCTGTTTCTTCTGACCCCTCAACTGAAACCATCATCAGGTCAATATTTTAACTCGTCCAATGGTTTACGAGGCTCAGCTGTAATTAGTATTTACTTCTAATTAGCAAATATTAGCATTCTGACATGCTAAACTAAAGTGGTCAGCATGGTAAACATCAGTTTGTTAGCATTTAGCTCAAAGCAGCGCTCTTCCTAAGTACAGAGTCACTGACACACCTGCACAGGTGTGCTCAGGAAAAATCTGTTTTCCAGAGCGTCTCAGGCTCGATGTGTAGGTCCTTCCTCTTCCTGCCAGTTTCCAGTTCATGCACCTTGGTTGTGACGGCTTTGTTTTTCAGGGTGCCCTGCAGGCCCAGCTCAGGAGCCTGAGGGACATGCTGGATGGATTAAGACAAATTTGTCCCCAAGTGCACAGCAGAAAGTCCGATCCTGTCGTGTTACAGGATCTCATTATTTCCCTCTAACATCATTAGCTTTTACACAAAGTGAAAACTGTGCCGGCGTCACAGTCGGTGTGTTTCCTTCACCTGAATGTCACAGTAAAAATAAATCTCCTATGGCCCAGATTAAAAATAATTCATACACGCTTTTCTTTACAAATCATCTCCGGATAAATGTTGAGACATCCTGGTGCTTTGTGTGAAACTGTGCAAAAAACTTTAATTCACAAAGAGACAAAAACGACTTTTCATGATGTTTCAATCTGCACAAACCGGCAGCAAAATAGATCCGATGAAGGCCTCAGTTCAGTTCGTTGATGTTTTTCTCGACAGATGTACTAAAGCTCATTCATTTGAGGACTTCTCTGTAAATGTGCTAATCACACTTTGCAGCAAATTAATTGAAATCCGAAGGAGCTGCTGCGATTAGAGGATTCATGGAGTTTGATTTGAGTTCAGGGTCAATGAACTTTCACCCACAGATTTGTACCACTGGCCAACAGCTGACTGTCTTGATGGTGCTGAGCCTTGAGGGAACAAAGAGTCCAAAGTGGAACCGTAGCTTGTTCACTGTGTCGCACCATTCGCGTTTGTTTAATGTTCTGTCTCCGAGACACTGTGTTAACTAAACCACAGCAGCAAATACATTTAGAAGGAAACATAACTGCAGCTGGATTATGTTTTCTATCAACATGATGAGGGTATGTTTCTGTAATTTACGTAAGTAAATGTAAATGTTCACAGGCAACACATTTGTTTTAACCAAAACCACCATCTTTCCCGAACCTTCAAGCCTAAACCACAGACGGGACTCTGGATGTGAAATCCGGTCTCTGGTGGGACGGTCCTGCTTTGTCAGACCATTGTCATCCGTCCCACCCACTTCCTGGTGACTCTGCTGCCATTAACAGATGTTGCACTTCACTCAGAACATGATCCAGCCATCGATTGCTTAAAATTTAGGAGCTGTCAGGAGCTGCTGGAACAAATACGTCTTTAGAATGAGCTGTGTGAAGTCGTAAACGCTCGTGTCAGCTCCTGGTGTTTCCTGGTGATTGTGGTGCTTTGAAGTCTGAACTCTGGATTCTTCAGATGCTGAAGAATGAGCTCCAGCTTTTGTGCACAGCACCCCCTGCTGGAGAAGAGGAAACATGAGCGACTCAACAAAACTGAAGCTGTTGGACGAATCAGATGGATTTTGTGGACCCTGGATTACTCTTCCTTTAAAGCACTTAGGAGAAGGTTGAGCAGAGTCAGACAGTCTCAGAGGATGTTTCAAAGTTTCGGTCTTTTTAAAATAAAAGTCCCTCTTTTGTTGTCCACTGGACAGTTTATCTTTGCAGATGAAGGGGAAGTTTCACTGAACTTTGGAGTGAGCCTTTGCACACAGAGAGGACTGTGGACTTTCCTCCTATCACTTGCACTGGAATCATATTATCAAAAGGGTCTTTGCACAAATATACCAATGAAAAACAGTTTCAATCAACATATGAAACAGGGCATACAGTGTGATGTTTGTTTTCAGTCATACTTGCAGAAATGTGAACAATCAAAACAACAATCAACACCTTTATCTAAACCAGTGGTGCCAGTTTAGATGAGGGTTTGTGGAACTGTACATCTGAGAAATGTCCAGTTTCTGTTTCCTTACCAGTCCATACATTTCATCCACATGTGATTTGAATTAAACAGACGTATAACGATCACTTTCCTCATGAGTCGTTCCTCATTAACTCTGAAAAACATTGCTCTTTTCATGCTCTGTAAAGAGAAGTGATGCATCATTGATCCCTCATCGCTTCATCATTATATCATGTGAGGATATTCAACTGATTTGTTGTTCCTTAACAACAAATCTGCAGCATGAGGGAAATTATATAGAGCAGAGCACACGGGGCCCAGCTGATGATCCTTTACTCAGCACCTGCACAGCACAAGCAAAACAAAAAGACAACAGGGCCACCTAGTGGACACACAGGAGAGGATCTCAGTTACATTACCACTATGCTTTATTTATTTATTTATTCAAGCATTTCTATTTTTGTGTATCTTGGATCATGTCGAAAATTAAACTGAGCCATTATTGATGCATGATTTATGCACGAGTGAGTGTGATTCATCACTAATTCACTTTGAGAAAGAACAGCCATAAAACAGCAGGAAGCAGTTTTCATGTTATTCAGATTTTTATCAGCATGGTCTGGTCCTGGTCTGGTCCTGGTCTGGTCCTGGTCTGGTCCTGGTCTGGTCCTGGTCTGGTCATATCGTGTGCGAGAAGAAAGCAGAGGAGAAAAAGAGTCTGTGTTTGCAAACCAGAAAATTAGATAAACAGAATAGAAAGTTACTGAAAACTGACAATGAATTTATCATCATTTTATATTTAAACATCTAAGTTTATAAAAAACAGCTGTTGTTTGTAGTAAAGGCAGAAATATAGCTTTTGTTTTTATTGTGTTCAAAGGTTTATTATGTGTGTTCATTATATGACACATTCTGTTTTTAAGGCTGAATAGGTAACAACAGCTGGAGACCCCCACCTTACTGAAGAATAAAGTTTTAAAGTCCTGTCCCTGATATGTCACAGCTTTATTATTATGCATGACATTATTAGACTGTTAATACTGATGAATCAATGCTTTGTGAAAACAGTTGTGAAAAACTGTTTACGTAGAGTGCAGATGGGTCCACCTGAAGTCCAGCAGTCCTTCTCTTTAATATCCGGCTCTTTAGCTGCTCATTGCTCATGTGAATGGTAGAGAACAGCTGGTTTTGCAGAGGTGACTGGATGGTCTCAGCTGATACAAGTGATGGCAATGAAAGTGTTCGAGTTCTTTCCTTCCTCCTTTTAACGATACACACATTTTGTAACGAGGCCAAATTCGCGGCCACTGCTCCTGTATCCTGACGTGACTCATGATTATACACTCGTCACACTAGTGTATAATCATGAGTCAACCATCTTCCTGTAGCTCAGTGTTTGGTGATTTCACTGGACCAGCATCATAGTAACCAGATGCCTGTTTCACCTTCTCTAATGTCCAATTACTTTCCACTTTTAAAGTCCAGATATGTGAGGTCGTCACATCTGGACTGAGTCAGCAGTGGTGAGTCATCAGAAACTTCAGTTCCCACCCATCCCAAGACGTGATCATTTCAAAATGTGAGACTTTAGAGAGGATGTTTTTCAGTTTAACATCTGATCTGACTGTTGTCTTAGGAACTGTGCTGGAAATGTTCACAACTCCTTTTGTCGTGTGGAGAAAATCTTCCATTTGAGTAGGGAGGGGGTCTGACGGCACTTTCATCAAATCTTTTTTTAACTTGTGTGATTGTCGGGGGATGAACAGCTCTATAGCTTCTTCTGAGCACTTTAATAACACAAATGATCATTTCGATTGCAGTTTAGGGACCAAACATCAGATAAACCACACACCGACACTGTTCTGCTGAGCTGAAGGTTTGGAGGTCTTTCACCACATATTTGACCTGAACATATTTGACATTAACTCCACTTCCATCATCAGTTAAATGAATTCCTAATGTTTTGCATGTTGCTCTCAGCGTTACCTGTAGGCAAAGCTACAGGTCACTGGATCAGACAGGTCACAGGGCAGAGTGAAATACTATAGTTTTTACTTCACCACATTTATAAGTTACATTTCAGATTATGATTTTTGGTTTTACATAAAAAAAAACACATGATAAACTCACAGCACAGAGTAAAAGATTAAATCAGTGGTTTCCAACTATTTTGACATGTGACTAGTTAAAAAAAAGCAGCAGCAGTGTGGCAGGGACCAAAATGTTTTGTTGTTGTTGTTTTTGTTTATTTTTTCTCACCTCTCCTGCTGATCACCTGAGGACCCTTTGGATTTATAGGGTGACCCTATGGAGGGGTCCGACCCCTAGGTTGGGAACCACAGCCAGATGCTGAAACTCCCTGTAAACCTGAGGAGAGGCTTTGATCGTCATCTTTTCGCTCCACACATGCTTTTGTTGTTCAGTTTATCAGAAGCTGAAGGTCTGAATTTTTTTCTGAAACCTCTAACGTGAAGTCACCGTCGGATCCGGTTTTCCCACTGCGTTTCACGTCTGCAGCTGTAACAATGAAAGAACAACGAACACTCACACAGTTTCCTTCCCATTAACTTTAACACCCTTTCTGGGAGATTTTCTTTTCTTGCCACTGCCCCGGTTACTCTGTGTGTGGATCATACAGTAAATGTCTCCTGAGGCAGAACTCCAAGCTTCCATATTATTATTATTATTATTATTATTATTATTATTATTAGTCAATTCAGTTTCATTTATATAATAATAATAATAATAATAATAATAATAACAATAATAATAATAATAATAATAATAATTTTTAATTAATAATTTTTAATGGTGCATGAATAAGAGATGGGAAGGGAAGTCCTCCAGCAGTCTGGGCCCAGTAGCAGCATAACAAGGCGGTTGCTGAAGGCAAGTGTGAGCCAGCTCCAACTATAAGCCCACTGTTGAACATGGAGATGGTGTCTGCCTCCTGCACCCAGACTGGTAGATGGTTCCTCAGTACAGGAGCCTGGTAGCTGAAGGTTCTGCCTCCTATTCTACTTTTGGATAATCTAGGAAGCACAAGTAGGTCTGCAGCCTGGGAGCACAGTTTCCTATGAGCTCTGTAAGATAGGCTGGTGTCTGACCATTTTGAAAGTGAGGAGCGGGATTTTTAATTTTTTTCTGGGTTTTACAGGAAGCCAATGCAGAGAAGCTAACATAGGAGAAATGTGATCTTGTTTCCTGGTTCCTGTCAGTACATGTGCAGCAGCAATCTGTGTGTGTGGAGAGTCTTTAGAAACTTGTTGGGGCAGCTTGAAAGTCATAATAAGATTGTGAATCAGGGCCCAAGAATGTCCTGCATACAAGATGAGAGGTCTTGCTGCAGTACTGCTCAGTTAGTCTTATGTTTTTCTATGTGGAGCCTCCATAAATCATCAGAGACAGTCTGAATCCACAGAAGAACTATGGCAGGTTCTACAAGATCCTGGAACAAACCACCTGACAAGCACCTGAGAAACCGTGTGCAGGTGCACCGAGGAGAACTGAAGATTTTGATTGTGTGTGATCAAAACATTATGTACAGCATAACATTATATAACTGGTTTCCAAACCATCATACCACACAGACATATGAGGTCCATTAAATCAGTCCAGTTTTACATGAGCTTATTATTGTGTGACAAACTGATTGTTGAAAATTAAAATTCTGTTAATAAAATTTATATCAGTGTTTCATGTTTATGAATCAGTTTCCACTCTAACAAGGCAAAAATCGAGGTTTTAGCCAAATCATGTGAATGTAATTAAACGCTGATACTGTCAAGTCAACACAGCCAAGAACAAGAGGGAAGAGGACCCAAATGCAGAAACCCCAGGACAGACGGATGAGTGAACTAAAAGTCTTTTATTAAACAACAGAACAAAACGTAAATAACTTCAAATCATCCACGAAGGAAGGAAAAAGGCTGGAAACATAAAACACAAGGTCGAAAGATCGAAAGGTAACCGAGGTAAAGTAAATCCATGAGGGGGGAAAGGAACGAACTCCAGCAGACGCAGACGAACTGACAGGGAACAGGAGAAGACTGAAATAACCAGACAAAGGCCGATACAGAGACAGATACAACCATCAGTGCACTGATAAACTGTGTGAAACTATCTGGACCAAGCGAAGCTTTCTGTGGTCGTCAGTTTGTCATTATGACAACTCCTTCATTCCCATCAGCCTCAGCTGCTTTGAGTTTAGTGCTGACCACTGAGCCACTGGTGTTGCTGTGCTGACAATAGAACCATGTCAGAACCACGTCTGTATCTTTAAAGAACGTCATTCTGCTGGCACTGAAGTGATTTTACCACCAACGAGAGCAAAGTCATTTCTTTCAGTGACTGCACACACATCAATGGAAGGTGTGAGAAGTGCAGCAGCACAGTGCAGAGCTGTCACACATCCCGAGTGGCATTAAGGCTGACGAGGGGTTTGATAGATGTGATCGTACGAGCAGCTCCACCTCAGAGTCAAACAGCACGATTCTTGTTTGTATTTCAGTTAGCTAAAAATAGGAGGCAATTGTGCTTGAAATAATCTCCTTGACTGAACAAAAACAAAGCGCTGTCAGCGGGAAATCCTAAAAGTGTGATGCTTCAGTCGTGTTTTTCTGCATTTTACACGAAATGCAGAAAGACACTGCGAATCATCTCCAAGCTTAATAAAAAAACAAAAATCTTATTTGGCAAAAGAACATGAAGATGCAGCCGATTCACCTTCGCCTTTGGCTTGTGGACATTCACTGATTTTAGTTAAAGTTAATCCAGAAGAGGAACATTTTTGTGTTCCACGTTTTCTAGGGAACACAGGTGTCAGGTGGATATTGCTGTGGAATATGAACGTTGTTGGAAATCGGGAGATTCAACACACAATGGAAACAAGGAAATCAAGCGTTAGCAGAGGGCCTCCGCAAACACCATTCTTTAATTTCCTCCTTTGTCTCAGCGAGATAACAAGTTTCCCAAAAGCCAAAGGCCCCTAAAACGAAACACAAGACCATCAAAACCAACTGGCATTTTAAATTAATTAAAGTTAACAGAGATTAGAAGAGTAAAAAATAAGTGAATGACCACAAAGGGACACAGAAACACAACGTGTGTGTTCCTACACTCAAAAATGACAAAAAAAAAAGAAAAACGTGTATTTTTTATGCTTTGTAGAGGATTTTACGAGCTGTGCAACTGGTGAAGGGATGCCCCCAAAAAATGACTACATTATCTTTGTCTTTTTGAAGTGAACAGAGAAACAATGCCACATTGAACACTGCAACATGGAGGGACTAAACCTGAGGGCTGCTGGCAGCAGGAATTCCCCCCTTCATCTCATTTCCAGGAAAAAGCTCAATTATTTCCGTCTGATAACTGGTTCCAAAAAAAAAAAAAAAAAAAAGAAGAAGTCATATTTACAGTTATAGTTGAGTTCTTTTTTTAAAATTGTTGAAGAAAAGTCAATCTGATGATGAATGACTTTGCACTGTTCGCTCTTTTTTTTTTTTGCTGTATGTGCTAACACAGATTTCATAAGCCTCGTGAACAAAACAGCTGCATGCTTGCTAAAAGCTGCAGAGTGTGTGACTAAATATAGGTGACTGACATTTATACTGACGGGCAGGAGACTGCTGTGACCTCACTGAAATCACTGATGCTGGTGCCAAGAAGTACCTGGAGGAATGTGTAATGCTAACTGAGCCACAGTGAAAGCTGACCGAGGTCCATGTATGTGTAATCTAATGTTTGTTGTGTTTGGTTTGCTGTGGATTCACAGATGAACTCCGGGGGTTTATGTAATTCATTTATACAGTATACAAGGATTTATGGAGACCAGGATCACTGGGAATGTCCCCAGAAATCTGGCAAGTCACATGTCACACAGAAAACATCCAGGACTGGTTTGACTAACAGACAAAAAGGTGTGTGTGTGTGTGTGTAACTAAACAAACTCTTATTATTAGGTAAGTTTGGGAGAAAGCCAACAGCACAGCAAAGCAGGCATGACAATCTCAGGACTAAATCTTTACGGTAACCTCCGACCATGAAAACACCACCCACTCTGCCTTCTGAAGTCACTTGTAAAGGTTTTTTTTTAGCGTTCTGACCCCTCGACCCCTCGACCCCCTCACGGACTCACATGACACTAAAAAAGAAGATGTAGAAGTTATGAAAAATGCTGTTTGTTAAAGGCTGCAAAACATAACTATTAAATAAACAATGATATTAGATCATCGCCCTTATCTAAACAAATGAAGTCAGACAAACAACATACTGTTGACATTGTCTCTCTTCCAAGGCTGGATTTTTTTTTAAATCACTGTAACCGTACCTTCAGGAAGAGAACCTGGAAGTTCCGGCTTCACTTCAACAGTCTCACAATCCTCACAACCTTAACTTCTCTTCACTGGCTCCCTGTAAAATCCAGAATTGAAAACCCTTCTCCTTCATATCTCAGAGAGCTGATAGTACCATATTATCCCAACAGATCACTTCGCTCCCAGAATGCAGGTCTGCTTATGGTTCCCAGAATCTCTAAAAGTAGAATGGGAGGCCGAGCCTTTAGCTA
>JBBMJY010000001.1:27619103-27687913 GCA_037833715.1 Toxotes lorentzi | reverse complement strand
AAATCTGTGGTCATATGACCAATTTCTTCTATGGTTCCCTAGAAACAGGGGGTGGCACAACTTTCCCGCGGCACAAATCACCCCACTCTCCCCTATGGCTCGGTACAAAAAATTAGTACAAACAAAATAACCATAAACAAACAGAAAACGACTAAAAACACACACAAATGACTGAAAAGAAACAAAAGAACTAAATACGGACTAACACCGAAGCAGAAGGACTCTCAGCAGAGCTCATCCCTCCGCCAGCGTTGGTGCAAATCGGTTCTCAACAAACCAACCAGCAACAAACACAACAGAGATGCAACACAACTGAGCAGAAATGCAGAATGACCACAGAGACGCACAATAACAAAACACGTCTGGAAAATGAAAACAAAGACACGAATAAACTCAAGAACCGCAAAGAGACGCAGCGCAAATAAATCCAGAAGCAGAAAAACCGCAAAGACCGTGCGGCTCCCGCTCCAGTGGAGGGGGGGGGGGGCTGTTCCATGAAGCTCCCACCTCCCCTCAGGTTGTGCGTAAAGACGCGGTGGGAGCGTCATCCACGGCGGAGCCGGCGTGCGTCCCGCGTCATATCTTCCAACTCAGCCGCCGCTTCCTGGCCGGCCCAGGCAGGCGCCTCAGGCCCCGCTCCTCTCTGAACCGTTACCCAAAGATCCTCCTCTTTCACCAGGAAAAACAGAAAACGGTCTCTGCTCCGCCGCTCGGTCTGTGAGGAGCTGCGGCGAATGAAGAGGCTGAAAGCCACAGATCCTCAGCAGAAGTCCCGGGACTCGCTGCTCGGTCAGTGTGTGTGTGTGTGTGAGAGAGATACTTGTTGTTGGTTGTTGTTAAGTTAAAGGAAATGAATCACTGTCACCTCATTTCTGCTGGTTCCTCTGTCACATGTTCGGGAGGGAGCTTTGTTCCCGTGGAGCCTCCGGTCAGACACCAGGGTCTGAGCAGATGAGGCACCAGAGACCTCTCAGTTCATGGACCAACAAATTATTGGCAAACGATAACTGATCAATCGTTAAAGTCTTTTGATTGTTGGTCAAACAGAGTCATTGGAAAACGTAAAGCTGGGATTCAGGGAATAATATCAGGCATCTTTCTAACATTTTATCAATTAAAACAATCAGTCGATTTTCTGTGTTAATTACTTCTCCCATGAAAACAATGGAAACAGCTTGATTGATTAAGAAGCACTGATTTAACTTCCTTCAATAAAAGTGCCTTGAATGTTAATGTTGTTCTTGTCTGCTGTGAACAGTGACATCAGTTATAACATTTGATTATCAGGATTCAAAACATTCATCAACAAATGAATTATTTCTAATTTATTAATCCATCCATCAATTTTCTGCCACTTATCTGGGTCCACTCTCCGATGGATGGACAGTGGCTCCCTGGACATAGATGAGTGAAAGGCCACACAGACCTTTTCAGTCATCCATACATGGATTAATCCATCCAGGTCACATTAATCGATTGATTTTATTACTACGAACCTGAAAGAGCAGGGCTGAGGCTCTAACCTGAGGGTTAGATCTGCTGATCTAACACACATCATTCTGTTCTGTCAGCAGTGTCGGGGCCGGAGAGGGGGGGGCAGTCTGAGGCGCGGCAGCCGTGGTGATGGTGTTGGACTCAGGTGAAGTCTTCATGGATCAGGTTAAGGGTGAAAGCGTCAGGAGCAGCAGGGACCTGTTGGAGCCACATGTCCGAGGAGATCCACCAAAAACCACCAGCAGCTCTGCTGCGGCAACCAGACTGTCGGCCAAGAGGAGCAATGTTGCTAAGAAGGAGACGGTGTCCCACAACGGACTCCCAGCTCAGACCAACAGCAGCCAGGTAGAGAGGAGGTCTTCATCATTAAAAGTTGGGGCCACGGCCAGACCACCGCTGCGCCGTCCCCTCAGCCTGGAGATGACTCCTCAGCGCCTGCGAGGGTCTCAGGACCAGGTGGCGGACAGGAGGATCATGCAGCCTCCTTGGCGCAGCGGTTCTGCTGCCCCCTCGCCCCCGGCTCGCAGCCTGACCAGCCCCAGCCTGAGTGCAGGTGGCTGGATGCGTCGCAGCGAAAGCACCTGCTCGGTCAACTATTCCCTTGGGCTCCGGGCCAGCAAGGGGCAAATGCGACCTGCCACCTCCCTGCCACACATCGCTAAAGGAGTAGGGGGCACAACACTGCCTACCACCTCCAGGCCCTGTCTGCTTGTTGCCCTCAGACCTCTTAACTTGGAGCAGGAGAAGCAGGCTTTCTTCCAGTCCGACTACAAGTACGAGCCTCAGTTCGAGTACGCCCAGCCTGAGCCGAGGACGGTGCTGGAGAAGTACCGAGAGGGCTCCGGCCTGTTCCTCGAGCAGGTACAGTATGTCAGGATCAAAGGCCTGAGAAAACCTCTGCCTTCACACTATGACGATGTCTCTGTTTACCTGCAGGCGGTTGGAATTATGGAGTGCGTCCTGAGGAAGTTCGGCTCCTATGAGAACTTTGAGGAAGTGACCGGTGGCAGCGTGCTCCCTAAAAGTCAGGTCTGGGCTGCCGTACGCAAATATCTGCAGAAAGAAGGCTGCGTGGGAGAGGTGAGTGCCGTGCTCACGAATCATTTAATGGCTGCTCAGACTGAAAACATGAAAACGTGCTGCGGGGCTGTGCAGGTGTGGGCAGGTATTTGATTTGGCGGCACAGGTCCAACTTTTTTTGCTGATGACCCTGTATTTTTTGTACGGAGGCTTCTGCTTCAGCTCCTCCACCATTTTTCTTTCTTTTTTTTTCTAAGGTGGTGGTGCGTCTGTCCGACGAGCTGTTGTCTCAGGCGGTGATGGTGGTGGAGAGCTGTCGTCCCACCCTGACCATTAACCTGGCCGGGGCCCGACAGCACTGGCTGGAGGGGATGCTGAGACATGAGATCGGTAAGCTGCAGCTCACAGTCGTCGGTGGACCCACATGTTGCGTTGACTGTCACTGCAGAGAAATAAATCTCCTTCACGTACGTCGTTTTTCCACCAGCAAAAAGAGGAACTTCAGGGTCATATGATACCACACAACAGTTTCAAGCCCACAGACAGGTAATCCAGCTGTGCAGCCTGAAGCCACAGATGTCACCTCTGAGGGTAGGATGTCTCCTTTCCCAGAATATGTTTCCTCAGTTCCTCCTTTTTATTTCTTCCTTGCTCCTTAAATGGGAGGTGCTAAGACACAAGAGAGTGAGGAAAGGAGACAGTGTGTGTGGTGGAACTGGATCCTGCCTGTCCACAAACTTCTGTGTGCTTTTGTTCTGGGGATGATGCTTCAACATTCAGTCATACACTGCCCGGCAAAAAAAAAAGGTCGCCACCTGCTGGTGCAGTTTACAAAAAGCTAATTTTACACCCAGATCTTGTGAGTATTTACTTTTTATCTTCAGTTTAATTAAGAAACTAATCAGGTTTTTGTATTTTCCACATATTTTTTCTATCCTCTGACATTTTTAGTATTAAGCTCACTTTTTCATTTCTCTTTTACATATTTAGTTGATCATAATATTTGGTGAAATAATGCAAATACACCCACAGACAAACAGTCTTTATTACCTTTATCACCTCACTGGTAAAAAAGGATCGGTGATGGATCACTCCCTGTATGACTGCTGGGTGTTGGTGCACAGTGGAAGCTTTAGACGGAGGATCGTGCCGTTTGACTCTGAGGGACTGAAAACATTTCACTCAATTGTCCTGTTGAGGAAAAACTGCCTCACTGCAGCGACTAAAAATACAGCTGCAGACTCGCAGTACATAAACACATAAATAGGTCAGACGTGCAGTTTTGGCAAATGACACATTGTGTTGATTTTCGGAGAGAAATGAAGTACACACAACCTCTGCCAACTGTCACAGCTTCCGAGCGCTTTTCTCATCTTGATCAATGAATGTTCAGACGACTTTACTTCAATGTTCTGAGATATTTTTAGTTTGTCCTGTTCACACAGCTTCTGCTTTAAGATCTGCCTTTGGATCATTGTCCGGTTGTAGAAACCAGTTTCCTTCTGATGTCTCTTCCATGTTGACCCCTCATGTGGGTTTTTTCTTTTCAGAGATTTCTTGGTCGTCCAGATGTTGTCTTCACTCCCAGTTCCTCTTATCTGCCGTCTCTTAAGAACATTTCAGACAGAGGAACATTGAGGCTGGAAGCTCTCTGACATCTTTTCACAGACTCTCCTGCTTTGTAGCATCAGTACTTGGTTTTCAGATCCTCAGTCGGCTGCTTAGAGGAGCCCACGTGGTCTGAGAGTGTTACCACAAGATCTGAGGAGTCAGAGAATTCATCATCAGCTGATAATTAAAGACAGGTCTTCACCTGCAGGTCCAACAGGTCCTAACAAGTTAATGTTCAGCATGTATCAGTAGAAAGGCGCCTAAATGTTTGCATGCATTTTAATGTCTGGTTGCTTGCTTTGTCCTTTGTTCAGACTTTTGGATATGAATATGTATAAATACACCAAACAAGACCAAGAGTCTACAGCCAAGCTACAGCATCTCTGTGAGGCTGTGACTGTGCATTGTAAAGAAAACCAAATGATAAGACAGTTAAAAGCTGAGGTCCAAATCTTTGTTCAGTGTCAGTGTCAGTGATGTAAAACTGGGTGGTGTCACAGAAAATGAAAAACAATAGCAACAGAAGTCGCAGCGGTAATTTTCCACCCCGGCTGTTTGAACAGTTCATCCATCACATGATCTTTTCAAAAAGAGGAACTTCACGGTCATATGATAGTTTCAAGCCCACAGACAGGTAATCCAGCTGTGCAGCCTCTGAGGGTAGGATGTCTCCTTTCCCAGAATGTGTTTCCACTGATGGAATAACCTGTTCATTCAGTATATTCAGGTAGTCAGCTGACCTCATTCTTTGGGCACATAACCCAACCCCAGATCACAGCACTGCCTCCACAGACTTGAACAGGAGGCATGATGGGTGCATCACTTCATCTGCCTCCCTTCTTACCCGGATGCACCCATCACTCTGGAACAGGGTGAATCTGGACTCATCAGACCACATGAGCTTCTTCCATTGCTCCAGAGTCCAATCTTTATGCTGCTGCAGGGTTTGTTTGTTTGACATAAATGTTGTTGTCTCAATGATTGACTCAGATGTTTGTCTTCCTCAGGGACACACTATCTACGAGGTGTCAACAACAATCTGCAGCCGTGGGCCACCACAGAAGGCAGGAAGCAGTTTGGACTGAAACCAGCCAACCCCACGGAGGAGGGCCTGGCCAGCCTGCACAGCGTGTTGCTGCGGAAACAGCCCTACCTGTGGCGCGCGGCTCTGCTGTACTACACGGTGTACCATGCCACCAGCATGAGCTTCAGCCAGCTCTTCAGTCACATCGCACGCTTCGTCCAGGACCCCGACGTCCGCTGGGAGTACTGTCTGAGAGCCAAGAGGGGACAGACGGACACCTCGCAGCCTGGTGAACACACACACACACAAACACACACACACATACACACTTACGCACACAAGGGCATAGGTTTGGTTTCAAGAATTGGAGGGGGGCCACATGACAGGAAAAAACTCCTTAGTGAATTGCAATAGATTTTATATGTGTGCTTAATAAAGTGGTCGCTGAGATTGTTTATATGGATCTAATCAATAATACATTATGAAACTGATTATTCAGTTTTCCAAGCTAATGGTTGTCTGATGAATAAAAAATAGAGATGCTGTGTAAATCATTGAAACACTAACCACACGTCAGGTTTCCTGTGGAGTTTCTCACCTGTGGTAGCGATGGAGCTGTGTGTGTGAGTAGACATGGGTGTAAACTGCAGGATTTAAAACATTTAAACTGTTTTATGACGAGTGAAATGCATCCACCAGGTGACTCTGTGCAGCCTGAGAGGTGAAGCCTGGGGTAAAGAAAGTCTGCTTTGTAAGTTAGTGCACAGGAATAAGTGGAAGTAATTCATACTTTTTATTAGCGCCTCTCATCTCTCTCCTGGATTATAACAGCTGGGTAAATCAAAGAGAAACACACTCATACTGGAGAATAACTCAGTTTGACAGAGAGAGGAACTTCAGCCCAGATGTGAACAGCTGTAAGTTTAATTCTCGCTGTACATTGTGTGTTTCTGTCTCAGGCTGCTTCAGTAAAGATCAGGTTTACCTGGACGGAATCCTGCGGATCCTTCGGCATCGGAGGTCCATCGACTTCAAGATGCTGACGTCTTTAGGCAAGGTCAGTGTTCATTCATTCAGATAAGAGCAAAGCAGAGCCTGGTGTGTGTTTACATGCAGAATTAAACAGCAGGTGAACTTTATTTCTACAGAACCTTTAAAAACCAGATTTACAAGGTGCACATTAAAATACAGTTCCATGAAGTGCGACAGGAATAGAAGAGAACATGAATCCTTTGAGTTTTCATTAGACGGGGGTAGTGATGCACTTCAGCCTCTTGTGGCTGAAATAAGTATCACAACAACAAACACCTCTCCCACTTTTCTGTCGGGGCAGGCAGGAGGAAAGAAATGCACGTTTTCACAGATGAAAAACAAAGCAGAAAAAGATGATGTGGCAAAAACATGCTTCTTACAGTGAGAAGCATCGATATCAGTATTGATATCGGTGGTATTGGTATTTTTTATTTGGTCCGTCTTCTTTACCTCTGCAGGTGTCTTACGAAGACGTCGAGAGGCTGCGACATCTGGCGGTGCTCGCCAGGACCAGAATCCCGCACTTCATGCGAGACCAGGAGCGGTACCTGCAGCATCTGGATCACATCGTCGCCGTCAATGAGCTGGACGATTCAGCGCTGGAAGTCCTGCTGCCCTGACCGTCCCTGTACCATCTGAAGCCAAGAAGAAGAACTGGAGGATGCCGGTACACTGACTGAGTATCACTGAAAATGTCCAGTATTATCGATGCTTTACGTGAGCGACTTTTCTAAAACTTGAACAAAACGAGCAAAAGGGACGTACACACTAACACCTCTATCTACATTTTCACTTTTGTCCACTGCATGTCTGTGTGGCTTTTCCACAGAGCCCAGTACAGTTCAAGTGCCCCCCCCCTCGCCTTTACTCCCACTATGAAGTTACCTCAATACTGCAACTCTACGATGTAACCAACATTATATATGTAGACTCATACATAATCACTGCGCCCAGCGCCTGTACAGGGCACTGCTAACATGTCCTGTACAGATTTGAGCATTCATAATCACACGCTTTATTTATGCAATTATTTAAGTTTTTTTACTTTGAGAGAACAGACTGAATGTCTCTGGTATTAGCTTTATACCTTCTTTTTTAGACAACGTTTTTTTATGCCTTAGATTGTTTGCATTTTAAAAGGACACCAAGGACACATTATTTCAAAACCCTGGGGAAGTTTCAACTGAGGCCATGAATCTTTAAAATATCAAGTGCCGGTGGACTCAGTGGTCAAATATAAAAAATATTCCCCAGGGAGGGTTTAAAGTATCAGTGTTATTAAGAAGATGATCAGCTGTGTTGTTTCTGTCTTAGCAGTGTCCTTGGTGGTCTTTGCATATCAGTACGCTACTGTGATGTGACCCGTCCCGAGCTCCCACCTCTGCACAGCGGCCAAACTTTCTTTTGCAACATTAAAGGAATAGTTCAACATTTTGGGGAAACATACTTATTGAAAAGTTAGGTGAGAAGATTCTCACTGTCTGCGATGTAAAAAAAAAAAAAGCATTTCAGCATCACTGAGAAACTATACTGAGGCACAGTTGGTCTGCAAACCTCAGATTTCTCTACATGTTGAAGTTATTCGTGTGATTCGCTTCATGTGTTTAAATAAGGATGGAAGTTTATTTGGAAAATGGTTTTCCATTTTCCTCTGGTTAGTTCAGACGCGTCTTTAACAGCAGCAGCACAGAGTGAACTGATCGCTGTCTTTAGACGGCCGAGATCACAACTAGAAAATTACAAAAATGACCTTAGAAGAGCAGGTAGGTGAGTTTTATGGATATGGATGAAAAAAGTGAAAACGATGCACCTGCACTGCCATGTTTGTAGTTCTTCTCTGCTCACACAATAAACATAACTTGGCCTATTTCGAGGACAAGGAGCACATCATGACACGTAACAGTCTGTGGAGTTACAGCTCATATTAAAGTCCCGTTCACCACAATAATTAATAAATACATCCGTTGTGTAGCATTCCCCCGCTGTGTGGAAGCCGGATGCTAACGGAGTGTAGGCTAACATTAGCAGCTCTGTCCTGCTCTTCACTGAATTTGGGGACGTTTACAGTTCAGCAACACCAGCAACGTCACCTGAGGTAGTTTTACATTTGTCCAACATCAGTTTTCTTTTCTTTTCTCGTGTAAGAAGTGAAAACATGCTGTTGGCTGGGACCCGTTAGCCTCAGCCTGTTAGTGTGACAGAATGTGTGACCGTCACCATCGAGACATGAGAAGCTGCTGCTGTCTGAAATCAAGGGTTTGTTTCAGAAACGTTTTCGTTGTAAACAAAAAGCTTTGACAGCCGTAACCAACGGTCAATCCACCACTTTAAGGGAAGAAATAGTCCCTGCAAAATGGCCAAATATCTTTTTTACATTTCGGACAGACGTTTCCGCTCTTTATGCTAAGCTAACAGCTGCTGGCTGTTGTTCAATATGCGACCTGGCATCTTCTCATCTAAAATCTCCACAAAATAAGTGAACAAGCATATTTCCCAAAATGTCAAACTATCCCTTTAACATGTAGATAAAGTGCCTAAACGGCACCTTTAAGACAGTGTTGGTTTTTTTTGTGATTGTCGTCCACCCTCTTCCAGACATGAGTCACTGGCTGAGGAAGAAGCGGGGGTGTTGTGGGCGTGCCTTCGATGGGTGTAGAGCTCATCTGCTGTAGCTAGCCGTGTGTTTGTAGGCTGCTTTTTACTGTGTTTGGCACTAAAAACTTCAGATGTCAGTCAATGCATTCATTTCGGGCCACGTCGTCTCTGAGCAGAATTAGCACTGACAGACTGAGAAACCAGGTCACAGCATGGATGTGGGCTGAACAGCGTCACAGCCGGTTCAGCAGTCCCAGTTTTTAACTCCAACACTCGACCAAAATGTGAACTCCACAACTATGATGCATTTTAAATCCTTGGATTTGAAGATTGACATGTAATTGGAATTCACTCCGCTGTGTTTACAGTTTTAGACGTTTGGTAAGCAGATCCGTTTTAGATTTGAGCCGGCTGTCGTCTGCCGACCTCGGCCCACATTTGCCTAAACAAATGCACCTATTTGTAACGCACGAATGTTGCACAAGTGTTTTATGTTCTGGAAAACACCTTGAAGTTCCAGTTTATTTATTAAAAAGTACACACACTCATCGAGCTCTCTGGTTTGTTTCATGATGCACCAAAACACGCACTGACCACCTGACAAACAGTTTGTTTACCTACAGAATTTGACTAACTACTAAATTTAACATCACATTTGTAAGTTTTTCTTCAGTATTAAGATAATTGTCTGTACATCCACAGGTATGTTTCAAAGGCAAACTGCTCATAGCTCATTTGGCATAAATTGAAATGGGTCTCAAGTTGCAGCAACTGCATGGACGTATTACTGAGCAGACCTCCGAGGCCCAGGGGCCAAAAAAGGTGAGAGGGCCCCCGGACGAGAGCCTATGAGGTGACTGTCACACATGACAAGTAAGAATGATGTATGCCAACAAGAGTCTGACTGGGCAAAAAAATGTTTTTAAAAAAGAGCAAACAAATACTTTTTTTTCCCCAGAAATGATTTACTATTGATTGGTCACACTGTAATGATTGTGACAACACAAGGTCTGTATGCTTAAAACATCCAATTGCTCCTGAGGAAAGAAAAGTCCAACACACGTGTTTAAATAAAAACGGTTTATTCTCTTTCAATATAGCTTTTGTTCTATCCATAACAGAAAAGAGCCTCCATGCCACTCAGTGCTAAAACCTGGAAGTGGATCTCAGGTCACCACAGCGTCGCAATGACGGACAAATGTCTTTACAGCAACAACACCAGCTTGATTCTGATCTGACAACAGTCACTTTGCTCATTTTAAAAACAGGTTGAGGGTGATGTTGAGAGGCTGCAGGAGGAGGAGGAGGAGGAGGAGGAGAAGGAGGCTGGGGTCAGATCTGATTTCAGATCTCACTTATTTGTGACTTGCACCAAGCAGCGCAGATGCCCCGGGGTTTGATTTTGGAGAAGTTTAATCCGTGCGTGTTTGTGTATGCTGCAAAATTGACATCTTACTCCAGTATGGCTGTTGATGTGGAGGCAGAGGTTTCTGCCACGAAAAGGTCACAAGTTGAGGTAACAAAGATTCATCCTGAATGGACGGAGGAAAAAACAGAAGCGTCTGATGATGGTGATAAATATAATGAGAGAAATTAGAGGAGTGCTGCTGTTGAACAGTATTGTATTATGCAGAGAGATGTTTGTCAAAAAATGAACCTTAAAACCTTTTTGAAGGTGGATTTATGGCAGGACTGTTTTATTAGACTGCATTAGACTTAACTTTAGCTGGGTGTATATAATAATAAACTGCCAACTGAGTCTGTACACAGCACTGTGCCGTTCAGGAATTCACTCTGCAGCAGGACGAGTCCAGTTCCTCTGGACTGCCATCACAGACCAGAGGAACAAGGAGTCCTGCAGCAGATGGTCTGGTCCCCACAGAGCCCTGATTTCAACAGTTAACTGACAAATAAGAAGTA
The DNA here is from genome assembly GCA_037833715.1 of Toxotes lorentzi. Classification (NCBI taxonomy): domain Eukaryota; kingdom Metazoa; phylum Chordata; class Actinopteri; family Toxotidae; genus Toxotes; species Toxotes lorentzi. The sequence goes on along the minus strand of JBBMJY010000001.1, from coordinate 27,677,217 downwards.
TTCATGCCATTATTTTAGTGTTTACTGAGTGTGTTACCTGCTCTCTGGTCATCATGTTGCATTGGAGCTGCTTATTGCCTTTGTGCCGTCGGTGTTGGCATTCGCATGTTCCTTCACTACAGGATCTGAGGGACAAAGACACAGTCACTTTACCTGCAACAGCACACGACCAACTCAGCCACAAAAAAAACAAACCAACAAATAAACCAGGTCTTTGGTAAATGAAGCAAAGTTCTGTCTTTTCCTGTTAATGAAACAACTTGTTTTAACTTGACCGTTACTATAACAGCTGCAGATTTATTCAGAATTTTCCATAAAAAAGAAAAAAAATACAGTATTCAAATATTAACTGTAAATGACTAACAGTGTATTGTTAACAGAACAGGCTCTACCTGACTTACAAAAAGAACCAAAATCCAAAATAAATTTAGATACAGACTCATAAATAAAACACAGCTGGGGTGGCAGCGGCACGGTATCGATCATATCTTATTTAAATGCAAACGTGTTGTGTTAATACTGACAGGAGGAAGCGCTGTAACATAATATCAGTGAACTGAGCTGTTGTTCTTTTCATACCAAGAGTCTTTAAAAATTCAAGTCACCCGTTCGTCCTCTGAAATTCAACCAGGCCTACAAATCCAACTGTTCTACGAATCTGTCTCAGCAGCCAGAGAGGCCGAGCCTCCTGTTACTACAGGGTTTCAGTAACTAATGCAGCGTCTGATGGGTCGACAAAGTTAAACTAAAGACTTTAGAGGTCATTTTTTAATACCATGAGAATAAAACGGCCCAGAATTATTTACCAAATGTATGGATTCATGGACATTTATATCACATTGTTATTGTTAGATCATGTATATAACAATAATTCCTAATAATATCATTAACTCATCATTAAAACATGAAATTCTGGTTTTTCATATCACAGGATTAGAACCTGATGCTGTATTTTACAAGACCACCTGGTTTTTCATATTATTTTAAAAAGTTACTTTTCATTGCTGTTTGCATAACATGCAGACGTGATATCACAGTGGTTGTGACAGACTGACACTCCGGTGGTTCAGGCGGTACTTACAGAAGTATGGGTGCTGCATGGCCTCGGCTGCCGTCAGCCTCTGCTGGTGGTCGTAGCGCAGAAGCTTGTCCAGCAGGTCCAGAGCCTCTGGACTCACCAGGTGCTGGTTCTCTGACTGGATGAACTGCTCCCAGCGCTTCCGTGTTTGCCTGGACGTGAAATGTTTAATGTAAATTATAGGAGCATGGTGACAGTGCTGATCTGTGCTCATGGTGAGAATCTGCAGGTTGGACATGACCATAATATAACTGTACGTGGAAATCATACGAAATAACCTCTTCTATATTGACTAGTCACATAAGGAAAATCTCAGTTGTTACTAACAACAAATAACATTAATGACGGCTGTTTATCCTCATGAGACCATGAATCGGTTGCTTTGAACATTAGTTCAGACAAACACTAACACAACTCATCACTTTTCCTCCGTCTGCTGATACTCACTGTCCCAGCAGGTCTTTGAAGCGAGTGTCCAGTTCTATGTGATATTTGTGCAGATAGCCAAAGAGCTCGTCGGTGCCGAGGACCTTAGCAATGCGGACCAGCTGATGACAAGGCAGATGCACATTTCATACATTAGTCACGTTCTGAGGAGGCGTTTCATTATAATTACGCCACATTAAGTTTAATATGTTACTTGTATTCCTGGTTATTATTGATTTCAGGTAAAAGTGACATTATAGTGTCTGAAGAAGCTGTAGTTTATGATCCATCACCTGATCGTAGTTGTCCTGGCCATGGAAAAACGGTTCCTTCAGAAAGATCATGCTGGCCAACATGCAGCCTAGACTCCACATGTCCAAACTATAGTCATACATCTGGAAAAAAAAAAAAAACAGGATAAAATCTGAGGTGTGTGGGTTTTTCCCTCAATAAATTCTGAGTTAATGACTGTGACAGCAGCTACCTGATAGTCCACTAGCAGCTCAGGGCCTTTGAAATAGCGGGAGGCCACCCTGACGTTGTATTCCTGAGCGGGATGGTAAAATTCTGCCAATCCCCAATCTATGAGACGCAGCTGTGACACACAGAGAAAATACACATTAATCATACTACAGGGTAAAATGCTGACGGCCCGAGACTCTGGGCCTTTTGTGAATTCTGTATGAAGCCTGGTCTGCCTCGTTCTGTGGCCTGGTACCTTTCTCAGCTGGTGGTCGATCATCACATTGTGGGGCTTCACGTCCCTGTGCATGATCCCCATACTGTGACAGTAGTCCAGAGCCTTAAAAAAAGAGATAGAGGCATGTTCAGAACTGTCGATAACCATCACCTGTCCTGCACTGGTATTTTTCCCTTGAAGTGTGTACCACTGCTCCAGTTTATTCCTCTGATTCTCCAGTATGGCCTGACATATCAGAACTCAGGATGCAACCGTTAAATCTTGTTCACTAAGAAAAACTACGTCCATCGGGTCATTAATCATTTAATCCATACAATGTCAGAGCCACACGATATTTCCTCAAAATTCTTTTGTTCAACCAACAGTCCAAAACTGAAGGACAGCATTTTGATGAACTTGTCTGGGAAACTGTACAAATACTAACTGATTAATCAATTTTAATTGATTTTAATTTGATTGATTTTTATTTTGTCTCTATTTACACTAATACAAAACAAAGCGGAGCTGCAAATCTTCATCTGAGATGCCTGAACATAGATAAATACACGCTGCTTATTATCAATCACAGATAGGAAGACGTTTTACCTTGAGCAGCTCATACATGTAGTAACGGATATCATAGTCTGTCAGCTTCTGGTAAAGCTCCTGTCAAACAGATAAAAGACGTTCATGTATAAGATGTTTCATGATGTCAGCAGTCAAACTAACCTCTACACATGTACAACATTAACTGGGGGGTTATGCGTGTTATTAATAATGGATATCAAAGTATTTGCATGGATGGTGACCCTGATGGTAGTTCTGCATGTATGATGTCGGCCAAACATAAGTACCTTAAAATCTGTGTTATTGATGCACTCAAAGACAAGCGCTGGTGTTCTGGACTGCAAAGAGAGGACAACACAAGGCTTAACTGAGGAGAAGAGCAGGTAGGTGGAGATCATTATCACTGCATGGACACACACACACACACACACACACACACACTCACGCGCGCACACACACACACACACAGTTACAAGCATGACTGGATTATTGCTGCTGACATGCCGACATGCAGCAAAGTTAGTGGGTTTCTAACTCACCACCGGGTCTTTGACAGTGTCCACCAGGCGGATGATGTTGGTTCCACCGCGCAGGTTTTCAAGAATTTTGATTTCCCTTTTGATCTTCTTCTTCTTGACGGGCTGTAAACAAAAACAACTGGTTCAAAACAATGATCAGCATCCAACTGAAGACCTAAAATGAACAAAAAAACAATATCAAGTAATGCAGAGAGATAATTAAAAAACACAAAGTAGGGTATTTACAATGTTCAAGACCTTTAATACTGCATTGCAATTCAATGAAAAATTATAATTCCAAGTAATATTATTTCAGTTACCATGACCCAGGCCTATGTATGGGTCCCAAGGGGTCAGGGGGCCCCTGGTCCAGAACCTGAGTATTTAGTGAATTAGTAGTATCTTGTTTGAAGGAGTTCTTGTTTATAACCTTCATGAAGGAGGGTTTATTGCTGGACTGTTGTATTAGACCGATTTAGTTTTAGAAAAAGCCCAAAGTTAATTGTACGAGAACTGAATGCGGCTGATTGTGTGAAAGGAGTTGAATCATAGCAGATGATTTTATTTTTTCAATCTTCCAACTGCATTGACCCAACTGAACAACAGGTGTCGCCAGTTTGTGGTGTGAAATTTCAGAACATTAAAGTCCCTTTGGAGAATAAGCTTGAACTGCAAATTAATCTTTACAAATTAGTAAAAATTTGTAAAGATGAACACTGTACTGGGCTCACCTTGAGGATTTTCACCACCACCTTCTCATTGTTGGTCACATTTATGGCCTCAAATACTTCACTGTACTTCCCTCTACCCAGTTTACGCACCAACTGATAGTTGTCTTGATTGCTGAAGAGAAAGAGCAGAAACATTTCGGAGTAATTAAAAGGTAAATCAACTTTAAACCTAATCAAAAGAACAAACAACAACAATCTCTTTCTCTAAAATGGGTGATCAGACCATCCGTAAGAGGACTTGTGTTAAAAGAATTACCCAAATAATTCTGATAACTGATTACTCATTTAAGCCATTCATGATTTTCTCCTCTTTATGTAAACTGAACCTGAAACTGAAATTCAGTGATGAGCATATACAATGTGCTGATTCTCTGATTAAATTGTAAAAGTATTGTGAAATACTGCGCTGTGTAACACACTGAACTGTACCTCCAGTTTGGCACATGTGCATCATAGTCCCAGTACTCTCTGTTCTTCTGTGTGTTGACATCGGTGTACACCCGAGCCTTGCTGCTGGCCGGCGTGGATCCGGGCATCGCTAGCTTTGAGGCTCCGTGTCGAGGATCTTCACCTCCTACAGAATACTTGTTGGCTCGATGTCGGAAGGCAGCACACCGACTCTCCAGAATTTGTGGCTCTAAAACGCCTGTGCTGTGCTTATCATTGGCGTTGGCTGCTCGTGGCTTCAGATGAAAGGCTTCAGGCCGGTCTGATGCAGCTGTTGTGCAGACAGACAGAGCTACGAGGACTGAGTGTGTGAAGCCCCTGAGCAGAACTTTAGGCAGGATGAGATAAAGACCCGCCAGCTGCAGAAAGACAGAAGAAGCTGAGGCTGAGGCAGAGGAGAGGATTCAAATGAAGGATGCAATAACAATGAGACTGACGTTGGCTTTTGAACAGGGAGTTAGATAATATTTATTGCATGAAGGGCTGGGGGTAGTGATTAATTTCACTACTGCTTCACTTTAAGATTGTTTCTCTATTTTGTACGAAGGTCATAATGGTTGTTTTATCCCATCATCAGTCCAAAACCCAGATATTTGGTTTACTGTCATATATAAACAAAGAAAAACATCAACTTCTCATAATTGTGAAACTGAAACAAGAGAAACTTTAGCCTTTTTGCTTAAAATGGGAATTGGTGTACATGTTTCGTTGGACATTGTTCAGTGACAATAAAGACTATTCTATTCTATTCTATTCGAGCCTCTGTTGTCAGTGTTTACAGTTGTGAATATAGGCAGTAACGGTTTTAACACTGTTCCAAAACCCCTTTTAAGATGTGCAAGAGCTTTACTCTGTGCGGAAACCCCCCCCCAAATTTCACAGCTTTTACTCCACCTACACACCATCGGGGGAGGTGTAGACCAACAGCCGCTAAACCTCGAACTGTCAAATTAGAACTAGATTTACACGGAAACTGTTTAAATCCAAGTTTCTGATTTTAAATACATTTATTTATGAAAAAAAGACAAATTTGGAATTTTACTGCACTCTATCTGCACCACATTAGACCTCAGAAAACACTGTGCTTCCACTTGTGTAACTGGGGTTTCATAAACACAGAGACACTAAAGAAACTAAACTCTCTTGCCAGACAGAACAATCTGGTTGTGACAGATCTGTAGTCATCGTGTTTTGTATCGGTCAGGACCAGTTTCTCTCAACCCAACTACTATTTTATCACAGTCCCCTTTTCAAACCACACTGAACTACACCTGTGATAAAAACCACTATCCTTACACTTGTCAACCCTGGACCAGATTAACATGGAGACTTAAGTCCAGTTAGAACCCAATTTCCCATTTGTGAAACCTGTGAAATCAGAAAACAATGTCCTTTTCTCCATCGGACCAAAGCTGGCTCAAACCCACCATTTGTAGACCCATCGGACCTTGACTACATTAGCATGTCAGCACTGAGATTTCCTGGCAGGTGTCGCGTCAAATGTTGTTTCCCTGTCAGAACCAGTTCCCCCCAAAAGCCCACGAACCGTTTTACCACAGACCCAAAGCTGTGCGTGGAGCCCGGGCTCCCCGGGGGCCTTTTCCACCGGCTCCGTTAGTCACTCTTCACCTTTTAGATGAGTCGGGTTATCATTGATCTTTTCGGTCACCGCCAAGATATCTCAACATTCAACCTAATCTGTGAGCGCCAGCATCAGCGACGGTGATCCGAGATACCGCTAACTGGCTAGCCGTTGGTAACGGTGACCTAGCTTACTTAGCAGCACATAAAATGATGAACATGAACCGCTTCCACAGAAAGGCCGACATATGTACTGCTAACCTATGTTATTTTGTACAAGAAACATCCGTAGGCAAGCAAGCTATTTAGCGGTGTCGCCATTGGTAAAAATGTGAAATCAATAACGGGGCTAAAGTTAGCCGGCTAACCTCGTCGCAGAAACACCGGAGCTCAGAGGAAGTCCGCCCGACATGAACGTTAGCCCGTTAGCACCAGCGGGACGTTTCTCTCCGCGCAGCGACGAGGCACCACCAGCTCTGAAGTTTCCGACAATGTGCGTAAAATCCGCAGGATCGGGGATTTAATAATCTCCTGAGATAGGTGGTGGTGCGCTAGCAGAGGCAGGAGGATCTTCCCTTTTGCGGTAAACATCCCCCGGAAGTGAACCGACACGCTCGGTGACCTGAAAATCGTTAACAATAAACGGCAGGTGGGTTCAACAAAACTGCATTTTGGAATATTAATTAAGTAAATTATCAACAGGTTAGCGGTGATCGGTTGATTCTAGTATAGCTGCTATTAAAAGGAACACAATGGTGCTTTTTAAAGCATTTTTTTTTTGTAGTTAAAGAAAACCAGCGGTCCCACTACATCTGAAAAACATGAACGGAGAATAAACGACTCCTGCTGGGTTTCAGAGTCTTTAGCTTTTAAACAAAAATCAGTTATCTTTACGCTTTAAATGAGCATATTAAGACGGGCTGTATTATTTCACACATGTATACACACACTCATCACTTTATTAGGAACACCTGCTTATTCCTGCAGAGGTCACTTGACTAAAAAACGGTTATTGAATGCAATTAAAGCTGCTTAGTAAGGATTCATTTCATACCATGATTTTTATTATTATATCCACTTAAAAGCCTCGTGTATCTGTTGTTTTAAGAGCCAGAAACAGTCCTTTTCTTTTTGGGTAAATAAGTACAATTTATTAATCCTTTGTCATTTTTCAGTTCAAACTTTAACCACTTGCTGGATCGAGGTTGTATATCGGAAACTGAATACATTTTTTGTTTTGGACTGTCTGTCGGGACAGTCATCTTGGGAAATTGTTAGTCATGTATTTTTCACAATTTTCTGACATTTTATAGACAAAATGATGCATCGATAATGAAAATAATCCTTTGTTGCAGCTCGGATTTTAATCAACAGACAAAATATATGTAGGAGAATTAGCTGTGATCAAAGAATGTACACTTTTTTTTCCCATAAGGGTGGTTTATTTTAATTGTCTGTATACAATATGAACAGGAGTCTATATTGATATCCATATGTGTAGATCCAACGCTTCGTTAAACTCGTTCATCCTCCCGCAGGAGGATTAGAAGCAGCCTCACCAGGACTTAAACCATGGCACACAGTCCCTGTAGACGCCCAGCCCCACCCCCAGCTCCACCCCCCACCCTTTTCCCTTTATCCATGATTTTTAAACTCCAAAAACCTTCTTTTAAATATACTGCAAAGATTGTACGGAATATAGAAATCCACACAGTAAACTTAAGTACACACATTTTTTACTGTATCCCTGGTAAAAACCAACACGCAAGTTGCAACTTTGAGGCTACTTGGATTAATCTGCTCAACGTCTGGTCTCGACCAGGAGGAGGCTAGAATCCTGTGAGGATATAACAAGGCCAATTTTTCCAAAAAAAAAAATTAAAAATAACATTACTTTTGTTAGATCTATCGCACAGTAACTAATGCAGCTAGTTTGTGGCAAGTCAGCAATATAATGCTTCAAAGTCTCATTGGGTTAAACCTTGTGACAATCCATCTGGAACTGAAACTAAAGTGCTTGCAAAATGCAGCAAGCTCATTCATAGTGAATACAAAAGCATGTAACATAAGCACTATACAGTTTTCAATGTTTACATAAGCGTATACACACAATCTATAATATAACAGAGTAGACTATGCCATGAATCAGTAGTCATAAATATTACATTGTGCATGTTCTATTGCACATGTCAAGTGTTTGTATGACATGATAGGTATGGGTTAGTTACCTAAATGTCATCTGTTTTAATACAAAGATGCAACAACACAGATCTCATAGGACACAGGCTATACATTTTCACAAATCCACTTGTTTTTTTTCTTCTTCTTCTTCTTCTTCTTAGGATGTTTTCCTAAACAAACCAAACCTATAATACAACAGTGATATTAAAGTGTGATAAATATTCATGCACAAACAGATGATACTACTTAAGATCTAGTATGTGAAAATATACTGCTGCACAAAAGCCAGCCGCTGAATACGAATGGGAGGGTTTTCGGCTATACTGGACATAAAATTAACAAAAACACAAAAGGAGTGATCGGTAAAAAAAGGCACATGGATTTCAGAGGAGCTTAACATGAGCACAGACGTATCTAACAACTGCCTGGAAGTTCTTGCCGTCTTTCTCGACAACAGATTCAACAGTTACAAAACAGACGATCACATGCAACCACAGAATAAGGTCCCACACTCAGTACTAAACAAAATCAAGATCTTCTCACATTTTACTTTACAAACCTTTTTCATTCTGTTTTTTCTGTGTATTCCAAAATTTGAGGAGGGATCCTAATCCCCTCTACTGATTTAGGGTGTTTTGCCTTTTACTCAACAAAGGATGAGGATGAACTGAGTCTTACAGATACTAGAAATCATTAAACATAATTAATGGGTGAATGTTAGAAACTACAAATGGGAGAGAGGAGGCTGGCACACGTTGCTTTGAGGGCAAATGTCATGTTTGCTGCCCGGGACTGAAGAGCAGTTCTGTTCATGGGATGCAAGGAGCTTCAGGGAAACTCTCACCCTCAGCAGTGTGCTGAACTGTGTGCTCCTGCAAAGCTGTGAGGTCAACAAAACGCTCTCCACACCACACGCACTTAAACTGTGTCTCCCGTGAGTGCACACTCTGGTGCTTGGCCAGGTGCTCGCGCTGCTTGAAGCTCTTGTCACAGCTGGCACACTTGAAAGGCTTCTCCCCGGTGTGAACTCGGCGATGGCGCTGCAGCTCGGACGAGTACCTGAAGCGCTTTTCACAGTCGGGACATTTCAGCGGCTTCTCTCGGGTCGGATCGCAGCGGTGCTGAACGAACTCGGAGGACGACACAAAGCGCTTGTCGCACAGGGAGCATTTCAGCGGCTTCTCTGTGCAGTGAGAGTTCTGGTGGCGTTGCAGCGTTGAATTTTTTTTGTAACCTTTGCCACAAACGTCGCACTTGTAGGGCTTCTCCACCTCACCACCACATTTGTGCCTCAACAGTTCTCCTGATTGGCTGAAAGACTTTTGGCAGGATGCACATTTAAAAAGACTTTCCATACCATGGACTTGCTGGTGGTAAAGCAGATGGGATGGCTGAAGGAATCCCTTGTCGCACAGGTTACACTTGAAAGGGCGATCAGCTGGATTTTTGTGAGTGCGACGGTGGCGCACAAGAGCATACTGTTGTTTAAAGCTCATCTGGCACTCCTCGCACTGGAAAGGCCGCTCCTCCGAGTGGGTGCGTTCATGCTGGCGCAGGTCCGACGGACGCTTGAAGCTCTTTCCACATGAACCGCAGCGGAAAGGCCTCTCTCCCTCTGGCTGGCATTGATGGTGCAGGAGCTCAGACGACTCCTTAAAGTGCATCTCACACAAATTGCACTTGAACAGGTGCTCGCCCGAATGAGCGTACATGTGCCGCACAAGGTGAGAGCGGTGCTTAAAACTCTTCTCGCACACAGCACATTTGTACGGCCGCTCAGAGCTGTGTGTACGCTGGTGGTGTGCCAGATGTGAAGACTGACTGAAGCTTTTATCACATGTGTCACATTTGTATGGCTTTTCACCAGTGTGTACTCTCTCATGGCGGGTCAGCTCTGACAAATGCCGGAAGGCCTTATGGCACACTGAGCACTTATATGGCCTGTCTGGTGCAGAGGCCTCAAACGTAGGAGGAGATGAGGCACTGATCGCCGCACCACCACCGGACGTCTCACCGGTGGAGGGCTGTTGGGGGTTGGCAGCTGACGAGGTTGGGGTGGCGTTTCCAGACCCTGGCCTGTAGGTTTTCTCACAGATGGAGCACTTCATAGGGTTGTTTCCATTGCCATGCGAGTTGTGATGCTGTGCCAAGGAGGTGAGCAGCGAGAAGCCCATCTTACACACACCACACACAAAGGGCTTTTGCTCTACCTGCACACACTGATGCTCCAGCAGGTCCGTCGCCTGGCTGAATATCTTCATACACTGCGTGCACTGGAAGGATCGGTCCTGGCTCACCATGCACTGGTGTTCATGAGGGTTGGCCAGGTGAGATATGTCATGACCACAGGCCCCACACTTGTGTCCTCTCTCGCCCCCTACCTGTAAGGAGGGCTGCTGGGCTTGGACGGTGTGCTGCTGGCCATGCTGGGGCTGCTGCAGGGTGGCATCTGGCTGCAGGACGACTCCGTACACAGTGCAGCCCAGGGGGTTGTCGGTCGCCTGGGGGAGCGTGTGCACAACAGAGGGTGGAGCCACTGCATGTTGCTGCTGCTGCCACGCCTCCGTCATCCTTCCACTTCGCATACAGGGATTCAGTGCTCAGGAGATGGGGTGGTTTTCAGCACCAAACTGAGAGGGTGGATGTGGTTGTAGAAATGGTAAATAGCACACTGAGAGGAGCCAAGTGCTCTATCTGTGTTTACACACCTCCTTTGAGATAGGTGAGAAAACCTGGAGGGAAATCAAAAATCAGTAAGATAAACAACATCACTAAGTAAACAACAAACACATACAATAAGATTTCACTGAGTAAATATAATCCAGCATGTTAATGTAAAAGTGCGGGTCTGATGAGCTACAACAGTTTCTTACATAATCTTGAAGATAAACTGCAAACCACTTGATGGTTCACGACTCTCGAATGTGAGAATCAGCTGCTCCTCTTGATGTTACTGTGAATTTAATGTTTTGGACAGGCCGCACAGCTGAAACGATCCGTTGATTAACTGATTAGTCGATTCCAGGATTTCAAATGACAGGATTTTCTGTTTTCTTTGTCATATCGCACTGTGAATTATACATTTAGAGTTTTTAGCTGTTGTTCAAACAAAACAAAACAAAACGTGAAAATGTCAACATTCATCTCTGAGATTTTTTTCCTTTGATGTTTTGATTAATTGGGGGGGGGGGGGGGGGGGCTGCAAATTCATCGATCGTGAAAATAATTTTATGTTACCGTCCTCCGTTGTAGGATAAAATAAGACATGTGAGGACAACACTTTGGACTCCCAGATGTTGTAATGGGTGGTTTTCGCTAGTTTTAATGTTTTATGGACCCAACGAGAAACCGGTTAATCAGCAGATTAATCTGTTCTAAAATAATCATTAGTTGCTGCCCTGAACTGAAACCATCTAGGTTTAGCTTAGGCCTAAAACTTGTTCCTCGATTATTCAGGAAACAAGTCTAACAGTCCTGTGTAAATACTGTTATCTGTAACGTAGATAATGCAGAGACACGTACACACCCGAAGCATTTTTATTACAGGAAACCTGCAAAACGAACTGCTAAAAACCACGAACTGGGCTCGGTCTATTTCCTGAAACGCAACTCGGGTACGTAATGCTCCAATTCCTCTGCTAAACATGTATTTTAGCCGTTTATTTTTACAGATGGCTTCATGATAACAGCTCGATCTATCCCGCTTTATTTTGGGGGTATAAATGTGTTTTAATACAAGATATTACATGACAACTCTCTCGGTTCAAAAGGATGTAGCTATCAGATGCTAGCTTGTCAGCTGCGTTAGCACAGCTAACGGCTACAGCTAACGTTACTAAACACCTGGACCTCCTCTGAGATTATCTCCGTTTAACTCGAAACAGAATACAAATTAATCGCCGGTCTTTCCGTGCGATAAACCGCACATACTAACTAATACAAAAAAGACCGGAGCAGCGCAGCCTTGTAGCTCCCGTCGCCCCGGCCGAGACGCCGCTTTATGAAAGGCCACAGTAAGGTTCACTGGTCTAACGTTTGGTACGAGCCTTCAGTGCAAACGGACCCCGAGTCAAACTAGGCCTCCCCGGAGCCGCAGGGGGAAATCCACCTCCTGCAGCCGAGTCCCGCACATCTGCACAAAAAAGCCTTTTCGGAAAAAAAAAGAAAAACATTTTACGGTAACTTACTCGAGCCGTTTATCGATGGTATTCACTGCGGCCTTCAGCCTGTTGTCGACAACCTTCGGTGTATTTGGGACTCGGAGGACCGGCGGTAGAGAGGATGCGGTTGAAGCCGGACGCCATCCTCCTGCAGACGGACGGACACCGGAAGCCGCCACGCAGCGAGCTGCCGCCGCTGTGCTGCTGCTGCTACGGCCGCTCCATACCGGAGCTTCAGCGAGGAGCCCGAAACTATCCCGGGTGGAGATAAACTGCGCCCGGAGTTTGTTTTAAGATGAGTCAAACAAATACAAAGGGGAATACAAGCTCGTTGAGATATGAGCAAAGATATTTCCTCATTATAACAGTAGGGGGGAGTGTTTCACTCATTCAATCAATATAAAACGGAACCGAGTACTACTAACTGCAGCCGTCATTTTCACCTACCTATAGACAAAATCATTTCTTCTACAGGGATGGATCACCGACCAGGCCCTGTGGGCTCAGGCCCAGGGGCCAGAGAGGTCACAGGGGCCCAGCAACAGATCCTCTGTATGAAGCGACTGTTATTATTATTATTATTATTATTATTATTATTATTATTATTATTATTATTATTGACACATGAGCCAACCAAGAGACACAAAGAGACTTAAAACCACACAAAAAAAAGATGACCAAAAAACAACTAAACAACCAAAAAGTGACTGCAGACTCAAAAAGATCATAAAGAGACTCAAAATATCCATGACCACTAGTGTAAAAAGTGTTTCCCTTTCTAAATGTGTTCTGTTTGTTTTAGCTGCAGATGTCTTCATATGCACCGTGAAACAAACGGTGACCTCTGCATTATAATTTGAAAGCTCAGCAGCCTGATTAACAGCCTCTAAGGTTTCAGCCTAATTGGAAAACAAAACGGGGGCAGTTTCATTGCAGTTTGATGCAAATAGGTGCGTAGCCTGGGGACAGGGTGATAATTATGTTTGTCTGACAAAGTAACAATAAGCACCATGTTGCTGTTTTGGATGAATGTGCCATTATGTTGAAGAAATACATTTTTATACTAATTAAAAAATATATTGTATTATAAAGCACATAAGTACATATAGCATTGATATTATATTTTATTAGAACAGCAGTGGAACGTGGTGGAACGTAGCCAGGTACATTTACTCAAGCGTGACGCTTAGATATAATTTGTAGGTACTTTAATGGTTAAGATGCACTTTACGCCACTTTATTCTTCTACTCCACCACTTTGTCGGTTTTAAAAATGTGAATATGCTAAGTACCAAGTAACTATAGCGGTCAAATAAAGAGTAAAAATTACCTTCTGCAAAGAGAATATAAAATATAATTCATTGTTTTTCAGTACATCAAACTACGTAACAGTAAATACAACATATTGTGTTGAATATCTCGGGCGTTAAAGATGAGTAGTCGGTTGGATGTGATCCTGTTGCTGTTACTTACCATGTTAAATATTCAGATTTTATTTTATTAGAATACAAAATACAGGAAGTCCAGTATCTGTGGTCAGTAAGCAGATGACAGACCTGTGCCAGCAGCTTGACCTGCTGACCTTATTTCAGCTCATCTGGATACAGATAATGACAAAGATGGCCAGTTCCCAGATTTACACCTTTCAGCCGTTTTTCACAGGAGATGACACATTTAAACCGGAGGTCACAGTCTGAATTCTCAAGGTTAATTTAAGCATTACCACATTTCATAAGCACCAATAATTTTAATATACTGTACTCTAGAAAACTGTGTGTACAGATACTTGGTTTATTGTACTTACCCAACTGCTAAAGAGATGGAAACTTACCATGAAGCTCTTAAACTTGTTTTAAGCTTGGCCTCAACCTTTTGAGCTTTCATTCATAACTTTGAAATTATAAGTGAAGTCTTTTACTGTATTTATGTTGCTGTTAGCTTTAGCTAATTTCCCAAAATGTCAAACTATTTCCTTAAATAAAACTTGCAGAAAATGTAACGTAGAGATTCTCCTGAGGAGGAGAATTGAGGGCTTGTAGGGTTAGGACTTAGACGTTTATATCATAGTACTTTATTACTACTGTATAATGTGTGTATATTGTTCCCACTATAAATGTACACTGTTTTATTTGTAAAAGCAAATAATTATTCATATATTCCATAGCTACCACAGTTCCACAACTGGACCCGAGCGTACAAATATTTGCATAAATAACTAATATAATCTAAATAAAATAAAGTTTTTGTAATGTATATATTGTATAGAGCGTTTTTAATGTCAGCTCTCTATTATCTTCCTTTCGTATTTCTGCAGCGTGGTATTTCTTTAACTTCAGTCAGTGACCTTCGTATTTCCACCACTGGTCATGTTATATTTGATCATATCGGAGGACGATACCTCAAGCTGTAGTATGCAGTAGTAGTAGTAGCAGCAGTAGTTTTCATCACCACCTGTATGAAGTTGAATCATTTGAAACAACAGTAATAACCACACCAAACTCATTCATTTCAAACATTTCATTATTTTCTCCACATTAACTTCGAAACAACCTCATAAACCAAAGAGTAAGAAAGAGCATGCTCGGGCATGCAATGATGTCACAACATGATGATGCCACTGGGTGCGAAGTATAAAACATACAGTAGCAGAGTTTCTTTTGATATCATTCATAAACTCAGGACATTTTCGGTATCCACTGAGAGTTAAAAGCTAGCGTTTATTTTACACTGCTCTCCATGTCTCACGTAGCCTTGTGTTGCTGGATAAAAGAGAGACGAGAGGGAGAAACTCACAAACTGACACCAGATTGAGCAGGCTAAACAAACATGCTGAAAAAAATCTCATCCGGCCCAAAAAGTGTCTGGAAATGACACCGTAGAAACCCCATTTTTCCCTTTTTGACTGGTCCAAAAGGGGGACTGGGAGAGAGAGAGACAAAACAGTGCATGCCATTTCAGGGTGAAGAGGGAGGTTTGAGTGTGTGTGTGGGAAAGGGGTGGTGGGGTGGGGTTATTCCTCTCCTCTTAGCCTGCCCATGTGGGGTGTCTTGTCTTGGGTCGGGGGGGTTTAAATAAAGACTGAAAATGAATAAATACGAGGCACTCAGCATTCTCTCTGTCTTGCAAACTGCAAAAAGTAACAAACTTGAATAATAATGACACATACACATATATAGTAGAATTAGTGGTTATAACATAACAGTCTCAAGGCTGTACAAAGGGGCAAGGCTGAATCCTCCTCAGTATGTCAGCAGTTAAATGTGTTTCATGTGTTTTTTTTTCCTTTTGCGTGCGAATGTGTATGTTCGTGTGGGTTGACATAAAATTTCACTTCACTTACAATAAATTCGGGAAGTTCCCGGAGGATGAGACTCATGGGGCTTGGCGTGTGTTGGTCGCTGACGTTTGATCCGCGAATCAAACGTGAACCTGATTCGGTCAGATCTTGTGATTTTGGTTGGATGTGAAGTGATTTCCAAATCTCTGCCGACAGGTGCAGCGACAGGAAGTGATAGTCAGGATGGAGTGCGTACAAATGAAGACAGAACGGTGATGTTAAAGGGATAGAAAATGCTTTTTTTTTAAACTCCACACAGCCTCATGCAATGGTTGTGTGTGTTTATGTAGTTCGTAGTGGAAAAAAGAAAAGAATAATGACGGAGCCCTTTAAAATGGATCTACTCTTGCAGCATAGTTCTGTATGTAGCGCATAGTGCGAAGAGGGGTTAGAGACTGGTGGACTGGACTGAGAGGGGAAAGGGGGTTATCGTCTGTGGGGTTTAGGATGGAGTGTGTGTGATATGCTCTTGGTTAGCATGTTTCTCATGGTAACCAGGAAACAAGGGTTGCTATATTCTTGTCTAGAGTGATGGAAAAATGGGCAAAACTGCCTGTGCCATCTCCAGTCCGTTTAACAGCATTTGATGGACACCCATGCATGTGGTCCTGAAACACCACACCAGTTTCAAATTGCACTCTTTACTCTCCTGTGACTCTTATCCGATCCAATCACCTGTTTTTCTGTGGTTGCAAGCTCAAAATAAGCATTTGAAAAGGAACGGTGCTCTTAGAGAATGGGTTTAAACAGAGGTGAGAAGACCAGTAGCAACAATAGAAAGGCTCTGCTGTGTCTGTCACTCAGGCTGCGGGCTCCAGTCGAATAGGCAGAATGTCCATCTCAGTAAGTAATAATATAATATACTGTAGTTATCAATAAGTCTTAGTAGATCATACCTGTATAAGCTTAAATAAAGAAGTGAATGAAAAGAATGGCTACTCCAATATTGAGTAAAATGACCATAACCACCAGAACAGAGCTGGAGCCCTAAGAGACGAGAGAGGAGAAGAGAAGCTGTTAGTCCAGTTATTGCAAACAATAGAAACAGTGCAGCCACAACAAATGCATATTACACCATATAAGAACAGATGGCAATCACAAAGTGGTCAAGTATTAGTTGTAATAATACTTTCTATGAGTGAACACTAGTCCAACATGATATTTTACGGTATTTCCCTATTCCTTTAATGATTGTTGGTTCATTAGTTTGACTTAACACACAGCAGTTAAAGGACTTTCAGAAAATGTGGATCTGTCCTATACACAAACACACAGGCTTTATCTCTCAGACAGAAGTGTAAGGACTCACTGAGTTTGATTTGAGGGTGAGATGCTCTCCTTCCTGCTCCAGAGTGATGGGCTGAGACTTTAGGGGTGGGGAGAGGGTGAGGTCCCTGTGCAGCGGCCACTCCTCCAGCTCTGCCCCCACATTCAGGTTGTCCAGCATCTGTACAGAGTCCATGGATCCCTCTCTGACCGGCCGAAGGCCTCGGGATCGCAGCCTATTGTTTTTGGGGGCCGGGGACTCCTGGCCCAGCCCCCGAGGCGCCTGCGAGTCCGGATACTGAAGCCGCATGTCGACCGTATAGTCATTCATCCTCTCCTCGTCCTGCTCTGTGAGGCGTGAGTGGGCAGGGCTCCACCTAAGGGTGCTTTCAGCAGTCCAGCCCACGGTGGGGCCATCTAGCCTTTGGTCGATTACAGCATGCTCGTTAAGCTTGTGGTTGGAGGGGTTGTGCTGCTTTGGGTGGTGGTTGGAGTACACATGCTCTCGAGG
The DNA here is from genome assembly GCA_037833715.1 of Toxotes lorentzi. Lineage (NCBI taxonomy): Eukaryota > Metazoa > Chordata > Actinopteri > Toxotidae > Toxotes > Toxotes lorentzi. Next base: position 27,659,735 of record JBBMJY010000001.1, on the reverse strand, counting down.
GTTATAAGTAGAGGAAACGTGGTCCTTTGCATTGTGATTAGAGATATAATCTTGGGACTTGTGATTGGAAGAAGCATGCTCAGAAGTCTTGTGATTGGACATGTTATGTTCCAAGGCCTTGTGATTGGATAAAATGTGCACCTGCGGCTTGTAGTTGGAAGAGGCATGCTCGCAGGCCTTGTGATTGGTGGAAGAATGATCCCATGTTTTGTGATTGGAGGATGAGTACTCCCTTGACTTGTGATTGGAAGAGGCATGCTTGGAGGGCTTTTGGTTGGATAACGAGTGCTCCCACACTCTGTAGGAGGAAGCATGCTCCCGGGACTTGTGATTGGACAAGGATTTCTCCCGTGGTTTGTGGTTGGACAGAGGGGCTTGCTCGTGCCCGTTGATTTGTCCCTCCTGCTCCTCCAGAAGGGAGGGTGTGGTGGAGCGGCTGCTGCCTCCTCGCTCCGGATACATGTCATCGGTCCAATTGTTAGCCCCTCCCCTCGGCAGATCCACACCCCGCCCCTCCACCAGCACCTGGATCTCAGCCCCGCCCTGATCGTCCACAGCGCTCTGGCGCATGAAGCAAGCATTTCTGGGGCGATGGGCGAGCTTGGGCGGGCTGTGGGGGGGCGAGGTGGGTATGCTCAGCACGGGGCTGAGATCGGGTGTTATTACAGGCGGCGTGGTGTCCGGAGTGCACAGCTCCGGACTGTCTGTTCCTGTGGAGATGACCTCATGGTCTTTGTCCTTGGCGTCCTGGTGATTGGGCCTCTGACATTCGAGCCCTGTGAAAACAATTGGAGAATAGCAGCAATGAAGCAATTTGGCACTGATCCACAGTGAGTGCATCAGGCCTCCAGTGTGTGTGTCGGCGTTATTAGCATGCAGAGTCACAAAAGGAGAGAAAAGCTGCATACAGACTGGATCCTGTTCAGGCAATCACTGCTGGCTTAGAGAGGATTATGGAAGTGAATACACTCGATTTAGTTTGAATTCTCAAAGGCTAATCCTCTGTAGTTTGATGTTTATTATGACATCAAAATATGTATGGCAGCACTGAGCCCAGTGCACACTGTAAATCCACATATTTGATATATGTTTTATTAAACTGTGAAAGGTCAGATACTTATACAGATACAGATCATTTTCTGCCTTTTTGATTAGAAACTGATGTTCAACAAAGATGGAAACAAAAGGCCTGTGGGTGATGCCAAAAGAAAAAGTAATACTGTATTTTTGTATGTTAGTCAGTTATATTTCCATGTATTTCGTATGTAAGGAAGTTCTCATTGAAGAAAACTCGTGAACTGAACGGGTCTGATGGGCACAAGTCCAGGGACTCAAGGGTTCAAGGGGCCCCTGTCCATGCGCCCATTAGGCCCGTTCCCTAATCAATCCATTACACTGATTACATCAGTCAGATTATCCATATTTTAATATTGAAAATCATCAAAAGACTTGTTTTAAATGATTCTGAAACGTCTTTATTTAATACAAATAAATCTGTCTGATGATAAAAGAATGAGACACGACATCCATCACTGTGAAACATTCATCACACTTGTGTGTCTGCTGTCCTCTCACCGTTTCCGTAGATGTGAAAGGAGGGGGAGAGCTCTTTGGCGGCTATCCGGGCCAGTCGACACTCCTCCGTGGCCTTCTGCGCCACTCCTTCAGCTGCCTCCGCCTTCCCTCGAGCGTGGCTCATCCTGAACGGGACAGGTGGAAACGCTGCAGTCAAACAGGCTTTAAAGCTTATTTAACAAACCCAACAATTTATTCATCAAAAGTTTTAAACTCAGATTCAGTCTAATCTTCCTCTTCTGTTCAGGACCGTGAGTGTGGTGTAGATTTAACTGGAACGTTTTAAAGGTCATATCTTACCTTGACATGGCAATCTCTGCTTTCTGCTTGGCGATGTCTGCGGCCTTCTCAGCAGCTTCCACCGCCCGGTCCACCTTCTCTCTGATTTTACTGGCCCTCAGTGGAATAAGGTTCTTACGTTTGCCGCTCACCAGCACATTCTGCTTGTACTTTCCTTCCTCCTTGGTGCCATCGGGGAAAGTGGTGCAGCCATATCCGTGCCTCTTGTTCCCGGCCCATTCGCCTGCGTAATGAAGGCCGTCTGAGCGCCGACTAACCCCCCAGCCGGCCCTCTGGTCGCTCCGCCACTCGCCAGCATACATTTCAGTGACGGTGGCGTCCACAGGGGCGCCCTGCTCGCTCTCACTGGCGTTGGAGTGGATGTCAGAGGCAGCAGAGCTGACAGTGCTCATGCCGGCCTCGCTGCAGAAGGAGCTCTGCTTGCTGAGCTGACTGGCCAGAGAGCTTTTGGACTCGGAGCGCCGCAGCTTCAGGCCGCTCAGGATGGACTGCCGGAAACGGCCTTTCCTCTTCCTCTGGCGTTCAGCTTCACTTGGAGCTGTCAGAGCGAAGCCACCTCGGCCCACTGGGCTCCCGGCCAGCCCGGCCACCACCCCGTCTGTGGGCGTGGTGGCGGTGCCATCCTCCAGCACAGCCGGAGGGCCGTGGCTGTGCTCGGAGCGGAGGGAGTTTATGGATGTTCGCAGGGGGAAGAGGATGACGGCCGCCATGCCATACGGTACACTCTGTCGTACGCCATAGCCATGACGCATCCCACCCAGCCACTGGCCTTGGTAGGTTCCTGAAAGACAAACAGACAAAGTGAGGGTCAGAGGAGGAAACGTGACAGATGCTCAGCCTGCTACTTTGGTCCAGACTTAAACATCGCAATGACTTTAGGATGAATGGCCATGATTTTTCATTGTCCCCAGAGGATGAGGCTGAATGTCTTTGCTGATGCTCTGATTTTCTTCTGTTTCTGTTTCTAACACTGTTCACAGATGTCACACAGATTCTGTATCTAATTGTTACAACACTTTATTAAAGCTGCAAGTTCAAAAGAGTCAAAAGTTCCTTATACTTTAACACAAGTTCATCATTAAAAGCTTCACACAGATGAATGAATGCAGGACTCGTGTATTAGACTGCACAACTGTGTCTATGTTATATCACCACTGGTGTGTTCATGTCTTAACTCTTTCAAAATGACACTTGTGCTCATTTGCATCCTTCTACCAGCCTGAAAATGCCAACAATTGTGTGCCAAGCAACAGATGTATTTATAATTCCTGTGTTCAAAGGTTTGTGTGGTAGCTACACAATGCCAGGGATAAAATCTTTGAAATATCACAGTGCCAAACTGAGGCATATTGGCACAATGTTAGAGCTGTGAAAATAAATCAAAGAAACACTTGAAACAAACACAGAACAACAGCAGACATCTGGCATTTCCTAGGTTGCAGAAACGTACATATGTACTTTCTATAAACTGGTCAAGCAGTAGTATTAATGGAGTGAATCTTTATGCCTGAGCCGTTTAAGATTTGGCAGATTAGACAGAGAGGGTGTGTGTGTGTGTGTGTGTGTGTGTGTGTATGTGTGTATGTGTGTGTGTGTGTGTGTGTGTGTGTGTGTGTGTCCTTGTGAATCTTCTTCAAAAACTTCTGAAAATGATCAGGAACAAAACTGCTCCAACAAAAAATAAAACCCCTGAGAGCCTTTGGAAGGAGGAGCGCTCCCATTAGGAACTTTAAAACAAAGCAGGTCTGCTGTAGGCAGAGGTCAACCCCTCCATCCTCCGCTCACATCCCTGAGGTGAATCAAACGCACAGTTTCTGGGCAGGAAACACGACGGCCTCCTGCTCGACTCGTGGCTCGTCAGTTTCATTAAGAGGAGCGCTCGGCAGCAGACGTTCCTGCTGACAAAGCTGGAGAGTTTTCTGTCATGAAAGGCATTTTAACAGCTGTCTGCAGCCGCCTTCCTTCACGCGATCTGGGCTGAACCTCTGTGAGACCCTACAACACCAACTCACTCATCGAAATGCAAAGTGACTGAAACCATGAAAAATGTTCGCTCACAATTCCTATAATCAAATGTGTTGATACTGAATTCAGCACAATATCCATTTGTAATGACTCCAGCATTCTTAGACTTTTTTATGGTTCTGTTCAGACTCTCACAGCTCTTGGTTAAGGCTTAAGGTTTAACACTGAAAAAGTTCACAGAGACTTCAGACCCAACCTGTTTATTTACATTTAATAAAAACCACCATCTTTCCTGAACCTTATCCAAAGTTCTTCTGTTGCCTAAAGCACAGACGGGACTCTGGACGTTAAATCTGGTCTCTGGTGTGACAGTCATACTCTGCGTGTTGTTGCGGTAAACAAGGCTGTGAGAGCGATGAGAGGGAACCAGGACCGTGAAACCAAAACAATGAGCTAAAAGAACCTAAATCGCTGTGTCGAACTGATAGATGCTTCATTTTCTGCTGGTCTGCATCTGAGCGTCACATTGCTGATGCTTACAGTAGTTCTGCTCTGTTGGAGGGTCCACAGTGTCGTCGGTGCATCGAACTCACGAGCTGCAGATCAGTTCCAGAGTTCAAATACTTACTCTGGGAGTGAAGCAGCTTTAGTGACAGTGAGACTCGTGAGAGTGAGTCACAGCTGTGAGGACAAAACCACTTCATTACTGGGTCATTACAGGGGTGTGTGCTATTTGCTGCAGCAGTGAACTGACATGATCATCGATCTTTACTGTGTGAAGGAAAGTCACAACGTGTTTCATGTATGTTTTCCTAAATGTGTTGTTGTGTTGGTGTGCTCTGGTGTAACTGGGATAAACCGTTTTACTTCAGTAAAAGTAGAAATACCACAGTGTGGAAATACTCTGTTACAAGTAAAAGTCCTACATTTAAAAAAAGTACTAGCATCAAAATATACTAAAAATGGGCTATTTCAGAATAATGCATTGTTGTATATTACAAGTGTTACAGCTGGTTAATGTGTAAGGCTAATTTTAATTACTGTATATGCTGCTGGGTACGTTGTGAGCTTCCCTGTGGGGATCAGTACATGAGTAAATGTACTTAGTTACTTTCCACCACTGAGGATAACAATTCCCTTAAATTCATGACAAGGACAACATTTTTATGAGGTTTGGTTTTCCCACTTCAAGCACAAGGTGAACGCACAGATATTCCCAATATGGATAATTAACCTTACTTACTCTATTTACAGTAATTCTCGCCTTTTAATATCGCTTAAAGAACTTCTTGCTCCTGTGCACCAACTGTGCTCTACACAAGGGAATCATGGGTATTTTTTCCACACATACTCTTTCCGGGCCTGAGTTACACACAAATTTGGGGAAAAATCACAGATTCAAAATACGAACAGAGCAAACCTTCACCAGAGGCATCAACACGAACAGAGGTATCTCAATATGTTTGTCAGCAGCTATAAAAGAGGTAAAGCTGAGCTGTGCACAGAAAAAACAAACACACTAAAGATCACGCACAACACAGCGCAACAAAAGAGCAGATGGCAAAGAAAAGCTGAAAACAAATTCTTTCACAAACAAGTTATTTTCTTCATTTCTACTTTTATACGTTTGTGTCACCGTCTGTTTTTAAATGTACTGTTGTTTTAATCTGAAGTGATCTGACCCCCTGAGCACTAAACTAGATTTTAAACCTAATCTCATATTGTCCAGGACCTTTGTTTGTCTTTGTACCACTTTTTCACCACTTCATTGTTGTATTGATTGAAAACTCTCGTGCCACACTGTGACAACACAAACAGAGGAGCTTCTCAGAAATGGAAAACATTTCATGTTAAGTTTATTTGGTAGATTTATTCCATGTTAGTTAAAAAGTCTGTGTAGTATTAGTACGAGTTCACAGTGACTGAGACAGTTACTGTGTGTGGTCAGTCCTGGAGCTGTCCCTGGTACTGAAACCGGTCCCTGTTAGACTCAGTCTCAAAGGTTTGACCTTTTAAAACTCATCATCCCACACGTCGGCCTTGGTTTCTCCACTTCAGGTTTGTTTTGGTGTGTACTGGACTCCATCGTCACTCAGCTGTGAGAAATTACACATTGTTTGAAAACATTTTAGGATCCGTGTGTCACTGCAACAGCTGTTGACACAGAATTTGTTCAAACTGTGGCTCCAGGCGTTTTCCACATAAAATCTCTGTATTTATCGTAGTCCCAACAATTATCTGCCAGGAGCATTTCCACCTTAAACACCTTAAACCAGAATTCACTGGCTGTATCGCAGTCTCTCAGTCTGATTTCATAGGCTACTGTTTTGCAGGAAATGATAAAAGAATTGAAATCAATCAACTGCGACTAATTCAATTTAACAAACAGGAAGTGAAATGTTTTTCCAAACATTTGTGGTCTGAGGCGTTCCCGGAGCTGTTTCACCACCCTCCCGCCTTCGTTTTATTTATTTTTTCTCAACTTTCTCAGATGTTTTATTTAAACAACAGTTTGAGGCTTAAAGAGGTGAAACCATTCAATCTTTCACAAAGAAAACAAAGAGAAAAAAAGGGGGAAAAAAGGCTGTGAAAATTAGAGAAAGTTGTTTTTCCTTCTTTCTTCTCCCGTTAATTAATCATCTCAAGACCCCTCAGATTTGGACCCTTTGGAGGGCCCCAACCCCTAGGTTGGGAACCACTGCACTAAACTAGCCAACTGTATATAACGTATTTAAAAGCAGCTCCACCTGCAGCTGCATCAGTAAAATAAAGCACTGATGCATCATTATTAACAATCTAATTATCATTTAGAATAATTTATTCTGGATTTTTTAAATTTTATTTTCCTGATGAACCTTCTGTACTTTGACTTCAGTCGGATTTTGAATGCAGAGCTTTATTTGTAATGGGGTATTTCACACTGTTGCACTGGTACTTTTACTTCTGAGATGTTGTTCCCACCGCTGACTTCCTGTCTTTGGCCCGGGAGCTGTCCGCGGTGCTGAAACCAAACCGGGACCGTCTCGCGCTCGGCAGACTTCTCTGAAGGTGCACGAGGCTCCATGTGGCTTATAACATATTTTTATTGTTAGCCTGTTATCATTTTTATTAAGCGCGTGCTCTGTTGACAGACCTGTCTCGTGTGTGTGTGTGTGTGTGTGTGTGAGAGAGAGAAAAGCAGCTTCCTGCACATTTATTGGGTTGTGGAAAATGTGTCAGCTCGTGCGTGCTATATTCATCTGTCGGCGGTCTTCCACGTGAGCGGAAGAGAGGAGCAGAGCTGTCGCGTGACGCAGTCTTTTTTCATGTTTTCCCCTCCTCACCATCTTTGTTTTTTTTTCCATTATCTTACAGTCGCGTGTAAAACAGCAGGTGGAAGGATGCAGCGTTAGCGCTCGCGCTGGGAGGCCTCCACCTGCCGGTGAACAGCCTCCACCTTCAGCGCAGCACCGACACACACCGTGCGTTCGCTCCACCTGCATCACCCGTCTCCATCATCCGGGTTCCTGCGCGGTGCTCGGGGGCGGGCGGTGCTGGCGTCCGTTATCAAACGGCCTAGATTACGAGCCCGAGAGTGACAGAGACAGAGAGCCAATCAGAGAGCGGAGGAGCCGCGAGCTGGTCTCTGGTGACACGCTGACCTGCTGTCTCCCGTTACCATGGAGACCTCACAGCACAGAGGGTGAGATGCAGAGAGAGAGGGAGGGGTCGCGGGTGGGGGGGGGGGGGTGTTTTTATAAACCTGTGCGTCTCCAAACAGGAGTGATGAGAATCCAGCATGGTTTAATTTCTAATATTAGACACACACGTCCTCCTTTTAGCACCCACAGCCCGTTTCTGTTGTTTGCTGAGGGGCTAAGAATAAAGGCTGGTCAGCGTGAAGGTGATCTGTCCCCTGTGGACACGTGGACATGGACGGATTGTGAGACCACCACCCCACCTACGCAGGAGCAGGACCCCCAGACTGACTCGTTTCAGGTGCTTTAGGTCTCGTAGTTGTTTTGTGTGTCCTTGGCGTCACAGGTGCCGCTGAACTTCAGTGTTTACTTCACTCTGGAGATGAAGTGAAGCTGCCTGACTTCTGCCACTGCAGGTCCACACTCACTGTCCTCTGCACAGACATTATCCTAAATACTACAGCACACATCACAAAATATGGTCCCCCAGGGACCCCCTGACCCCTCAGGCCCCCGGGCCTGTGCCGCTCAATTCAGTCCACGACTGTGGATGCGACCTACATGTTATTTGTGTAGTCTGTGTTGGAGATATGTTGCAGTGGATGCTAGCAGCAGGCTAAGTGAGCAGGCTGCTTCACTCTGAGATGTTTCTATTCAGAGAAGTTAAACTGGACTAAATCTGAACTCTGCACTGTTTGCTGGGAGGGAAAAGTGGCTCTGACAGGTGACGTTTAAGCAGCCTTACCTCCGTCAGAGTAGGTTTCAGTGCCGTATCCATCCTGCAGACCGTTGCTCCACGTCCCCTCGTACCGGGCCCCACTGGCCGTGCTCTCCAGTTGCCCGTAACGGCCTTTGAAGCCCTGCGTCCACTCCCCTCTGTACTCCCAGCGGCCCTTGCTCTCCACTCCGATGCCATGCCGCTTGCCCTGCGCCCAGGTGCCCTGGTAGCTGTTCCCGCTGGGCCACGTGTACATGCCCAGGACCTCAAAGCCATGGCTCCAGGCCCCCGCGTACTCGCCCTGACCCTGGGGCCCCGTGCAGACCCCACGGCCATGGGCTTTACCCTGCTCCCACCCCCCGCAGTACGACCCCCCGTCATCAAAGTCAAACCTGCCTCCAGTGGACATGCATGAAACAGGTTTAGGCAAATCCTTAGAACGTCAAGAAAAAGAAAAAACTCACTCAGAAGGAGCAAGGAGGGAGGAGGCCTCGTTTGAATCCGGTAGCATGGAGGTGCAGGGCCTCGACTCTCCCTCTCCTGGTGGTTTAGGACGTAAAACACCGGCTCCTCGGTTTAAAAGCAGCAGAACACGGCCCAGAGAGCATCACCTTACAACGGAGAAGCAATCTAAGCCTCAGCGATGGGTCTGGGGTGACGAACGCAGCTGCCGTGTGTGCTGCTTCCCATGGGCATGCAGGCTCAGAGTGCTTCTCATCGTCCTCCTCCTCTTCCTCCTCCACCTTCCTGCTCCACGCAGCCTCGCAGCCGTGTGCAGCGGGGCGCTCCAGACAAGCGAGGCCTAGGCTTTTCCAGCAGTCCCAGAGGCCCACAGAGTGGCGGCGGCAGCGGCAACCGAGATCAGCTCAATCAGACATTACAGCATCCCCACATCCCTGCTGCACCGGCACACGGAGAGGGATACAGCACAGGGATGCTGCTGCGCTCGAACGCCATTAAAAAATCAGAGGAGCAGAGAAGTTGAGGATATTTCTCTATAGCATGGCCTGGAAACAAGCAATCCAAGCTAACGCTCACAGACACACATCCATAACCACACAAACGCACACGCAGCCTCAGCCTCGCGCACACACCTCGGCAGACATAACAGAGTGTGAATATCTCCTCAGCTCCTCTTATTTCTTCCCCGTCTCTCTCCTCTCTGCTCTGCTGTGATCTGAAGATGAGGCTCTCTCCTGAAGATGAGGCTGAGAGGAGGAAAAAACAGAAGCAGAAAAAAAAATTATTCCTCTCCTTTTCCCTTTGTCCTCTCCGTTTCAGCGCTCGCTTAAATCTGGATTGTTGTTGTTTCCCAATTCCACCAAGTCATCTGCCCTCTCTTGTTTTTCGGCCTCTCTCTCGCTCTTTCTCTTTCTATCTCTCCCTCTCTATCTCTAAAATCTGCTCATTACAGGACTGTTCCACCCCAGCCAATACCCCTCCCCCACATACACACACATACGCACACGCACACTGAACACACACTCCTTCTCCGAGCTCTTAAAGAGATAGAGACGGAGGGACGTTGCGAATAGCTGCACGTACGGAGCTCGCCGCTCTCTCCCTGTGGGAATACAGCCTGCTTTTCCTAATTATCCAGCCTCATTTCACAGCCTCACACTCCTCCTCCCAGACTGAAATCTGGTCAGTCAGCAGTCTGTTTTCCTGATAACTGGAGGTTTGTGAGCTCATTGATCCCCCTGCCACCCTCACCCCAGCTAATTGTTAGTCTTTTTCACTGTCGTCTCGTAGGCAAACCAATGGACCACCGGAGACCACAGAGACCCACAATGACCTGCAGCAAAATGCCCACAAACCGTTACAGTTAATTAAGGAACATAACTCACAAGGAAAATCCTGTATATGGAAGCTTGATCACGGTCTGACCACCAAACACAGACGCCTTCACTTTCACAGAGGTCAGATGCTTCATATTTTTCCAATCAATAACAGAAGCATGATGGTATTGGAAATCTTACACACCATCTGTTGGACATAATGGACTGACCTGATGAGATGAGGTGTGTGTAACTGAAACATTAGTACAAAACATAACTAGAACAAATCAAACACATCGAGCGGACTGTCATCACACACACAGAAAGAAAGAAGAGAAATAAAAACAAATGAAAATATAAGAATAAAATGGAATATACTACTAAAAATGTAAATATAGATCCATAAATGAATAAAAACTTCATTACATAAAATAAATCAGTATTTAAAATGTGAAATATTAAAAAGAAAGATTTAAAAGATAGGTAACTTAAACAAAATGTGTATTGATTTTTAATTTATGGTTTTATTTTCAATCTGTTTATTAATTATATATATATATTTTCTTCCTTCTTCAATGACAGATATCTCAATGAAAGATAAATATTATTTAAAAATGTAAAAAAAAAAATGTAAACAGCAAAAAAAAAAAAGACAGACCAACCAACGAGGAACATAATTGTGAACCTACACCTGAGCACAAGCTGACAGGTGCAGAGGAGACCAAAGGTGGACGGGAGCACAGCAAACAGCCCAGTGCACCATCTGTATTCAGAGTGTGTATGCAGTGGTTCATTACTGCGACCTTCAGCAGCCTCTCTACACACATTTTTCACGGAAAAATGTGAACAAACGAGCGGAGGAATAAATTAAAAATGCAGGTGCTTCATTCACAGACACAGCAGATGGTTCGAAAATCAGTCACCCGATCTCAACTGTCTGCACCTCCACCATCCCTCCTTAACGCCTCTGCTCGACATCTTCATCTCTGTCCCAGTCAGTGGGCAGGACACTGTCGCTCAGGAAGGAATCCGAGCTGGATGTGGCTGTGATAACACTGAAAGCTGTGGAAGAGATGAATGAATGAACTGCTGTCTGCGCGGCGCTCGTCGCCACCTTCATTCACGCTCAAAATCAGACTCTGTGGTTCCAGCTTTTTAAATGCTGGTGATAGTAAATTGAATATTTTGGGATTTCAGACTGCAAATTAAATAAAACAAGCAGTAAGAATATGAAAAATGAGAAATTACAGTGGGCACTTTTCTCTATTTTCAAACATTTTATAGACCAAACGGTTTGAACTCCCACGACACATTAAGATTTAATGCAGATCCACAGAAAACTGGCAGTGATTTCTTTTTCTTGGATCCATGTCACAAGCCGTTTCCCTTCTGCTGCACTTTTCTACTCTGTAAGCTGATTGTAGTAAGAATTGTGCAGCGATCTTCATATATTATTGAGAGATTTCATATTTTGTGAGCTCAACGTCGTGTTTTACACGTGAAATCCTATTATGTAAAGTAACCACGGACTACAGGGCCGGACTAAAGTAGAGGACTATAAAGAAACGTGTCCTTTGAGACGAGGTGCCTCACAAAAAAAAAATTAAAGGGACAAAGCATAATCCAAATATAAACAAAGACCACTCGTCAAATAGACCAGTGTATGTGAATTTAAATTCATATGGTGATAAAGAAAAATATTCAAATCACATGTCCCAAAATAGCGCCCACATGCAAAAACAGTACTTAAGTAGAATCTAAATTACCGTAGTTGCTTTGTCCCTAGTAGGAGCCTACTGGTAAACAAACAAACAAACAAACAAACAGTTTTAGTTTAACCAGCAGAAACAGAGTTAGCAGTTAGTTAACCGGAGCATTTAGCAGCTAAAGGACCACATCGGTTTTTCTGTTGGTGGAGACCAAAACCAGAGCAAAAAGAAACATGAATACTGGACTGCATTTACACAATGTTGGCTGAATGTGAAAAACAGTACATTTTAATTAAGTAAAAGAAGTTAAACAAATAATACTTGTATATAGACAATAACTGGCAGTGATGACTATACTTTTTGTAGAGATTTATTATTGTTTTAGGCAATATTTTCAGTCCATATGGTGAGGATAATAACACAGCCAACTGTTTATTTGTAAAATACCACAGTGTAATTTACAGGTTGGTAATAAACTGTGAAAAAAACTGAAGAATAAACATACAGTAGAAAGAAAAACAACAAAAAACAAAACAAATCTGTGGAGAGAGGTTTCCCTCTGTGGACCGAAGTGGAAACCTGTTCAGGTGAGGATGTCGTGGGCCTGCTGCTCCACCAGCATGGCCATGTTCTTAACATCACCGCACCAGAAGTCCAGCCGCTCCTTCATACCTTTGATCTGAAACAGTAAACCACAGGTGAGAGTTAGACCTGCAGGTAGAACCCGGCCTCTGTGCCTCCTCTGTGATGGATTTGTCCCTGAAAACGGTTGAGCATCACTGTAAAAAGATCCAGCAGCTCCAGAACAGATAGAAACACACTGGGCACTGACCTGCTGCAGGTCCAGCACTCTGGGCTGCACCCAGGTCATCTGCACCTTCTGGTCCACCTCATCAATGTTGCCTTTGATCAGGCCCACAGACAGAGCCTTCATCACCAGGAGCTCCACCTGCAGCGGACAAACATGCAGAGAGTAAATTTTCACGCTGACTAAACATGAAGCAGTTTGATAAATAAAATGTAAGAACGACTTGAGGATCTGTGAAATAAAACTGAGAAACCATCGGATAATCAAAGTCATCATGTTAAAAAAGGGTTTACTGACATTACTGAGCTGACTGAGAACACTTATCATCCAACTGACCTCATTAACGGGGATTTTGGCACTCTGAGCGATCTCAGTGAATGTCAGCTGTCTGTGGTTTGCAGGGCGAGTGAAGGTCATCTGAAGAGGAAGGAGACATTTTACATGTCTGTCTCACGCCAAGAATAAAAACAGCTGTAAACATCAGACACTTTCTGAGGAAACCACAGGTTTGTTTTGCTGGAGCTGATTCTCACCTCCATGACACACAGCAGCTGGATCTTCTGCATCAGTTTGGCCTCATGTGCTGCAAGGTCAGGCTGGAACCAAGAGAGCAAAAGGAAACGAGTGCCCAGTTAAAGTTGATCCATTCTCATCCTCTGTACCAAGTATTGATGATTTTAAAGGTTTTCAAAGTACAGGCAAAATTCTACCAACTGACTGATCCCGTTAAAGTAGCTAATCTAACTTTACAAGTTGGTTACCTGTTGGCCCCAGGCAGACTTGAAGCTCTGGAATTTCTCCACGTTTCCTCCATTGAAGGCATAAAGTGTATCAATGAGCCACTGTTTGTCTGTGTTCCTCAGAGACTCCAGCACAGGATGCATCAGCTGCAAAGACAAGCAGCAGACGGGGTCATTACCACGCTGAGCTTCAGCCGGAGGACTGACCGACATCGCAAAAACACCATGTTTAGAGAACCCACCAGCTCTCCGAAGTTGTAAACTCCTTCTCCTAAGAGTCCAGCCAGGCCGAGTGTGAACGCCCGCTCCTGCTTCTCTGTTTCTGTGGAGTCAACAACATCAGTGGTTCAGCTAACGACACGACTGATACGCTGTGTTTCAACAAGACATCGCGTCCAGTTTGTTTACCATCGTGCTTCTGCTCACCTGGAAGGTCTTTAATGTCCACACACCCCAGGTAGCGCAGAGCATCCTTGTAGTAGGAGGCGTGGTTCCCAATGATGCGATAATATTTGCTGGAGAGGTCGTAAAACCGGCCGTGAACTGACGTGACCCCAGGCAAGTTATTCAACATTTCCTCAACCTCTTCAATGATTTTCTGGAGGACAAAGAGGAAATAAGTGTTGATCTACTCCATTTTCCTACAGAACCACAGTTTCTGTCAGGGCGTCCAGCAGCACATCTCGTTTGTTCCATCAGGCTTGTGACTGAAACATGTTACACATGCCTCATTTTTTCCCAGGATACATTAGGCTATGTAAAAACGCCCTCACCCTGCAAACCACATCCTAGAACGTTCTAGTACAGGCTTTATCTCTAATGTCAACCTTTGATTGACATTAGAGATAAAGCTTTCACAGAGTGCATCAATAAAAAAACCTACATTACTGTATATGATTCCCGTCCCCATCCTATTGTTGAGTCGCTGTCCTGCAAAGGCTGCATGTTGTGACATGTTTTCCTGTGTGTACTGGGAATGTACTGCTGCTTTCTGCTGCTGTGATGAGTGTGGCTGCATGAAAACGACGGCTCGAAACAGGGACAAGTTATTTCAGAAAGAAAAAACAGCTGCTGGTTTCCGTCGCTCTGCCTTAACGACACACCACGTGTGAAGATTACAAGTATCTTGAAGTTTGAAATGTGCCATCACATGTTATATCTGAGGGAGGTGTAAGGTGGGTTTTGCGTCAGCAGCTTGCAAAAGGGAGGGAGCTGAGATTTACAGGAGCGCCTACCTTTGTGGCAGGAAGGTCGCTGATCTCCAGTTTGAGACTGCCGATGGATGTCTTGCAGAGAATGACAGCTTCTTCGCTGCTTTTCACCTGGATCAGACACAGATGTGTTAAAGTTTAATCGTTAATCATTTAGAAAATGATTATAATTCTACACCTGTGATGCTGGTATCTGTCAGCTGACCTTTTCCTTGGTCTTCTCAAGAAAAGTGATGGCATCTTTAGGATCTGGAAACAAAAAACCCTTTTCTTAAATGCTCAAACAAACAAAACAAACAAAAACTGTGAATTCTGCAGAAAAATGTTCTTTCTCCCATCATGTGTCATTACCTGGCATCTGTCTGGCAACATACAGTATAATCTCCACGAGGGACAAAGGATTGATTCTGTTAAAGGAACAAAAACAATAAATTAGAATCAAAACCACCAACAGGAAATACTGAAGTGTTGTTTGTTGCAGGAGCTGATTTTACGTCACCTGTGTTCGAAGTCACTGAGGAAATTTTCATAGAGCTGTAAGAAGAAAATAAACTGTCAGATCACAGAAAACTAAAATGTTTAACGTTTATCTTGTTGGAATGGAATTTAATGGCATCTAAATACAAATTCATTTATTAAGTACTTAACCTGAATGTGGTAAATCATTCAGGTTCCTAACATGTAATCTAGTTTGGAATTAGACACTTATGAACACCACCTCCAGACATCTTGTGATCTCTGGTATCAGTGGTATATCTGTGTAAATTTTAACTGTGGACGACTGGCTGCTTGATGCAGGTACAACGTGAATTACACAGCGATGTCACTGGGCCCTGTTCTGACTGGAGTAAATAGAGTGGTTCATTCCTCAGAGGAAGAAAATGACATACAATGATGTTTTCAATTCCCCTGGAGAGTTACATAAAAAATAAGCAATCAACGGCTTTATTTGAGTTCATATATCACAGACGTGTTACGACATGCTCTGAAACTTTGGCAACACATGTTAAAATCTGTGCATAGTTATTACTGCCGGTTCCATCCTCACTCATCCAAAGCGGCGAGGATTCAGAACAAAGAGTGAGCGTGATGCCGTTACCTGTATGAGGCCATCTCCTGTTTTGAAGCAGGGATCTTTAACAAAGTCTGTCAGCTTCAGAGTCAGCTGATGCCACAATCTGTCAAGAAAAAACTCAGCGTCACTGATATTCACCACTTCATCTGAATCACACTGTACCACTAAAAAAAACCTGCATCACAAAGACAAACAAATGCTCCAATGAAACACTGTCAGGAAATAAACAAACATGCACCTGGAGCTTTCTGGCTGGAGGGAAGAAAAAAAATCTTCAGGATCTCTGTAAGTTGTGTTAATAGTTATTATTTATTAATTGTTAGTCTATATGTTATTAATCATATTTTAGCCTTTTTATTTCTCTTGATTAATCAATTAAACGTTTTGCCCCAAAATGTCTTTAAATTAGTACAATTTAATACCTTTATTGTCACTGTTAAAAGTTACAGGTACCACGGAAGTGCGTACTCTCCACCAAAACTACAGACTAATGTCTACTGAACATTCAGGGTCGGTTGTTTTCGTTTTGAACAGATAATTGATGATGGAAATTTGTACTTCACTGGATCCGCTTTCGCATATAACTCTTTGTAGAGTTCTGATTTCCAATTAACTTTAAAAACCAGTTTTAAATTAAACTTATTATGGTGCTGTGACTATGAACTCGTGTACAGACGCTAATAAACCGCTGGAAAAACCTTGAGACAGGCTCATGAACTTTGTCTTCCACAGGCCTAAACATATAGACACTTGTTCAAAGCTTTAATCCGTGAAATATAAATATATTATTATTAGCCAAGCTCCGGCTCTGGTTTTAGCTTTAGAGTTAGCTCCGTGCATGACTCAGCGAGCATTCCCAATGAATGAGCGAGCTAACATTAGCTAATGCTCTGCTAGCCCAGCGCTAACTCTCTGACTCGTACGTTTTGATTTTACCTTTTGTTATACAAATCCTCCAGATTGTGCCACTCCGCCGCCATCTCCGGCGTGGAGCTGTTGCTCTGCTGCTGTTTGAGGTACCCGGTAACATCTTTCATGGTAGCGAAGATCAATTTTTATTCTGGACTAAAAAAGTGCTGCTGAATTTCCAGCTAACGTCAACTAGCCAGTGGGTCTGCGATGCTGCTAGCTGCGAAGAACAGTGGGAAATGGAGGCGGTGTTGCTGCATTCAGGTACTGCCCCCAGAATGGGAAGAACAAGAACAACATCCGTTTTTCCTACTTGATCTCCCATTTACCGTTTAGCAACCACAACTGTTTAACAGTCTAATTTTTTTGGTTGTGTTACGTATTTGTTGAAGTTTGTTACCAAGTGAATAGCTCTAAATGGTTTGCTGTTCATGTTAACATTGGATTTTATTTTTATGTAAACGTCAACAGAGGTCGGAGGCTGACGTGACGTGCGTTCACACTCCGCTACCCGTAATTACGGTTTTAAACGTGTAGACTTGAATGCGGCACGTGTCTCGACGCGGTGTTTGTAGGGACTGATGGGAAATGTAGGAGGCGTTTCTACAGCCAGCTAAGTAAGTCAAGTTGATTTCTTCGCCGCTATATGTTTTATTTTTATTGCCCCGCGGGTTAGTTGTTGTAAATTAACGGCGAATAATTCAACAAAATCGTCAATAAAGCAAAGGTAGCAAAAAGTGTAGCTGAAGTTAGAGTATATCAGACATTACGGTACTGCCTGGTGCACCAAAAGGAGGTCAAAGACTGACAACAAGACAGGTTTTAGCAGAAAGGCTAACATTAGTCACACTTTCAAATGGAGGAAATGTCTTAGGTCGTCTCCGTGTTTGGAAATTCGCTAGTTTTCTGAAACATGGCTTCTGCGGTGAGCTCCTCGTTGCTGTCCCCTGTCAGACTTTGCTGTCTGTATCGCAGTTCGTGCTCAGGAACAAGCAGGACGCTCTGTGCACACGGTTAGTACACAGACAGAGCTGATGTGGTGTCACAGAATAAGTTGTTATGGGTGTTAAATCTCACACACGCCTTGTTTTGTTTTTGTTTTATGTTTTTTTTTTTGTGTTTATAGGTTTTGGTCAGAGGAGTTTGTGTCCAGCTGAAGGTGCTGTAGCTCTGTCCAGGTACTTTACACCTGTCCTCTCTGGGTTCAGGTCCATGACAGTTACAGCACACGCTTCAGAAGCAGTGTATATTTAGGGTCTGCTATAAAATAGATTAATACAAGCTGTTGCATCTACAGTTGTGCAAGCAGCCGTGCTTTCTAAAGGCAGGTTTTGCCTCTTCACAGAAAATCAAACTCTCCTTGGAGGGATGGAACTCGAGGACTTTTCTCCCGTGGTGGTGGTGCAGCGGCCGACCAGCCGACCCTGGAGGACATCGCCAAAAACATTAGAGAGCAGCAGCACAAGAGGGTGGTGGTGATGGCCGGAGCTGGCATTAGCACGCCTAGTGGCATCCCAGATTTCAGGTACGAAGGTTAGATGTGGTTTCCTGTCCTAGTATTGTGGTATTTGCATGAATGTTCTGGGGTCTCTGAGCAGATTATTCCCTCACAGGTCTCCAGGCAGCGGTCTGTATGACAACCTGCAGCAGTATGACCTGCCCTACGCCGAGGCCATATTCGAGATCGGCTTTTTCCATCGAAACCCCAATCCCTTCTTTGCCCTGGCCAAAGAGCTGTATCCAGGAAACTACCAGCCCAATCTGACCCACTACTTTGTGCGTCTGCTTCAGAAGAAGGGTCAGCTTCTCAGGATGTACACACAGAACATTGACGGGCTGGAAAGATGTATGTATTCATATCTTTGAGATGACTGCACATCATAGAGATTGTGCCGTCATTTTAAGCTCATCGTCGTTTTCTTGTGTGTGCGTCTGTGTCAAGTGGCAGGGATTCCTCCTGAGATGCTGGTCGAGGCCCATGGCACGTTTGCCACCGCCACCTGTACTTCCTGCCTGAGGAAGTACGAGGGCGAGGACCTACGAGTGAGTTAGAACCCAAACACTGACTCCACTGACTCATGTGTTCAACCCCCAGATTTACATTAAAGGTTAAGGATTCCAGACAACATGAGCCTTTCTAAGCAAAGTTCATTCTTCAGTTTTTGTTTTTGTTCTTTTTCATATTTATTTATTTATTTAATTTATTGGATTTGTGATAAATTACAGATAAAATTGGCATTTTTAAGATATCACGTTTACATTTATTTTTAGTATTTTATGTCAAAGATGAATCTAAAAAATAATCAGTAGAGGTTAATTTTACGTCTTGTTTCCATGTCTCATCAGCCAGATGTGATGAGTGGGACGGTCCCTAAGTGTCCCACCTGTAAAGGCGTGGTAAAGCCTGACATTGTGTTTTTCGGGGAGGAGCTTCCACGGCATTTTTTCAAGTACCTCACAGACTTCCCGCTGGCAGATCTCCTGATCATCATGGGCACTTCACTGGAGGTGAGCGCCACCAGCTTCAGACCACACCATGTCCCTGTAATCTGACATTTCCAACCGTAACATTATGTTAAGGTGAGAGGAGACATGAAGGACAGTTCAAACAAACAAATCAGCTGGAACTGAACTGGGAATTTCTTATATGGAACACATCTTAAACACCAGGCCCCCAGGTTTTTTAAAATCAATACGTACTAAGTACAGTACATGGTAAATAGTGTACATTGACTTGTTGCCAGTGTGATTTAAGCTGCTGTTGCACACTTCCTGCTCTGCAGGTGGAGCCTTTCGCCAGTCTGGCGGGAGCCGTGCGCAGCTCAGTTCCCCGTCTGCTCATCAACAGGGACTTGGTAGGGCCATTCGCCTGGAGCCGCCGGCCTCAGGACGTCGTGCAGCTGGGTGACGTGGTCAGTGGTGTGCAGGCCCTGGTCGATGCCCTCGGCTGGACTGAGGAGTTGGACGCTCTGATGGCTGCTGAGAAGGTGAGAGCGTGCTTTGGTTTCTGTTTACAAACTGGTGCATATATTTTAAATCTTCTACACCAGAGTTCCTGTGCTCTCTGGGAGTAGTTCACTCATCAAAAGGCCAAGATTCTGATCTTTAAACCGTCACCGGGGCAAACATTTGATGAAAGAGAACCTCAGATCTAATTCAATGCAGCAAACACAGTTCACTTTTCTCAGGTGCACAATTCTTAGTTCCACATACAGAGGAAGCTCCACAGACAATGAACTAATACTGAAAACCATCAAGAAAATCAAATGATGAACTGATGCTAAGCTAAGTTAACTGACTGCTATCTGTAGTGGGGTCAATTTTCTCATCTAACTCTTTATAAGGAAACAATTACACACATTTTCCAAATTTAAATACCTGCATGGATCTTGGTACAGAGCTTTTGTAAGATTGGATGTTTATGTGTTTGTTCATCTGCAGGCTACAGCAAATACAGAAGAGTGACACCACTGCATTACATCAAGCTGGAGGTTTGACTTTTGTTCTTGCACTCAGCACCTAAAACTCCCAAACTTCAGGACGTCATGTACTGAACAGAAGCGCCGGGTATATCCGGGTATATCACTGGGTATATCTGTGGAAACTCACAGACCAAATAAGGAACTACTATAATGAATAAATATTTCTCAGTCCATTATGAGTGATGTGCAGGTAAGTGATTCACAGTGATGATGTGCTGGAAAAACTCACAGGTGAACATGAAAGACAAAGACCTACAGCAGAATATCTCACTCACCAATTTGACCTGATAATGAAGATATGCATTATTATTATTATTATTATTATTTACTTACGTTTAAATCCACTAAACCAAGGATTTCAATACATTTTCATTGGAATTAAAAGTTGGAATTTAATTTGTGTGTGTGTGTGAGTCAGAATAAACCACAGTGTGTGTGTTCACGGTGATGAAGGAACGCGTGTGTGGATCACTGATGTGTGTTTTGATTGTTGTCTCTGTGGCTCAGAGGAATCACATGTATCACGCTTTGATGATGGTTTTTGTCATTTTATGAGATTTGTTGACAGGAAGTGAAAATATAGATATCGCCAGACTTTTTAATTAAATACTTACTAATTAAACAGTGCCCTGGCATTAAAGTTGAATGTATTTGTAACCAGCAGAGGGAGCCAAAGAACAGGCTTTCATACACCGGAGACTCCTGTTTGAACGTTGAGCTGGTGGTGGTGGTTTTATGATGATAGTTCAGGACTGCAGAGAAGAGGCCTGAACACCGGGTCAGCATTAGTCTGTGCATGGTAACGTCAACATCTCATTAAACAGAAGCAGAGCACTGAGCAGCGGTCAGGGTGATGAAAACCCATGAGGTTTTTTTGTTTAAAGCTTGAGGAGATGGATTGGAGTTTGAAGGTGAATCTCAGAAAGTGCATGAATACAACAAATATTTCTCCACGTTTTCAAATGGAAATGAAGCAAAAGTCAAGTCTGCATTTATAAAGGATGATGGATGATGTTAGAATCATGTGTAAAGAGATGTCAACAGCGTCAACATGTCAGCGTCATATCCCACATAATGTGATTGAAACCAGGCTAACAGGGAGCATGAAAACCAATTTAATGCTGCTAGTTACAGTGTCTGTGAACCTACTTCCATCGGTCGACCTTAATTTCTCAGGATGTCTTTTCTATGGACCAAGTGAATGAGTGTGAACTCTTTTCATTTGTGACTTTTTCAGCTCCGACTCTGAGCTCCACGCGCTCTGTGTTGTTTGGGGTCTGTGGTTTTGCGGATCATCTCAGATTTGATCAGAGTCTGCCTCAGCTTTTTCCACCCGGCTCTCACACCTCGCTCCAATTTTCACCTCTCCTTTCTGCTCCTGGAAAAAAATGTGTTTTTAGGGTGCTGCTGACGTCTGTGTAACAAGCAAAGGTCTATTTTATCACATGCTGGATAAAATCATATGCTGCAGGGAAATTAGAACTTTTCCTTTCATGTTAGTATCTGTGTGCTTCTTAACGGGACTTAAATCCTCCCCACTGCCTTACTGAGAGTGATTTCTTTTTTCACGCCACATTTTAATATGTCATAAGATTACTAATGACATTAGTAAGCGGACTGCACAAGTTATTGCTGTGTTTTTTCATCTTCAGTTCTCGTCATGGTTTGAAAACGTGGATCCAGTTTGAACTGGGTGATCCTTTAACCTTTCCTCTAGCGCCATCGTCAGGCCGTTGGTGTCTGCAAAACGAATGACATTCCCATCAGCCTCAGCTGCACTTCACTCCAAACGTGAACATGCTGATGTTAGCATGTAGCTCAGAGCACAGCGTCTTTCTCTGCACCTGTCGGTGACTCTCAGCCTCAGGCCCATTGGTTCTAACTGTTTGATGTAAATATTTAAAAATAATATATAAATATCATAAATATATAGTTTCTCTAAAACCTATGTAGAATAATCCACATTTTAACTCTACTGAGAATTTCAGGCTGTATTTATTTTCCACGACCTCTGTTGTTCCCAAAGCTAAAGCATTTGAGTTTGAAATGTCATGGACCCTGAGGTGACTTCAACTTTCGGTCTCAACTTTTAAGCCAACATGGACCTGGAGGCGTCCTAAAGAAAAAGAAAATGTACAATTCCATGACGACTGCTGATGAAGACTGTGTGATATGATCAAAAGCTCCAGATTGGCTGCTAAATGAACCTCGTGGTAGTAGTTCCAGTTATCCAAACCTTAGCCATAAGTGTGGCAGATCACTGTTGTTTCATCAGACACTGATTAAAAATAAATGATTTTGTCATTTTGGCTCGAGGGCCTAATGAAATTGTTCCATCAAACACCCAGCTGTGCCCAGTGATCAGCTGGTTGGTTATTCCACAGTCACACTGACTCTCTGGTCACAGCACTACAGAAGTAAAAATGGATAAGTTGAAC
This sequence comes from Toxotes lorentzi, assembly GCA_037833715.1. Taxonomy (NCBI): domain Eukaryota; kingdom Metazoa; phylum Chordata; class Actinopteri; family Toxotidae; genus Toxotes; species Toxotes lorentzi. Next base: position 27,637,350 of record JBBMJY010000001.1, on the reverse strand, counting down.
AGAAATAGCAGAATTTGATTTTCAAAATGAAGTTATCACATGTCGAGTAGGAAGTAATGAGACTGTGCAGACCCGAATGCACAGTTCGCTGGTTGGCTTCACATTCGGGGATTATTTTTCTCACTCGGTGGGAGGAAATTTCCCAGCTCCAATTAATCTCATTTTAATTTAACAATAACGTTATAATGTTGGTCACTTCTAACTGTATCACAAAGTCTTCATACTTTCCACTGTGCTCTCAGGGAGGCAGGTGCACGACACGGCTTGATGAAGGCTCTGAACCGGCCAGTGAGGCACAGGTTCAGGGGCCCATGGGGTCAGGGGGCCCCGGGGGGACATATTTTGTATAGTATGTGTGCAGAGCAGTGTCAGTGTGGATCTGATGTAAACAGGAGTCAGACAGAGTCAGAGGACAACGACAAAGAGAGGCACAAGAAATACGAAGACATGCAAAATTAACACACTTTAGATGCAAAATGACTCTAAAGTGTAAAATTGTCATAAAAGTATGAGGAGACGCATAAGAACTACAAAAGAAGCAAAACAACCGTCTCCTAATCTGTCCATGCATGATTGGCACCGAAATGTGGCTCAGTCAAATTTTTTTTTTTGGAAAGTTTTAGGAAATTAAAGTTATTTAAATCACATCTGGGATCCAGTCTGTTTGTCTGGCACGAGGTGTTCCAGCACATGGAGTGATCTCGGAGTGAAAGACGAGAAGTGGCCTGACACATCCACCTCCGACTGGGCTCACTGGGTTTGAACTGAAGGCCACGGGAACATTTAGAAAGATGACACACTTTATTAGAAAGGTTTCCACTTAAACGTGGATATGGCAGACGGTAGGCACAGTCAGTAACCAAACAGACATACTGAGGTGACAGGCAGTAATGGCTTAAAGGACAATACCACTCAAATTTAAGCCATCCTGCAGTCGAGGATACCTTCAGAACAAACAACAACACGGGGATAATGGCGCTAATGTCACGATCTGGAAATGCTTCACTCACAACAACGTAAAGGTTTCATTCAAAGCAAATGGTTCAATCTACAGTTCCTGCTTTTTGAGATGCACTGTACTATGTGACGAAGTTTACTCTAATATTTATCAATCCGAGCAGATAATATATCTGTTTCAGGTAGTAGTCGTAGTTCAAGAATGAAATGCTTTAAGTGAGATAATTTGAAGCTCCGCTCGGTTTGTTCTATAAGGAGAAACGTGTGGTAAACGACATATTTTCCTCGTTATTTCTAAAAGAATGTTTTCAAAATCTTTCTCCTTAGTGCACAACATCAACAAATCCCATTAAAACAGAACCGCCTTTCTTTTTCTGTTTACAGCACCGTATTCCTGCCACCAGGACAAAAACAATTTGCACACGTCCTTGTTTTAACATGAAAAGTTGCTTATTATGTTAAATCATGTTACAACAAGATATACCAAATTATATTATACCAAATTATTCAAAGAAAAAAACGTTTGTGTTATAAACTTTTCCCCTTTGCTGCACAAAATCAGCGTTTCTCACTGAAAGAAGAAACTGTTAATCGTTATAATTTGGTAAAGTGGGGACGTGCTGCTTGGCAGTGGATACCGAATTATTCAACAGTTCGATAACACAGATGCAGCTGACGAAACGGCACTGAACATGTAGAAAACACCAGCGAATACAGCTACTATCCGATAATTAGATTCACTTTCTGTAGACCGAGGTCTACGTGCGTGACACAGGCTGTTTCTGTATTATCTAATTTCTTTACGGCAGGTTTTTTCTAAATGCTGCATATATCCTGGTGAACTGATGATGTTTTCTTGATAAACAACGTAAAGTGATTTGTTGTTACGACAAGAAAAGTACAGAATAATTTGGTTTTTGGTAATAAAAATAAATTAATGGGAAGAAGAAACTTTCTTCTTTCCAGAGCAGCAGAGGAGAATATTTAATACAGAAACCATAACGCAAACGTATCCCTCAGGAACAAAAAGCAGTGAAAGCAACAAATCGATTGTCCTTTCCATAAAACCGGGACGTGTCAACCACCTGGTCGCTGCCGACATTATGTGTGAATTACAAAGACAACATACTGATTATTACGACTTCAGACTGGCTTTTCTGTAAATTTCCTCAGTCTCTTGAAGAGTTTAAGTTCTACAGATTATATCGGGAGAGACAGCACATCATTTGACTTTAAGGCATTTTACTACCCAGTATTTCATGAATGTTTTTATCGATACACGTTAAAATTTCTTTAAAGAGTCGTGGTGACCCAGAGTTTCAGCTCTGCCACGCTTCATGTACTGGAATCCTTATAACTCATTGACAAACAGTACATAGAAGAAGTCAGTGATCCATGACTTGTGTCTGTTGCTGATCTTTCAGGTTCTGCTCCTCGGGTCCTTTTGTCTTAAATCCTGCTCCACTGAAAGGTGAAATCCGATTATTCCACTCAAACTTCCCGGTATCACGCTTCAGATTCCTGGTAGATATTCATTTTTGATGTCTCTCCTCTCGACCAGTTGGCGATTTGTAATGTCTCGTGTCAGGACTGATGTGAACTCTGCAGTAGCAGTAAAGGAGAAGTTTGACATTTGGGGAAATTTTTTTTTTTTTTGCTTTCTTGCAAAGAGTTAGATATCGAAAATATTAAAGTGAATCTCAAATCTGTCTGTTTGATATAAGGCTACAGTCGTGAACTGGTTAGCTGGAAAAGAATGGAAACAGCTGTCAGCAGCTGGCTGTCTGGTAAACTCTGGACTCACTACCTGTACTCTTTTGTCATGGAGATCATGGCGGGACCTGAGACAGTCCGAGTGCCTCTCTAACACTGGATAACAGAATAGCAGCTGTAAACTTTTACAAACTGACTCATGTCTGTAAATGACCAAACTACAAAGCTCTTACACGTGAAGGAAACAGTCTGAATAAACAAACCCAAACCCCTCTACTCCAGAGTGACAGTGTCCGCTGTCAGCAGCCGGACAAGAAAGTCGTTTTGTGATGGGCCAGGATTTTATAACTTAATCATGACCAGGAGACAAACACTGTTTATGTCTCTGTCAAAACCAGAAGCACATGACAAACTGAAATAGAGAGGTTTAGTGGAATATCCGCCCCACCCCCAAAAAAACTGAATATTCATGATTTGTGGCTTTTCTAACTTTCTCTGTCCACAGTAGCACAACTGCTGCGTGTTGAATGTTGAACTATTCCTTTAAGCTTATGGTCTCAGCCTTTTGGACCTCAGTGTGTGTGAGTGTGTGTGTGTGTGTGTGTGTGTATCAGGGGCTGGTTTAGAGGACCTGTTCTTAGTCATGAAGCTTTCAGCTGTATGTCTTTCTGGTCTGTTGAAGTTTATTCAGTCTTTCTGTTTCCTTGGGGATATTTCTGCCCTGAGTTGATCCTCTGAGGCAGACTTCCCTCTCATGCTCTGTGCAAATCCCACATCCTCCACTGGAACTGGTGGACCCTAACCCAACCCAAGGCTGATGCAGTAACCTCCAAAAAAAAAAAGAAGAAGAAGAAGAAATGCTGACGATGACATCCTCGTTTCACCAAATGACAACATCTCTCTGATCAGCCTGTCCACATGCACCTCGCAGCCCACATACAAGATTTAACTGGTTAAACTGGAAGCCTCTGACTTTCCAATCAAGAGTTGAGTGCTGTTGATCCGAACAGGTTCCTGTGTGACAGCGTGTTCTCACAGGTCTGAGCTTCATCAAATACCAGTTCCCGTGTTTAGTTCGCCGGGTCAGTGTCTGTGGAGGGAAATCTGATGTCGGCAGCAGCTGCGGAAACATTTCTTGAAGAATTTCTTGAACTCGGTGTTGAAGATGGTGTAGATGATGGGGTTGAGAGCGCTGTTGACGTAGCCCAGCCAGGTGACGGTGCTCATCAGACTGGGAGGGATGTCGCACGTTAAACACAGAGCTCGTGTCGTGTGGACCACGAAGAACGGCGTCCAGCAGAACAAGAAGCAACCTGCATGAAGACGTGAAGAGCGAAATCAGTCATCACGTTTCCTCAGCTAGACCCAGACCATGACCCAGACCGTGATCCAGACCTGCACGGAGCTTGAATTCATCCTATGAATGTCTACTGAGGCACAGTGTTTTACAATATGCACAACAACATTTACAGTCACTTCTCACAAAGGATCAGATGTAAGAGAAACTAAAAATCTAAGAAAAGGTTCAATTTAAAAGCACTTATTTGCTCATCATATCAAAAGCAGTCGAACAGGAAACGTGTGCTGTAATCCAAACTTTCTATGTGTTGAGCTGTGAGCTCTGCGTCATCCATCACACCAAACTGTAAACTGACGGTATAATTACACTCCTAATTAACACTCCATAAATAAACTTTCAAAAGGCACCTGTAGTCTTTTTTTATCTGCGCCGCGATCACTCCCAGTGTAGAAACAGTTTTCAGTGAGAATTCGTCGAAAGTCAGTTTCTTTCTTCTGTGCTTTCAATGCGGTCGGCTGACCATTGCGTTAGCTCTCCTCCTCATAACTGCCAGCTGCTGACAGATGTGCTGCTGTATAACGTCGGAATCAGACCACACAATATTTATTTGTCCTTTGTGCATTTGAAGTCTGAGGATTTTGGTTTCCGCCGTTTTGTAAGTTTGTGCAAGCTTAATGTGAGCTGAGACAAAAAATGTGACAAACAGCTGTGTTTGTACGTGTGTGTAAAGGAAACAGAGGATTTACAGCAGGGCCGGACGTTTCACTTCTAAGACTTCAGAGCTTGCAAACATGAGACTGAAAACACAATCCTCCGAAAGTTTAAAAGTTTAAACCTGCAGGCACGGACTTAAATATTCAAGTTTCCAAAACTAAGATTCAGGTGCAAAACTTTGTCTCGACTCAACGTCCAGCTTCAACAGGAAGTATGTCAAACTAAGGAACCAAGATGGCGTGTCTCGGTGTGACTAAATGATTCATGACCAGACTGAGTTCATTAGAGACAAAGCAGAAAAGTTCGACCCTCCCGTCTCGTAATTCTAACCCGAGACATGACTGCTCGGGGGCGTTCAATGAATTTTGGATTTCATTCCATTTTTTCCCCCCTCATAAAAAAATCATCCATTTCAGTGCCAGAGTTCAGAAAGAGTATAAAGACACCGAAGCATAAAAACGGGCCTCAGTGAACTTTATTATACAAACTGACCACACAAGGACAGAGAGGGAAGGTAATTTTGCTCTTTCTTGCTAGTTTAACATCCTCAGTGTGAAAACACGAAACATGCCGTCTAAAAAAAAGCATTGAGAACAAACCCTGGTGAGCTTTCTGAGCTGGAAACGATAACTGACCTTAATATGTTTAATTTCCCTGATCAGTGAGAACTGTGAATAACTGTGTCACCGAATGAAGCTGAGGCCATTTGTCTCAGGTGACGTCTCGTGTTGGTGATGAAACAGATCAGAGTGATTTATTAGCTTTGCGCTGAGACGGTGATGGATGGGATTTGTGTCTTTCTATCCAGGAGATTAAACGACTTTGCATAATATGCCGCAGCTCTGCTGTCAGTAGAACACATGCACACTTTTTATTCATAGGATGCATTCAGGGCAGCTCTGATAATACTGTATACTAAATGTAGGGATCCGTGTCAGCTCTCTATTCTGTGAATGTAGTTCTGTCCAAGTATTTTTAGGAGTATTTCAGGCACAAAGGCCTCACATTAACTCTGCAATGAGGCACGTGGACAGTTTTTCTGTTCTCCTCCTCATCGTTATCTGTGATGATCCCCATTAAAAAAGGGGAGGGGGGGTGATTGGGGGGGGTTGTATTTACAGATTGCGTCTATGCAAATACAATATCCCACATTCACATAAGCACCTTATAAAGTTGTTATGTCAAACATGTTAACAGCTGCCTATTTATCCACCCAGCAGGCACAGAGCAGCAGTGTTATTAATTCCACCAAATCCAGAGGGAAAGATATAATTGTACTTGTTTTTAGAGATGAATTTTACAGCTGTTTCTCTGAAAACACTGAAAATTTGTATATATATTTTTTGAAAACTGATATTTTTGTTGGCCACAAAAATCTTTCGGTTTGTTCTTGTTTTTACTACAGCTACTTCTGTCTGCCAGTTTTACTGCTCTGCTACTTTTTTATGGAGTTTTTCCTCCTATTTGCTTTTTATTACTACTACAGTTATATTTATTACTACATATTATATCTATACTATTGGTTAGGTAGTTAGTTATTCCATTTTCAGAGTTGCCTGAAAGGATTTTACTTTTTTTTTTAAGCCATGTGTGAACTGACAGCTCTGACATCAGATTATTTAAAATCTATTTTCAGCCTCTTAGAAGAAAACATTTTCATCAACACACCACAAAGCAATATTTGTGTTGTGCTGCCTGAGACACTGTAAACAACGACTGGATGAATGGACGTGAGAGGTGGGACCATTATTCATGCTCCTCTCAGGATAAATGTCATCTTGTGCCATAATTAGGTACCTGAACAGCAATGACCAACATTCCCATCAGCCTCAGCTACATTTTGTGTTAATTAGTAAATGTCATGATTACACTATGCTGCAGGCTCTTAGTTCTGTTTTCCTGTTGATGACGTGTTTGCATCATATAGAATCTGCCTGTTGGGGATTTACACGGCATGTTCAGAGTTTTCACTGCAGCCATGAATTAGTCTGAATGCTTTTGTGGTCTTATATGGCTACGTACCATCATACGTCACTAACTAAGATCTGCTGAGAACTGCAGTTTGCACACACACGTGAATGTAAAGCCCGACGTTTGTATAGATTCAGCTTTTGTGTGTTGGACAGCGATGACAGAATAAAACTGAGATGTCTGTGGTGAACCATCAGCCTGGACGGTAAAGAAGCCAGAGCATTTCTCAGTCTGAGCTCCAGTCCTGATACAGGTGGTGCGACTGTAAGATCATGTGTTGCATAATAATTGGATTGAAGGCTTTAAGCTATTATGGCGCTGCTTGTTGAGAGTCGGCCGGTCAGAAGTGACGCTTTTATCCTGGTACTCAGAGTGAAGTGCATGAATGTCAGGGGCCTCGCAGCTACCAGAGCTGCAACACCAACAATAATTACACTGTAGACACAGGTGCAAAAGCTAATTAACTGTCTTGATCAACATCTTGAGGCGAAGTCCGGTTTATCTTCCAGACTGTGCAACAGGTAAACGCTTGATGTGTTCACATGTGAAGGAAAAATCAGGAGATTTACGGAGCAGAGATGGTGTAGGGATTGAAACTGTGAGTGGGCGAAGTTTGCTTATAATTTATCGCCACATAGAAGCAGCTTTGGTGTAATTACTTAAAGTGCTGCAGTGTTGATTTCAAACAGGGCAGTAATTACCATACTGAACTGTTCAGCACTAAAACATCTCACCCACTGTCAATTTTACTTCCATTTCCTGCTCCAGTGAACGAACAGATAACTGAAATACAGAAGTGACCATAGGAAAAGGTGCTTCAGCTTCTTCACAGCAAAGAGGAAACATTTTCACTAAAAAAACTTTTATAAGTGGGACAGAGAAAAGGGAGTCGATTGCTGCTTCCTGAGTGGAAACAGTTTTCTTACAAGCACTAAAGAGGAACCAAAAGAAAGAATCACTTTGCTAGTTAGTTTGGTTCTCAGAAATCAATTTGTAGAACTAATGAAGCTCTAAAGATCAAGAGCCGTTCACCCTGCCTTACGACCCACCATAAACGCTTTGAGACAATAAACAGAAACATTTCACAGACTTCAGCTGAAGGAGGCTGTGAGGCTGCGTTCAGACCGACTCAGCTCCCTCTCTCATTTGAATGACGAACAGTGCAGAGGGCTGCGAAAGAAAAGTCGAACCGGCTTCAAACTAAAATCACGCTGCATTAAAATGATGCAAAAGTCTGCACTGGAGGAACTGTGTTCTCCAGGTGCCAGTGAAATATGATCCAGACATCCACAGAGAAGTAAAGAGAAAAAACATATTTTCCAAGTTAATTCTGCACAGCAGCTCAGAAGTTTTTCTCTCTGGACGAAAATCTATCTATAGGATGGTAAATCAGTTTAAAACTTGTGTAATGGAAGGTGCCTGACTGTGCTCTAAAACTAATGATGTGTAGCTAAAGGACTACACCATGTGCAGGCCCTGTTATGATCCTTTAACTGTACTTAGACCAGGTTTTTGCTGCAGTGGAAGACCTTTGACCCCTGATTGTGAACACTCACCTACTACCACAGGTAGCACCCTCATGGCTTTCCTCTCCCTGCTGTTGATCTTGGCTCTCTTCTTCCTCTGCTGCTGTTGGCTGAAGGTCACCGTGGGCACCGAGTTCTCTCTGTACTGTCGAGGATAAGGAATCTCGTGCTGCATGTAGTCGTCCGTATCGTCCAGCCGAGACTGGGCCAAGTCCCTCTCGATAATCCTGGGCAGAGGCATGGGCAGAGGCCCGGGGATGGTGCCCGTCAGCGGGGGGAGGGCGGTGGCGACGGCGGCGTGCTGCAGCTTCCTGCAGGCCTCGATGCTGCTGCGTAGTTTGGCTTTCCGAGTCTCCTCCCAGCGCTGCAGCCCGCGAAAAACACCGAAGTAGAGCAGGACCATAATGGGGCAGGGGATGAAGAAGGAGCAGACGGAGGAATAAACTACATAGTTGTTGTCCTCCAGTTTGCACTCGCGGGGATCGCGGTTAGGCACGTTGTTGATGCCAAAGATGACAGGTGAGGCCACTGCCAGGGCCAGCAGCCAGGTGGCCGACAGCAGGATGAGCTGACGATGGTCCACATGCTTGCGGTTATAATTTAGGGGAATGGACACTGCAATAAACCTGCAAAACAACAGAAGGGTTAATGCTTTGAAGAACAGACACTGACCTACAGCCAAACTTATTATTTACCACTTAATATCTAATGATAACAACCACATCTCCCCTGACCTCTGTCATTTAAAGAGTTATTTAAAAAATGTGTCTATACATTGATTGTGAATTATGTTCAGGCTCCAGTTTATCCATTCAAAATGTTCCTGTTTTGTTGAGTAGTGTAACAACAAAGCAAATAAACATGAACATAAGGCCCCACCCTGCTACTCCAGACAGAAAGTCAGTGAGTCATGATTAATTTCTACTTCTTAAAGTTTCTTTGTGTTTGAAACGTCAGTTGTCAGTTTTTTTGTCCTCTCCTAACAAACGACCCCACAGGTCGTCTGCGAGCTTATTATGACCCATAGTTAGATTCTGTTGTCAGGCGACCTCTCGCCGTGGAAGCAGTTATTACAGAAGCATAGAGGAAGTCAGGTGACGTTGTATTAAGAGCGACAAATCCCCCAGAGGGAGAAAGTCGGAGACGATGGTTGGGTCAGCGAAACCCAGGAGACTGCTGTTCGTTTCCTGTTTGAAACCAATAATCATCATCGTCTCCATGACTGTTCCACAGCCTTAACCGCATGTTTATACTGTAACCATGACGTGTCAGTCGCACAGAGAATCAAATACCTGAATTTTTTATTACAGTGTCAGATATAACTATGCTCAGTCCACATGGGGCGTAGAAGACACCATAAATTCATACAAGCCAGGAGCTGAATATTATATTACATTTCCAAACCAAAGAGAAATTTCAGAAATAGAGAAGAAGATCTTCAGACCATCACTGTCTACAACAAGAGTCATAACTTACTGATGAAATCACGTGTAGTCCCGTAGAGATCAGTATTTTGATCAGCGTTTTGTTTATTGTTCTGTAATCACACTTTTCTTCATTTAATTCAAATTTTTGACAGTTTTACACAGTTTAGGTGAAAGTTCTTACACAGCTGCTTGTGTTTACACAATATTTAAACCTGCAATTTTTTTACTTTGAAACTTGGAGCAAGTTGTAAATCCAACACTGACTTTCGAGAAGTTGATATGGAGAACATGTTCGTAGCTGCCTTCACATCCAGCAGACACATTAGCATTAATCTGAAGTCAAATTTCCTTCAGCCTAATGAGTTCACTCTTTCAAATCAGTTTTTGGTCTCCACCAGCTCCTGAGGGAAATATCTGGCTCTTTAGCTGCTAAATGCTCCACCATGTTCACCAGCTGCTCTCTGACTGAGTCTGTCTGCCGTTTGCTGCTGAGCAGCTCGAGGGCTCCGGGTTTTTCTGTTGCTGGAAATTAGGTTGATGAGAAAAGAAAGTGAATTCAATCAGTGAGAACTTCGACTTCTATTGTTAAATGAAAAGGATATTTTTATGTTATGTGTGATATGATTATATTCCTTAAAGTAATTATTGTTTACTTACTGAAATTCAGATATTTTATTGGCATGATTTGGGGATTTATAATCTATGTGTAAATTCCAAACATTTAGGTTAATGAAAAACAACTTAGTGGAGCTTTGTGATAAATTAAAAAATTCAAACCACAGAATTTGCTTAAATCTTCACGGCTTTGCTTTGTTTGAGATGCAGTAAACTGCTGCACTGGTAAACATTTGTTCTGCATCTCTTCTGATCTGTTATTCAACTTTTTTTTTCTTGTTGACAGCTTGTGAAAAATGTTTGCTTCAGACCAATTCAGGAAAACAGTTTAAAAAAAACCATTTTTTCTAGTGATTTAAAAAAAGTTTGAATGTGTTGGGTCCTGTCTTTTCCCTGAATCAGGTGGAATACAGCTGTTTCCTCTGATGAACTGAACGCTGAGAAGAACTCATAGCGTTTGTTCTAAATGGGATTTTAGATGAAAAAGTTTGATTTAAAGTGGAATAATTAAGCGCAGCTTCTTGTCTGGTTCATTTTCGGATAAAATTTGAGATTTTTTTCCTAAACTTTCAGAAACATGGCTTCCTTCTTATTCCTTTCCTCCACTGTTCCACAGTAAAGAGAGCGATAATTTATATTTTCATATGAACACACACATACCTGTCTACACTGATGGCACATAGGTTGAAAATGGAGGCGGTGCACAGCATCACATCCATGGTCATGAGGCCATCACACATCGGCATGTTCAAGGACCAGACTCCACCCTGAAACTGCACACACACACACAGAAAGAAACACACACACCACCTCATTAGCTGCCCCAAAGTGTAACGTCTGTAATCCCCTTGTGTTTTCCCCACTGCCGCTCCCCGTTAACACAAATATTCCTCCTTTAAAACACAGCTCTGTCCATATTTCTGCTCCTCTGACTTTTCTTCAGGAGAAAGGTTTTAGCTTTCACACTGACTTTCCTAATCCAGTGAGTGCATGCGGACAAACCACCGGTGTGACACTCAGTAGATTAACTGGCTGCAACCCTTGGCACAGGTAAGAAGATCACAGAAGCAGCTAATTAAGGAGGACTTGAGGGGACGCCTCAGCAGGGCATCTCTGAGCCACAGAGATATTTAGACCGACAGGCAAGCAGACAGGTGGCTTTTAAGACTTTAATAAGGGCTAGATTACACCCTTTAAACCTTTTTATTGCCTGGAAATATTGTGATTTATGGATCATACCTCCCCTAACAACCAGGATGAATCCCTGCTGCCCCTTTGTCATTAATTAATCCTGATTAAAGAGCAGAGAGAGACAGCAGGGCTCAGTACTGCAGAGCCTGAGCCGGCGTGATGAACCGTTGGTTGGATGAACTGTTGTTGCTGCCGGTGGGTTTAAATGGCATCTCCCTCTGATCAGATCAGTCCGAGCTCTGATCCCATTTCTGATACCACACAAAATATTTTATACATGTGACTTTAGCTGAGAATTTTTAGAATTACTGTCATGGATGGATTGTGGGCCAAGACGTCCAGACTGAGAGACTAACAACAGCCCGGTTGTATTGTGGTCATGCTGTGTCTTATGCTGTCTCTTTATAGTTGGTTTGCATGTCTCTGTGGTCATAGTTCGTCTCTTTGTGGTCATTGTTTTGGTATTATTTTTGTTATTTTTCACGACTTTATGATTTATGTATTTATCTTTGTAGTCATTTTGTGTTTCTTTCGCTGCTGCTGGTTGAAAAACTGCAGCTGAACTTCAGTTTTAGTTCTCTGGAGACAAACAGGGGCTGTTTGACTCCTGTCACAGTAGATCTGCGCTGACGCTCCTCTGCACACACGACATATGACATACAACATATTACAACACGCTACACTAATGACGAACCCACCTGGGCCCTGTGACCTCCCGGGTCCCGGGGGTTTGCACCCTGCATGCCCGCTCAATAATCCATCCAAAGCTACTTTATGTCAGTTCTTACCTCTGCGTAAACGAAGAGCGGCAGAACCAACACCGCCAGCAGCAAGTCCGCAAACGCCAAACTGACTATGAAGTAGTTTGTTGTCGTTTTTAAAGCCTTCTCCAAGTACACGCTAAGGCACACGAGCACGTTTCCCCCGATGACGATCACTATCAGCAAAATCCCGAAAACGAGCGCTGGGAAATTATAATGAGCGACGGCGGCCGCCGGCAGCGTGTGGTTGCTGGTTTCAGTGGAGTTGTCCGACATGGTCTCCGGTGTTGCGCCGTGCGCCGCGGACTGACGGGCTCCTGATCCAACGGAGAACGACTCTCTCCGCAGTATTTTTCATCTATGAGCCGTGTCCAGCAGCCCCCAGGTGAGCAGGAGCGTGTGAGAGTGACAGTATCCCCGTGAGGACGCTCCGGATCCGCGCTCAGCACGGCGCGCTGCGCTCCTCAAACGCACAGCCACGTATCTCACAGTCCCACAGCTTTATCCGCCTTATCCAGCCCTCGATGCACCTCTCCGTCACGTTCATCGGGCTGATAGCGCCAAACTGTTAGCATTACGTGGATTAGTTTCCCCGCCGTCTTCTCAGCCTGCTCCTGGAGGAATAAGTTTGCAGAGTGGACGAATCACAAGGCAACGGCTTAAATCCATCCGCTCAAATCTGCTTACTGAGGCTCTGCTGCTCGCTGTGTGTGAACAGTCCCAGCAGGACAGCGAATCACCTGTCAGGAGAATCAATCACTGTGGTAATCAATTATAGGCTCCTTCCACTATTTCTTATTTATTTTTTTCTTCAGTGGTCATCTCATGGCTCATGTCTCATGTCCCGCTGCCTGAGTATGGACCTGTTGATTTGCGGGTATCGGTCTGTGAAATCTCCAGGTTAAATGAAAGGTTCATCATTTTACTCTTGTCTTTTAACTAGGGGTGTGCACCTCTCCAATACAATACAATTAGACATTTTACATTATGAATTAACATAAGTCAGAACTATAAATGTTGGCATTACTTGCCTTCCAACATATTTGTCAAAGACTAGAGAACAAGTATATCTGTAACTTTTGACATGTGAATTCAGAAACATGTCATGTTTATTAGTGCAACATATGTAAGAACTTTACAAAGCCCCTGTGACGATGAAAATCAAACAATATTCAAAATCATTATTCGCACAAATCAAAGCCAAAAACAACTAAACAAGGTGTAGGAACGAAAACTTTTGGAGAGATCTGTTTAGCCTCAGATCAAGGAACAATAAACTGCTGAGGTAGAACATAACATTTCAAAAGACATCCCTTGTGTAATATTTTCTGAAAACAGAACACAAAGTGGCACAGGGTCACTAAACTGTAAGCCCTCATACAGAATATCAGTCTTTAAAAGTGCTGTTTCGCAATTTAATTTGCACTTGCTTGATAAAATCTAGTGTAGTGTATTTCATTTTTCTGAAATTGTCACTACTTTGTCAGGTGCCATCAACCTGGCGATGTCTTGAGCATTGCAGGTGTCTTTCTCCTTAAGAGTATTCACCTCCTCTCCTTTTCTGAGCTCCCTTGCAAACACCCAACCACCTTCCTCGCTTTTCCCAGTAACCTTGCAGCAATGTCCACTTGAAAGGCTTTCTGTGAGGCCAAGTTAAGTGTGTGAGCAAAGCCACTGAGGTGTGGCGTCATCCCCGCCTCCACTCCAGCAGCAATCATATTTCGGGCATTTTCAGTTTCCAGGGCTGGTTCTTTATGATCAATGTTCCAGTCAATGCATGCTTCTTTTAATAAAGCACCTATATATATATATATATTTTTATTTTTTTCCTGGGTGCGACTCATTGAATACCCTGGGTTGTAAAACGTGACTCAACTCCCACCTGGGCGAGATGTGGTGGGCTGTGATTGTCACATAGGAGTCAGCTGCACATGACGTCCAGGCATCTGTGGTAATTGTGTTAGACTTTTCTTTTACTTAATCTTTTACTTAATTATCTTTTACTCTGTTATTACCTTTGCTCTAGCCGAGTTGTGGCTGAGTTTCGGCTGGAAGACGTCTTGTATGCCTGTGTCCTGTCGTGTCTTTGTGCTAGCTATGCTAGCCGCCTCATCGCCTGTTTCCCCATGTCGTCTCACCAAGTGAGTGTTGAGATTTGTCGTACGACCGCTGTACTTTATTGCGGTTTTATCCCGTGCTCCGTTCCTCATATAAAATCCAAATTTCTCCCAGACCTTTGACTTTAAACTTGACGGTGCGCTGTGGATGGCGTCGGAATCGGACATTTTTATTTTTCCCTCGCAAACACAGCGACGTCTCGCGAGAGTGTAATGGAAAGGCGCGCGAGAGCGTCAGAGAGGGAGACGCCGACAGGGAGCAACGTTAAACCGATTTAAGTTTGATATCGGCCCATCGGTCGGTTCATCCTACATTGAGACCGATTCAGGGCTCTGTGTACCGATGCGCTCACATCTTTTAAATCAAAATCGATTTTCCAATTCTGATTATTTGTATTATTTTTTACACCCCTACTTTTAACACAGCCAAACATACTGTACGTGACAAAGAAAGTACAATTACTGCAATTCTACTACTTCTATGACTATTGATAGTACTACTTTTACTACTCGTGTTCTATTACTATCATTTTACCACTACTACTATTATTTAACAGTCACTGCTGCTTTTACTACTGATTTTCTTTGTTCTGTTACTGTTTCTATGACTATTACTGCCCCCTACTAGCACTATTACTATGATGTTACTGTTTTAAATGCCATTCTTCTACCACTACTACTGCTTTATTACAGTGACCATATATATGTACCATACATAACTATTTCAACTACTGCTAATGTTCTATTACTGCTGCTGTTACTGCTGATTCTGTTACTACTACTACCACTGTGACTACTGGCATTATTATTATTACCATTCTTATACTACTTACTACTGATGATGATGATGATGATACTACTACTAGAACTACTTCTACATGATAGTATTCTTTTATTATTACAACTAGTTCTACTTATAATAATTCTGCTGCAACTACAACTACGGCTTCTACTCACTACTACTTATGTGACTACTGTTAATACTAATAATGCTATTCTACTACCAAAGCTACTACTTGACCAACTTTTTTTTTTTTTTTTTTTTTGGTGATAACTTTGTTGAAAATCTTCAGACCATCTGGTGTAACGAGTAAATGTGTTTCTCAGCGGAAAAAAAAACTTTACTTTACTCTGAGGTCCACATCCACACACCAGTACCTCATTTGATACTATAATTTAATCTACCATAACTAAAAGTTTCCCACAACTTCTGACAACTTGCCATTCGGTTTGATGCTCCTTAACCCACCAGCTTTGATGTGAGTGTGAGGAAGCTGAACTGAGGGGAAACTGGGTCAAAATGTGAAATCATCTTCACCAGTGATGAGTGTTTTCCCCATGAAATGAGCCAACGTGATCATTAAGAGACACGTCTGTCTGTCTCAAAGGGGGTTTCAGAGAGACTGAAATGTGGACCCTGCAGTGGCCAGACCATTAACGTCCTTTCACCTGAATGTGCCCCGAGCTGCAGGGTTCTTGTTCTACGAGAGGGAGTGAAATCTTTTTGAAAGTACTCCTCAGCTTTGAATGATGAACCTGGCCCCTTAAACTGTCCAGGTATGCTCTCTGGTAGTGATACCTTAATCTGGATGTTATAATAAACATAAGACAAACAAAAAGAACAAACAAAAGAAGCAAAGAAGCAAAAGAATCTGTGGATCTGTTGACAGCACTGGAAGCATGGTCAGTCATTACTTCATCTTTTATGAAGATTTGTAAAACTTTCCCAGAGCCCAGAAAAAGTAAAGAAAAGTCTATGGGCCAAAAAGGAACACGCTCTCTGGAAGTGGAGGCAGACCAGAGAGCTTGAAAACTTTTTTGGCTGATTCACTCAGAAAGCAGTTTTCAGTGAAATTAATGGCCACCATCTTGGAGTCTGGTATCCAGCTAATACATCCTGAGTTTGACAGGCCTGCAGCACCCACGGTCGCTGAGCTCTGACTGACTGGAAAGGGTTTGGAAACAATTGGACATATTTTTTCTATACATCAGAATTAGTATTATTATTTTTTCCTACCTGTTTGAACACTACATGTGGCACTGACAACACGCCACAGTTTATTTTCTTGTCGTTGTTTATTCTTCCAACCTCACGGAGCCAAAAGTTCAAGGAACAAATATTTTTATACTTCTGAAAAACTAATCTTAGCTCTTGAATTCTCTATCAACTGAACACAGAAAGGCTTTTAATCTCCCAGCAGTCACCACACAATGTTAGATTCAGACATCACATGCAGAAAACAGCTGACAAGTTTCCCTGCGACAGTTACTTTTAAATCTCAGTGTAAAGGTGTTTGTGTCGTGGCGGCTCCTGTGGCATGAATATGATTAGAATAAAGTCAGCAGCAATTAGCTTTTCGCACATCGTCACAAAACCTCGGGTGGAAAAGGAGAACTTGAAGAATAGCACACATGCTTAAAAAAATACAACGCAGATGTTTAACTTGCCCTAAATGCTTTGGGCAGAAAATGCATAAAGAGAAGGAAGATCACCGTGAGGTATCATCCCACTAATGGAAATAGAGGAAACCATGTGAGCTAATCTCCTTCTCCTCCACTTGAAGTCAGTGATTAAATGAGAGCAGGATGGTAAACTGAATGGAGTCGGCTTCTTCGATGTACAGAATTTCCTCTTAAGTGCATATTAATCGTACTGAGACAAAGCTGCAGACTCAGTAAATAAATGAAGTGTAATGTTTAAGATTTCCTGGCAGATCGTTTTTCAAATTTATCAGTGAGGTTTTAGATGCTGTTCAACCAACAAGTACTTAGCTCGAAACATGCTGGCCCTTTGAAGTGAGTCCCGCCATCGCCTCTTTGACCTCCTCACCAAACAGATAAAATGCTAGAACAATAATTCTTAAGATATTACTACTTGTGTTTGCTGCGGCTGGCTGAATTGGTTTCACTTCATGATTTCGTTTTTTTGGCAGTGGTCTTATTTTGCTGCTGTAGCGTCTGATGCATCTGATGTGTTGTTGCGTTACCTGAAGTTTTTGGTTCCAGTTGCTTGGATCAATTAATATTTTCCATATCAAATAAATGTGCTGTAAGGTGATTAGCTGTGTTGTAAATTTTCATCGGTGTGATTGCTTCCATATATTCCTCGTTGGCGTTGTTATAAAACAAAACATCAAGTGATTGATGGCACTTTAACTGTTAATGAGTGCGTTCTGCTGTATGTCAGGGTAAGAAAGAGGTTGAATTGATGAAACCATTTGTGATGCCAAATGCATGTATTATTGGTATTCATCATGTGCATGTATACATGTGTCCGGTTAAAGTGGGATTTGACAGGAGGGGGAATCTGTCTGTGAGCACAGTCCCAGAACACGAGTTAAAACGCAGTGTTTGTGTGTTTTTCAGGGACGGGGAATCTTTGGCTCGATGTGGCTCTAAATGACTCTTGATTCGATAAAAGGAAAAGGCAGAGCTGTGTTTTGGCTCTTACTCCTGTGTGCCGTGTGCCAAACCACCAACTGTCCGTCACCCACTGAGCTGTAAATGAAACATAACTGACAGTTAAGCTAACTGGTCTTGATGAGGGCCATTGTGTCGCTAACAGACAAGCAGAGAAAGGTGTGTGTGAGAATATGAAGCTTTTTCATTTGATATTGAACAGTCCCTCTGCAGTGAATGCTCACACCAGGGAAAACCATAATGGACTGAGTTATTTTATTCTCTCCATCAGAGCTGGTTAAAGTTCTTTAAAGTTCTTTAAAGTGCTGCTGTGTGTTGGTCAGCTGGTCTGGATTTTGGTGCTTCGCTCCACTAACGTTAGTCTGCAGGTGATGGGCTATGAGGTATTAACAAAATGCTTCACCTTTGTCTTGCAAACCTAATTATTAAGTCATTAAATGCTGCTATTTTCTTAAATAGACTGTTGCATTGTTTTAATCACAGAGACCTGGCTGCAGCCATCCATACCAGACTCAGCTATTGAGTTAGCCGGCCG
>JBBMJY010000001.1:27597296-27619003 GCA_037833715.1 Toxotes lorentzi | reverse complement strand
TTTCGTTGTACTTTTGTACAAAGTATGATTGTGCAATGACAATAAAGATTTATCTTATCTTATCTTATCTTATCTTAAATCATCCATGCATGACCTATTAAAACTGTCTGTGCACAAACCTGCGTCTCACAGAGTCGAAAGAGGATTAACATCAGCCTGTGAACTAGTGCACGTCGGGGAGTGGGATGTGAGGAGAAAGAAAAATGCTGTACCTTCCTAAACCTGATAGAAATGTAAACTTTGATAAAACCCAAAAATTAGATCAAATGAACATCTGGACCAAAACAGGATCAAGGACCATTTTCCCACCAAAATGTGAACAGTGTGTTCTTTGACATCATAACAAACACATTAGAGTAGATAGGAGCAGAGATCACAAAGTCCTAATAATGGTCTGAGTTCATTTTCTTTATTTTTATTCAACAGAAATCCCAGCTTATCTCAAACAAAAAACAATGACATTTCATACATGCATATTGAATTGATGGCCACAGCAGTGGATTTAAAATGTTGTTACCTCCCACTGTTTCTTTCAATCTAAGCTCCACTGTGTCCTCTCTAAGTGTGTTCCTGCCACTTGACAGTAGGTTTTAGAGGTCAGTCTGCCCCTGAGTGAGCCTCTGATGGCTTCGTAACCCTGCAGGTAGACGCAAGATAAAAGATAAGCTCTTTAAATGGCTGCGTCTCAGGATTTCACTGTAATGTAAAAAAAAAGGTGGGTGCTTCACATTTCGTCTGGGAAGGAAACTTTTTCGGGCTGGTTTAAAAAATGTATAAGAAGGCAGGAGCTGACTGATGGGATAAGGCTAATTACTGGGGGACAGTGTGTGCATGTGTGTAGAGAGGAAGGTGGTGGCTCCTGTGCTTCCCAGCCTAAAAGAGGAGCGACGCAGCCCGACCACCTAATGAGGATTATTGACTCACAGAGACAGGAGAGAAGATAAATAAAGGCAGATAGACAAAAGAGACAAGTAAAGATAAAATAACACAAATTGAATACAGACTGAGAGAAGAGAAGGAGAAATCCAAAATGAAGGCATAAAGAAGACAAAGAGCAGATAAAGACATTCATAGCCAAGTAGAGGCAGGTAAAGAGCTGATTAAAAACAGGAAGAAAACATCAGCTAAATTAACACTCATCTCATTCCTCGACACTAAACTCCTCTGACAGTTTACATTTAGCTGCTTATTTTTCCTCCTCAGATGGGTCTTTAGCACTGTGACAGGTATTTTGCCGAGCAGCACGAGCCGGGAGCTCACTGCAGACAAGATCCATCTGAGTTCACTTTCGTACAGTATGACATTATTAACATGGTTTAAAAAAAGAAACCATCATTTATTTATGACTATTTCATGACTCAGCCTGTGTTTTAGAAGTCAGCTCTGTTAATTCTCTTGTATGAAGCTAAGCACAGTTGGCTTGTTGCTAAATATATGAGTTAAAGACAAACTGTGACAGATATCATGATGTGACAGATATCAGGTGTCATGATTTTACCTGTTTTAACAATAATCAGAGGAAGAAACATTAAAAAATTATAGGCTGTGCACTCTTGAGCTGAAGTTCCCTCCATAACCCTCCAATAACTGATTATTTAATGGCTGCCTGGGGGCTGCAAGAGCAAGTTGTCATCCAGGTCTCCATCTAAATTTATCATAACTTTAACAGAATTTCCAGAAAATCAGCAAAAAGAAAATGCAAATTAATTTGTGTTTCCATCCACTACTGTTGCACAAATAGCAGAAGCTGGTTCATTGAGATAAACAGCTGGTGCTGCTAATTCTCTGGTCGATGCCATTAAACCACTGCAGAAGAAGCTGATGACGCAACAAGATGGTGCGATTAAACAAGCAGCAGTCAAACCTCAAACAGTGGAAAACAGGATGGAAATATTTCTGTTTGCCTCATGTTTTAATGTGAGGAAGGTTCCAGCCTCCTCCTCCTCAACAGTTGGACGTAAACACACTTACAGAGATATCATTCCACATCCAGCAGTTATGGAGCAAGATTATCATTTATTTGGAGCCATGTTTGTGTCCAGCTGATGAATCTCAGTGTGATGTTCCCTCTGTTTTAGCTCTGTTTTTGGTCTCCACCACCTCCTGAGGGAACTATCTCCCCCTTTAGCTGCTAAAAGCTCCACTGTGTTCACCAGCTGCTCTCTGACTGAGTCTGTCTGCTGTTTTTTGCTGAGCAGGTCGTGGACAGAGGCTTTTTATAGTGTGTTTTAACAGTTTTACAATGGCTGTGAATCACTGTGTCCGGACAGATAAACAAGGAGCTGAAACTCAGTATAAAGCTCCATAAAACTACAGATCCAGCTGATAATTCCCTGTGGGTTTTCATGTTGTCGTTATTTTAAATATCGATTACAGACCTTTTAAATTACAGGGAGTCTCAGCCCGGTGCACAGCGAACCACAATATGAAGAACATCAAGCCACAAACTGGCGCATATGAATGGAAAGTGACAACAGGCTGTGTCCATGTCCTGAGGCTTCGACCAA
This sequence comes from Toxotes lorentzi, assembly GCA_037833715.1. NCBI lineage: Eukaryota > Metazoa > Chordata > Actinopteri > Toxotidae > Toxotes > Toxotes lorentzi. The sequence continues at coordinate 27,616,496 of JBBMJY010000001.1, read as the reverse complement.
CTGTTCAGTTTATCCAATTCAAACCTGGTAGCTGCTCTCTGGGTCAAAGGTCAGCGGCACAGTCCTGCTGTCAGAGGAGGTGTATGTTGTGAGGCTTGTCGGTAGGTGCAGAATTTCAGGACTCCACAGCAGCTGCTCTGTTTGTCATTCACGCTTGTTTCTCATATCATCATACTGGTGATGTGTCGGTCGCAAACGAAACGGCTCTTAGAGCCGGCTCTTTGAAGTGAACGATGGGAGTCGACTCCTGTCTGGGAGCCGGAGCCGCTACCTGATGTGAGGTGTGTCCGCACTGAGCAGGAGGGGGAGGAGCTGGGGAGAGAGAGAGAGAGACAACAGAAAATGAATGACCGCAGGAAACGCAGTAAAATTTGGTTGCATTTCAATCACATGGATATACATCTAAATACAATAAGCCATGTAAATAATGTGTATGTTTTGTACATTAGTAATTCATTTTACACATAATTTTACATTATTTTGGTGATAAATTAATTTAAGAAACAAAAAAATCTGAGGAGCCACTTGGGAGTCGAAGGAGCCGGCTCTTTTTAGGGAGCCGAGCCATAAGAACCGGCTCTCTTAAAAGAGCCACATCACTACCTCATACCCATGTGGCAGACCTGCATCCCATAATCCTCAGCGTGTGATGTCAGAGGGTCAGCTACAGGTCAGACCAGGTGACTTATCCTCGCTGTCAACACTAATGATGCAGGTCAGTCAGGAACAAGGTGCGTCACATGTCAGCTTCATGGGGAATGAGCATCTTTCACTGGTGGTGGAGGAAATATTCGGGTCCTTCACTGAAGTAAAAGCCTTGAAACCTCACAGGAAAAATACTGAGTCACAAGCAGAAGCTCTGAATCGACAGTGTTACCAAGGTAAAAGTAAATATCTAAAATCAGGAAAATGTATTTATTGTTTTTTGGTTTATGAAAATTCTGAAAATAGTGAGAAATACACAGTGACACCTTCATAATGCTTCTTATTTCCAGCCAGAAATCTAAACCTCAATATTATTAAAAATAAATCAAAAATGATTAAAATATTTAAAAGGAGAAGCAGCAGATCCTCAGATCTGAGAAGCTGGAGCCATGAAATGTTTGGTATTTTCATATGAAAAATGAAATAAACGATTATTGACATAATCACTGTTTAATTTTCTGTTAATCGATTGATCAGTTAATCCACTAATTGTTTCAGCTGTTCTTGTATATACTGTTAGGTAGTTTAATTTATAACAAAGCATCATATTTTATAAGCACTTCATATGTTTGTGAAGTGAGTAAAGGTGTCAAATATACGTATATGATATACGAAAAGAAAGTGCTCATGTAAAGTACAAGTACCTCAGATTTGTCCTGTGAACAGAACACAGTTACTTTCCACCACTGGCTTTAACAGATGAAAAGCTGTAGGTTTAACTACAGCTCCTCCATCAGGCGGATGGAGGAGGATCTCAGCAGATCACAAGGCCAAAGAGCATCATCTTTACACGTTTTTAAAAACAGGAGTTTTGGGCCTTTTTTCAGTTTATGAACTCAGACAAGCCAACGAGCACGAATTCCTGTTAACAAAAATGATGAAAATGTGAATGCACTTTTGAGAATGACTGAGTGAATGTTTAGCAATTAACATCGAATGAAAATAACTCATCAGATCCTCAGCAGGTTCACTTCCTAACAAGTGTGTGTTTTTCATGTGACATTTATAGACACTCGTTTGTTCACACTCCTGCTGTGAACAAGAAATCTGCAAATATGTGTGTGTGTGTGTGAGTGTGTGTGTGTGTGTGTGTGCACGAGGACTCTTTCACAATCAAGCAAAATTATATCACACACTCCGAGCTCAGCCGAGCTTCACTTCTGACTTAAACTGACAGACTCTGAATGCAGAGCAAGTTTGAAGTTACTTTACTAATTAAGATTTTTCATACAGAAGACACTTCATATAGTTAGACACTGAACTGAAAGTTAAAATGATGCTGCAAATACAATGAAATGGGCCATTTTCAGTACTTTTGATACTTTAAGTCCATTTTGTTGATAGCACTTTAACTTAAGTAAGATTTTGAATTAAGGACTTAATACTACTTTTATATCGGTATTATAATTTTACTGCTGGTTTTAGGGTGCAGAATGTTTTTAGTTGAGAATCCTGAAACCAAGAATAAAATATCTGGACTATCGGGTAGAGGTCGATTATCATTGATTAATAACCAAAGTCTTTTTTTTTTCTTTATTTCTGTCATTTTCAAATTTAATTTCCACTTTGATCCTAATCCCAAAAATCCCGCTAAAAAGGACTGTAAACAAACACTGAACAATTGTCTTGTCAGCCCAGAAGGTTTAAAGCCACAGTCTCTGCTTTAGGCAGAACAAGAATGCTAATAAGTAGGTTTCTAATGAGATTAGCTTCTGGGCTAAACCCCACCAACCCCAAGTTACAGTTACATCACCAGCACTGCACAAATTATTATATAAAAGGGTCAAAGTCCAAAGTTTAACATTACAAACACACTAAACTCAGACAAGAGCAAGACTGAGGGAGTCTTAAGGAGACTTAACAGTTTGAATGGAAAATAGAGGTGACTTTGATTTCATGTCTTTAATATTGTGAAATGTGACACACGTGTTCAGTTAGAGTAAAAGTAATGTTAAAGTCAAACTGACCCAGCTGCAGGTGTTTTCCACCCGAGGAACGGGTTGAATGAGACGGAACAAGCACAGACGTTTAAAAGAGAGAGGAATATTAACAGATATTCATTTTAAACTGGGTCTTTGGCCTTGGGGCCCACTGACTCCTCTGGGCTTTAGTTTCATTAAATCAGAAATGAGGTTGACCAAACACACAGCCCTGATTCTCTTTCTGAGTTACAGCGTTTCACAATCCATGTTCCACTGAGATTGTTTTGAAATTTGCTGCATTTCACAGCACAATTTTTTTCTAATCTTCAGAAAAATCACAAGAATATAGGATATCCAGTCTAAACCTCGATCTGAGGAGCCGGGGCTCCCCCTGGTGGTCGGAGGGGAAGCAGCTCCGGTGAAACGTCCCCGACTCATTCATGAATGGACTGAACTGTCATGAGCAGCAGAGCCTGCGGGATCCTCTCTGTGGAAGGATCCAGGGTTTCAGCCCGATCAGCTGTGTGTGTTCAGTGTTAGAGACGAGCACCTCTGCTTGGAAACATAATGTATGAACTTCATGTGACATCATGACACTGTGAGCTTGTTGTTCCCACACAGAGGAGACGAGCGGTGGGGGTGGGGGGGTTCTGTTAGTGCCATATATAACAGCCTGGGGTGTGCACAGTGGTGCCTTGTCCACATGTGAAGCCGTCATGTGTCTCAGTTTGTGCCAGTGTAACTTTCTGTCGTTATAGACACAGGTGGGATGTTTGTGGGTCATCGTCAGCACTTTAACCAGAGTTTTAAATTCTTTCTGACCCAAACTGCCTCCATGATGCTGAGATCAGTTTGGCCTCGTTGTCTTGTTGCAGACCCTGATGGCACTGCACGATGGATAAGAATCTAAAGCACCTACAGCTTTATCACAACACTCTGTAAACTGTATGTGTGACAGAATAATTAATCTGGAGCATGTGAGCAGCACACAGTGAATCACGGCTTTCACAGCCGCTCATTGTTTGTATGAACAGCATATTTGTTCAGTGAATATCATGTTACGGGCAGACTAACGTCAAACAGGTCTGTCCAACCTGAACAGTATTCAGATATGTGAGAAATGTTTCCAGCTGCCAGCATTCCCCTGCTGGATTCCTCCCAGAAGGCATCAGGGCCACCAGTACAGAATGACCCGTCCAGCTAAAACAGATGCAAGTATTTTGGTGGGAGGCAGCGAGTCCTCTGCTGGCAGGCGCTTAATGCAATATGTGCACGTAAGATGAAGTCACAAACATTGCAACTGTAGTCGACTCCCACTCGCCGGGCAGCACAGACGGGGCATTATGTGGACGAGTACCAGCTGGTACCACGGGCTCCTCATCCTCCTCGGGACTTCATTTGTTGGTGCCTCTGAAATCAGAACATGGAACTGAGATTGAAGAGCAAACCTGTGAACGGTCTCCTTGGATGCATTGTTGCTGTCTGCTTTTGTACAGTTTGTCCGGCTCAAAGACGTGAGTAGAGCTCTGATTTCTGTGGAAGGCGTCATCTGTCGCCATGAGGGCAGGAGGGGAGCTGTGGATGTTGATGAGGATGAGGCTGAGTGTGAGAGGGGAGGTTAATGTTTTCGATGTTTGGTCCTGGAAAGGATTGGTCCCCAGCCTTTTTAGCTTGTGGCCCCTTAGAATGAAGTTATGTCTATTTCTGAGTTTTTTTTCTTCTTATGTTTTTTGTTTAAATGTCATTTAGAGGCCTTAAGATGAACGTGTCCAGTATTTCACTTGAAAAAAAGAAAAAATAGACAAAAATCATAAAAATATCAACATAATTTTGTAAAAATAAAATATTCTTTTTCCTTCTCTTGACTTTAACCATCGGGTGGCCCCCTCAGGCTGTGTGGCACCTCTTCAGCTCCTGAGCCCTGAAGCTGGGAACTGATGCATGAAAGAATGAGAAACACACAAAAACAATTCTCACTTTAGCAAAGTGTGAATTTAGTCCGTGGAATTTGTTTTCAGTACAACATGGAAAAAACCGTCACACACTCTGTGATTTACCTGCCACTGACGGATTATGAGACAATGGGCCCAGACGTGAGAAAGTCTCCCCACACCTCCTGCATGAAAACAAGACATTGTCATTTTGTGTCCATCTTGTTTAGTTGTTTTGCGTCTGTTTGCAGTCATTTTTACTGACTTACTGATTTTCTGTCTGCTGGTCGGCAGATTTAGTTACCCCTGTTTCCAGTCTTTCTGTTAAGCTAAGCTAACGGCCTGCTTGTTGTATATTTACTGTCTCCAACAGAAAGGGTTTTAAACGTTTTTAAAAACCAATGTCAACTAATTATTATCCATTATTATTATCCATTTCTTTTGGCCCTCACCCGAGGGGCCCTGTGTCATCTATTTTGACATACTTTTATGTACACATACATTTTCATACACATTGACATACTCAGACGTTAGAGTTTTTTTCTCTTTTAGATTTTTGTTCTGCACTGACACAAATCATCAAATCAGAACTCATGAAATGTAAACTTCATGCTTTTATTGTCCCTTTTACCTACAAAGTCTGATTTGATCTGACGCCTCTCACCTGTCTCAGTTTGCACGGTGCCTCCTGGTCCGGTGACGATCCCAGAAAACAACACGGCTGATGTCCAGGTCGTACAAATCAGCTCCAGCAGTGATGTGACTCTGAGAGTCTCAGTGAACCCCGAGGATCTGTTCTACCTGAAAGGGAACGTCCTGATGGTGAAGAAAGGGCTGGACTATGAGGTCATTTAATTCATCACATGTAACACGAGTTATGTCGAAGCAGGAAAAATAGATATTGTCCTTTAATTTTCATGATTTTAGACCAAAGAATAGGTGTGATTGCCAGCACGTTGTTGTGTCCTCTGCATGTGCATGCAGAGGAGTCCACAGATATCTTCAAGTGTCATGAGTATTGTTGCTTTATTTAACTTTTTAATTTTTTTTTTTTTAATAGTCATTGTCCAGTGCAGCCCTGGTGGTGTGGGTGCACTGCAGCAGAACTGGCTCCAGATCAGTGAGTAGAGTCACAGAAAACACAGTATCATACGGTTTGTCAAGGAAAAAGTCAATAACCAAGAAAATGGATTGTAAACAGCTGCAAAGGTCAAGACGCTGTGTATTTGTCTCAATTCACGATGCAGACGCTTCCACAATTAAAGGACCAGTGTGGAGGATTTAGTGGGAACTATTAGCAGAAACAAAACATTTGATAGAATGAGCCTTTCATATCTGTATAGGAAGTGGGTCCTCTTCTATGGAGCCTGCCATGATGCACCGCCATGTTTCTACAGTAGCCCAGAACGAACAAACCACACACTGTGAGAGCCTTTCGTGTTTTTATGTCACCTGAAGGCCACCGTAGCTTCTCCTACACGCTTGTAAAAGGAGGGATGAGCAGACAGATACTCACTTAGTTGCAATCTGCAACTTCACCTGTAGATGCCACTAAATTCTACAGACTGGTCCTTTAACATATTTATTTAAAAAGTCTGTTTGTGAATTCAAAGGGAGCTGATTCAGTCACTGCTTCTCTTCCTCCCAGGTGAATGAGTCTGTTGAAGTTCTGGTCGAAAATGTGAACGATAATCCCCCAAACTTCGCACAAAACCACTACTTACTGGAAGTGAATGAGGTGAGCATGTGTCCACGTGTCTCCATTTATATGTTCTCACTGTGGCCGTGACGCTGACTCTGAGTTTCGTGTCCTGCAGCTCACTCCGATCAATTCCAGCATTGGACTGATAGAAGCTACGGACGTTGATTCAGAGCCTCTGTATTATCGCTTAGAGTCTGCGACAGTAAGAAGATTTCTGCTGAAACGATTCTGTGACTGGTCTGGACTGTAGTCTGGGGTTATATTCTTATAGAGAACAGTGAGAAACATCCTTCAAATGAAACAATTAGAGAAGAAAAAAAGGGATGTAAAAATAAAGTGTTCATTATCAGTATTATCACATAAATGTTATTAATGCTATTCTTTTTTCTTTTCTCTCTCTGTTCGTTAACTCAGGATAAATATTTCCGCTTGGAAAACATCAACACTCCAAAGATACTTGTAAAAAGCCTCCTCGACTACGACGTCATACAAAAGATCTCTCTGATTTTACATGTACAGGTACACTAATCATGAAAGTATTAAACAACATCCAGGTAGGCTCTGCCTCTCTTTGACCTTTGACCTGTGAAATGTGTCTCGTGTTCCAGGACACATTCAATGGTTCGGCCTCCAACAAGCCGTTCTTCACTTCAGTGGCCACCATCATGGTTCACGTGAAGGACGTTGATAACCGGCCCCCGTGGTTTCAGCCGTGTTTGAGGACAAACTTAGGAATCGCCAAACTGTGTGTGAGCACCGGCTACAGAGGCAAAGTCAACCTCACCGAGAAAGAGGTGAGACACGAGTCTGTGCAGAGACGAGGCTGATGAGTAGATTTCTCTGAGGGTTCGTCTCTATGCGTTCCACCTCTGTCTCATAATATATGGTTTCTTCATGTGTTGTTAGTAATAATGAAAAGGTCATTAGAGCAGCTTTAAAAAGAGACCATTGGTTTATAGAGCGCTGCCAGATGACTCCATCTGCTGACGCTGATCATGTGATGTGATTGTCAGCTCCAGAGCGGCTGCTGAATGAACCTGTGCTGTTATTTTGTCAGCGTATGAATGAATTTAAAATTATTGCTGGTATTCACATTTTTCTTTAGCCTGGTTTGCATATATCCTGCAAACTCAGGAATCATGGAACAGCTGGTGACTGTTTGACGGCAACGTCTTGGTGATAAGATTTACAACTGGATCAGGAGCACCTGAATGCACCGTTCTCTCTGAGGCTGGACTGGTCTGATCTTCAGATCCTCTGAAGGATCAGATATTACAGGTTGCCTCTTTGGGGAGAATCTAATATATTCAGTTACTTGGCAGACAGAGGAGCAAACCAGTGAAAACCGTCTGTTCATCTCAAACTGCCTCTGAGATGACACATGTTGAGAGGCTCTTACAAACTGTCTGTGGTGTTAATGAACACGCACTGTGATTTTAATCCACAGGAGGGGCCGTTAGTGCTGGAGCCCGGCCCGGTGTTCGCCAAGGATGGAGACAAGAACAGGAGCGAGCAGATCAGCTACAGAATCCTGCGAGGTCCAAACACATTGTATTTCCATCTTTTCATTTACTTTCATGATCAGATATTTGGTTTCTGTACTGCACATTCACCACTGGCCTACACGACGAAGACATGAATTTAATTTCATTTCATTTTAATTTTATTATCAGTAGTCATTAGTCATAGCACCAGAAGCAGCAGCAGAAATCTGAAGGTGCTTGTACATATGTTGTTTATACATATACGTTTCTCCAGGAAACGAAGGAAACATCTTCCATATCGATGAAGAAACAGGAAACATCACCATGGCTAAAGCTGCTGATATCGTCGGCCCAATAACTCTCACTGTCCTGGTAAAAGAAAGGATTTTGTTCTGCTGTGAAGCTGTTTAGTTATTGTTTTTGATTTAAGATAGACATCAGCTTGGACTAACGCACCTTTGGATCTGTCCTGGTCCTCAGGCGTCTCAGGTGACCAACAGGGATCAGTTTGCAGTGACGCAGGTGACCATCGAGGTGATGAAGAAGAGCAGGAACCCTCCTCGCTTTGAGAAGGAGCGATACGAAGGATTTATCTACAGCAACTCTGTCCCTGAGAGCATGATCCTCCGAGACCGGAGCACCAACCGGCCCTTCAGGGTCCGAGCCCGGGACGAGGACTTTGCCGGTGTGAGTCCTCTGTGTTGAATCTCCCCTAACATTTAGTTTTTTACATTAATTCTGGAGAGAAGTTTATTGCCTTTGATGTTTTGCAGATGATGATGATGATGATGATGATGATGAGGCAGCCGGGTCTGTGCATCCTGCTGAGAAAGCTAAATCATTTTCTTGTGTGTATGTATATGTGTGTTTATGTTTGTGTGTCAGGGTGTGAATCCAGATGTGAAATACGAGGTTCAGTACAGCAGCTACGTCAACGTGACCTCAGACGGTTTTATGGTCCTGAAGCGAGTGGTGAAGACGGAGTCCTTCGCGCTTCAGGTGACTGATCTGCAGAAATGTTGGTTACTGACACATGAACACGTCTCTCCTCACGTTTACTGACACTTCCTGCAGTTTTCTAAGTTGTAAAACAGTTTTTCTGCCTTCAGCTCAGAGCGGTGGACACGACAACAGGGGAGTTTGGCACAGCAGCTCTGTCTGTTCAGGTCATACCTGGTAAGACCATCAGAGCTGTTCTGTGTTTCTGACTACTTAATTCTAATCATGTGAAAGATTTGTGTGTATTCAGTGGAGACATTATGTGTTATCGATGTCCCCGACAAAGGCTGGTGATGTTCTATACATTTCCATGAAAAGACAAAAACTAACAATGAACATTTCCAGCCTTATCCTAAACTGTCTTGCTGAGTCACATTATTATTCTGCTGGTTTGTCCATAAACTGAACTCAGACAAAATTATGACACCTAATAATGTTTACATACAATAAACTGAAGATGTGATTAGTTTGCTTCCTGGACCATCAACAGCAGGATTCACAGTCGACACACTAACCATCATACCAAAGCAGCAGTTTACTGAATTAGTTTGTTCATGATGTATTTTATTTTCACAGTCCTTTGGAAATCCTAATGATAATGTCATGTAGTTAAAATCACAGGTGGGAGTCATCACACATCGTCTGTTATCGCTGGAAAAAGCTGGAAAAGAAGGATTCAAGCTGATTTTCTTGAGAAGAATTTTGGAATAATTTTGCAGAGCTAATCTTGAGTCACTGATCTGTGGTCTCTGCAGCCGTTGCCATCCCATCTCCCTCAAATATCGGCTACCGTCCCGGGGACATGGCTCTCCTGGGTCTGGTCATGGCGGCTCTGCTGGTCCTCTGCCTCATTGTGATTGGCTTCTTGGTTTCACGCTTGTGGAAGGGAAGCGCCAGCGTGGACAAAATATGTGAGGTCAGTCAGTTTTCTTCTTTGAGGTTTCACCTCTGAAATGGTTTGAGTTGTAAAATCCGAACCCCACTCATCGCATCAGGCATTTAAACACCACAAATGGTCATTGAGGGATTTTCAAAGATAAGACCAGCAACACAAATCTGCATCTGTCTGTTTAATCCATAAACAAACAGAAATGTAAACACAGTGTGAGGGAGATACTTAGTAAAACTGTCTCTTACAAACATTTGTCAAAGACAAAATTGGTGTTTTATATTTCTGTTTCTATATTGTGCAGGTTAAACAAATACTACTGTTCATCAGTGAAACTTTGCAGATGTTGATTGTCTTAGCTAAGCTAACCCCCTCCCAGCTCAGGCTCAGTATCAGGCTCAGGCCCTGTTCAGGGATTATGTAGGTCAAGATGTTATTTTCTGTGATAAAAGATAAACAGGCACCTCCGTACTGTAACTATGTAGACGTCCGAGACAGATGTTCAGCTGTTTCATGCCTTCATGTGCAGCTTTGATGGATATTTATCGGCTGAAATCAATATAAGGGCTCTGTGTTAAAACAGAACAAATGAACTCGGCTTGTTCTCAGCAACCACGGTGGCATCTGTAACATTGAACAATGCTTCAATATCCCCCATGCTTCATTGACTGCTCCATTAATTATGAGGGGCCTCTCTCCTGCCTGTAGTGCCTGGGCCCCTGTCTGAAGTCGGACCAGCCCCGGACAGGCCACAGGGACTCCCTGCAGTACACCAACGACGGCTTCCAGAACGAGGGCGACCAGAGCCGCGGGGGCGCAAGGCGCTGGAACAACGCTCTCCCAAGACGGAGCACCTTCCCCCAGGCACGGGGTCGGGTCATTCCCCTGGAGAGACGGAGCCGCCACTGCTCCTCCTGTGGCATTTACACCAACCATGTACCCAGGGGGAGCCCCTCAGTGAGACCGGCCAGGAGGGGCAGAGGAGACGGGGACGAGTATGGCATGAGGTCCATCCTGAGCAAGCAGAGGAGGAAGGAGGGCCAGAAGACGGTGTGGTTCAAAGAGAGCGAGGACTCCTCAGACATCGAGGTGGAAATCATCCCAGACACTGTGGGCCGGGTGGAGGAGGAGACTGAGGAGGAGCTGGAGGGCGAGGTGGAGATGGAGGGGGTTGTTAGAGACCCGGCTGCCCCGCTAAGAGAGTCTGACGGCGGGCAGGAAAGCCAGAGCACAGAGCCCAGTGAGGAGCAGGACTGTGGAAATGCCAGCCCAGAAAAAGTGAAGGGAGGCCAGGAGCTGGAGGGCTGACAGCAGAGGTCAGAGGTCGAACTCAAGTCAGAGAAAACTGAGCAGAATGCTGATTGTTTTCTTGTCACTTTTTGGAGACTACGGCCCAGAGCAGAGGTCTCAGCAGTCCAGGACTACACACCAACATCTCGGGGTATCCACCAAACCTCAAGAACAGATTCCCAGATCCAAAAAGTCTTTATTTTCTACTGTGAATATTAGAACAGGGCGTCTGAGGTCAAACCTTTATACTTGTAAATAGTGTTATCTAAAAATAACGTCTGAAATTAGAACAGAAACGAGTCACCAGAGATTTTTCCACAACATTTACATCTGTTTGTGTTTCTTGCCCCGTCAGACTTCAGTGTAGTGATGTACCCAGTGTTCCCACATCTCAGCAATTACTTTGGTGAAAACAATGTTATGATCAGAGATAGAACGGATGCTCACATCTACTACACAAAGACCGAAGTTGTAATGAAGCAGCCTGTGGGCAAAGTAGCAAACCAGTACACGAGACTGCTTGGTACCACTTTCCAATAAGGCACAATTTATAAAGGATTTACACAGTAAGCTGCAACTAAAGATTATTTTCATTATTGATTAATTGAATAATTGTCACAGTTTCCTAAAGCCAAAGGTGACAAAGTGACTATGACTAATGGCTTTTTCTTAGTTATTAATAAAATAAAATGAACGCTTCATAGAGCAGTTATTAGTCATTGATAAAGAAACCTTTATTTTCTCAGGTGAAGAAGTTTAACCTCCTCTATCATAGAGTTTAAATCCGTTTGAGGCAAAGTTGTGATCTTATGTCATATAAATAAAACTGAACGACGTTAGTCATTTAAAATAAAAAAGTTTTTCTCTCTAATAAGACCTCAACAAAAAGTCTGTCATCGGAAATTACATGTTAAGTTATTAAAACTAAAAATAGACACCAAGTCTTGTTCTTATTAATGGTTTAGAACTGATCTATAACACATTAGTAACACATTTATTAATAATTAATAAACCTGTTATAAAGGCGCCTTAATTGGAAAGTGGTAGTGGTCAGGTCATTGCATTGTTGGATTTGTAGGATTTCTGCATTAATGTGAAGAGGTTACTCTGATTGTTGGGTGTTTATCATGTTGTCTATTTGTTTTTAAATGGTTTCGCAATTGAGTTTCCAAAAAAAAAAAAAAAAAAAAAAAAAATTCTCCTTGTCACAGGAAACAGTGCGTCTGTATCAGAAACGTCACATACACTGTGAAAGATTAGATCTCCTACACGGAGTCAAACCGAAGGGCCAATAACTGAAGAGAGATTTGTCTGCAGTGAAGCTGGTCACCGTCGTGCTGTCATGAGTTCTCTGCACACATTCTGTACAAGCTTTACTAAACTGAACCTGTAGCGTGTGGATTTTACGGTGAAAAACACATGTGAAGAGAAACTTTGTCTACTGAAAACTAAACAGCTGAGAGGACTTTTCTATGTGGACTGTATTTTATCGAGCATGTTGAGTAAAATAACTACTTGCATGGATAAATCTATGGTTAATGTAAAGTTGACTTTTTGTACATTACAGTGATTGATGTTAAGTGTGGGAGGAATAATAAAGTTTGATGGATTTGTTGAGGTTAGGGATCACCTCGCTGGATGTAAATTCATTTTTCCTGCACATTTAGAAACAAGGATTTAGCCACTGTTAAAGCCACATAACAGTAAAAACAGATCATCTTTTAAAAACTGTTTATTGAGGCCAATCACATTAAGATACATCACAAACTCAGTAGTTGAGAACCAACTTCCTCCTAAAATGCAAATTGAAAATGTTCTGTTTAAAACAAATCCCTGATTAAAAAAACCAAAACGTTTAAAAGGGCAGTACCAGTGCAATCAACTGATCCCTGATTATATACATCCGTCACACAACCTATCAGCTCTCCTATCTGTTTCACGCACGTGGCTGGAAATCTGTGCATTTAGGCTCTACACAAAATCTATTGCTAAAATACAGCTTGATTGAAAAGCAACAGAAAACGTGCAGCTCGGGTTCTTCTCCTCCAGAACTTGGATTTTTAGCTTTGCACTTGAACATGTTGCTCTCATGCGCAGTGTGCTTACTTGGACTTAGCAAAGCCCACCCTGTTGTTCTCCCGGTCAAAGACAGTGTAGTACTGGCCAATGAATACATCTCCCAGAATCCACAGGGGCCCGGCGGGGGCGGGGATGTCCAGACCCATGAAGCCACTCAGACAGATAGTCTTTCCAGCCTGACTCTCCTGGATGACGGGAAGCAGAGAAAGACAGAGACAGATGACAGGCTGATGATATAAAGTAAACGATTTGACTCCGGCGTCCGGAGGAAGGAGAAAAACAAACGACTGCATGAGTCTGCGTGTAATCACTCCTCAGACAACAAACCAGCCTCCTCCTGGCTTCGCCAAACCGAACAAAGCTGCACTTGTTTGCTGTTGTATGACGCAACACACACTCACAGTGTGGTATTGTTGCAGCAGGAGCTGACTCTGTGTCGCCCCCTGCTGGGTGATAAACAACCTCTGGTGCACACAGTCTCACCTTGAGGACATACTGATCTCCGGTCAGGCTGTAGCTGCGTCCGCCCACGTTGAAGGTGATGACAGGCAGCGACGGGATCTTGTCACAGTTCACCATGTACTGAAACACAACCAGCGTTCACATCAACGCACAGCTCATTAATGGACCTCGAGACATAACTGGAAAATAAAGGTATAAAACTGAATTCTTTCTGTGGCTGTCAAATCTGACTTGACAATATTATATGGACATATGTATAGATAAAAATACAGTGACACCTGTTGCCAAGCAACTTAAGTTAAATATCACATGCAATAAAACAAATGATTAAACTCATTAGTACTTGAACGCAGCCATTAATATTTCAACAAGCTTGATTAAATCTTTATTTTCCTATTCAATTAATTTGACAGTTATTTTCTCAATTAACTGATTAATCATTTGATCTATAAAAAGGTGAAAAGAAGTGGAAACTGTGCTAAAACCCGAGGTGATGTTAGGAGTAGTTACTGAAAGTGGGAATAAAACATTCATTTTCATTATTTATTAAATGAAATCGTTAATCTGGAAACTTTAGTTTGACATTTTAAAGTTATATTAAATACTCTGAGCTATTCCACAATTAACATGTCGCAGCTTTGGGAATCTTTTAATGCAACCTGCAGGCAACAAGGCGGTAATGGCGACCGGTGTCATGGTAACATGGTCATTGGTTCTACTGATTGGTTGCCAAAGGTCAAGAACCTAAAATCTATATGAACTGGCTGGACGGCAGATTCCAGGAGACGAAGATACGGTGAGGAGATAAGTTGAACGAGTCACGCGTATTTCATCTTCTCTCTCATCAGTGTGCTCAGGTGAGGCCTGATGTGTTCATCTCACCTCTCCCTGGATGAGCGGAGTGGCTCCGATGGCTTTCTGCAGGGCTCTGACCTCAGCAGAGGGGCCGGTGATCAGAGACGTCCCGGTGTCCACGATGGCCTCGCAGCCGCCCTTACACAGGCTCAGCTGGCTGCCCACTACCAGCCTGTCACACACACACAGACACGTTTCAGTATTCAAAGTACAATAACAGCATCACTGATTGTATAATTGTCCATCAGAGGTTCCCAGCACTCTTTTGTCTAAGAATTAAAAACCAAAACACATTAATTTACAACAATACAGAACAAAGACGAGCAGCACATCTTCACAAATGCTTCACCAATATCCTCTCCCCTGAGTGTAATACTTGAGCACTCACTCGTCCATGTGGATCTGCCAGTAGGCCTGGCGGGTGATGTTGACGTAGTGGAAGTCACCGCTGTAGTATTTGGGGTCGGTTCCTCCCAGCAGCAGCTCACCGCCGGGTGCCGTGTCCGGGTTCCTGAACAGAGAGAAAACATGAAGTCAAACACCAGGATAGAGAAGGTGACAAAAAACAAACCAGGAGCATTAAAGCAGCAAACATTAGCATTAATCTGGAGAAAAATACTCATTCCAGTATTAGCCTGAGTGAAAGCTATGAGGCCCTTCAGCTGCTAAATGTTCCACTTTCTCCTGCTGAGCAGGTGGTGGACAGACGGTTTATCAGACCCTGTTTGCTGCTGCTGTGAACAGGGTCGAACCATAGAGTGAGGCCGTGGGACATAAAACCAAAACAATGAGCTAAAAATGCCACGTTTCACCAGCTTCGTGAGAACGATCCATCTGCACTTTATTCTTATCCGTCTTTATCAGTGGCGTCGTTCACCTGCCACAGGTGCTTGTACACAGTGTTCAGAGGACGACGGTCGACACCTGAATGATCTAACCCAGGTCAACGTCAGCTGTGGTCAGTTACAAGTTAGGGGCTGTTTAGGTTGGTGAAGGTCTGTCCTCAGTCCCACCTGTTCAGGTAGAAGGAGAAGATGTTCTTCTCCACCTTCTTCTGGCGCATGATGTTGTCAAAGACCGGTGTCACCCCGTCCACGGAGATGCGTGGGTAGGCCATGCCAAGGATCCCGTCGAACTTGGCAGCGATAAAAGCCACACCGGGCTGCTTAACGGCCTCTCCGAAAACCTGTTTTTCCACTGATAGGTCTCCAATCTACAAACAACAACAACAACAACAAAAAAACACAACTTAGAGAATTTCACATAACCTGAGCTTCCTGTGATAATGCTCATGTGTGAGACAAGCTTACGGTGCACGTGTCCTGGCTGAGGTAGCCCGACAAACTGCCAGTTCCATACTGGATGGCAAAGGCAGTGCCGTTCTTCACGTATGTGCTGGACTTTCCAGAATTATATTTGTGGTGAAGCACTGCGGAAAGAGATGCTATTATTTAATGCACGTCAGAAGCTACAACATTTTATTATTTTCTATCTGACACACTGATACTGTATCTATAGCAACCGCATCAGGACTTACGGCACGCAATGTCTAAGAGGGAGCAGTGAACGGAGGGAACCCACAGGTTGGAGGAACCCGTGTCAAACACCACACTGAAGGTCTGAGGAGGAGTACCCAGGGAGATCTCACCATAATACTGGGCCTGGTAAAAAGAAAACAACATTTTATTTTTATTATTATTGTTAACAACAAGCATCAGTGTCTTGAAAGCTTGTAGAGATTTAGCTGATATTTCCAGGACACTACTGTTGATGACACGGTCACAAAGACGGGATCACTTTCAGTTTTACAGCCGTTGCTGTGATAGACGGAGTAAAACACCCTGTGGTACCGATGAGGAGGGAGGTTTTGTGACTTACTGATCCACATAATGCAAACTGCATGTCGTTTTACAACCGTCTCAAGTCACAGATCTCTCTCCCTCTTCACCTCGTTCCAACGTACAAAGCGAGTCAGACACTCAGCCACTCTGTTCCATTCTCATGGCTCATGAGGCCTTACAGCTGCCGGTGTCAGCAAATGTTATTGGGCCGCAGGTCAAACAGTTACTGAGTCATGTCAATAAATCAGCAGTTTTAGTTTGACGATTTACTGAGCTGAGCAACGGACTTCTCCATCAATTCAGAAGCTGAAGCAAACTTCCGTTTCATGTGACTGGAAGCCGCTAAATATTTTAAGAATTTTTATCAAGTCATTCAGGCCCCAGAGTACTTCCTTTTTTTAGGCAAAATGTAGAAGTGGAATATAATATCTTTGTGGTTTAATCTGATTGACTACACCCATTTACAGATTTCGGTTTTGTTTATGCAGATTTTGAATTATCAGTCTGTCTTTGGAGATTTCTGCCTCCATCCCAGTACGATGAGGGTAAATGGATCAGAACCTGCTGAAGCCTAGAAAGAAGATTATCAGATGTGTTAGATTGATCTGAAAGCCTTTACTTCTCCTCTCTCACACTCGTGAAAGGCAGACTAATGTCCTTACTGAAGATTAAAAGGTAATTACCTAATACATAAAGTAAAACTGAGAGCAAACAAACCAAATTTCTGTCAGCTGACGGGTTTAAAGAGGCTTCAGGAGCCAACACTGACCTGGCTGTCATACAGTAAAGGTTCCTCTTCTGTCAGGCTCACGGTTTCATGGCTTCAGAGCCGATACTAACCTTCGTCAGAATGAATCAGCCTTTAAAAACCTGCGTTTGCCCGAGATTTACCGGTCATGACAGACAAGTCTGATTTTCCATTCAGGTGAGAGGATTTACTGAAACAGGCAGAGGTGGTCACAACACAAGAGGACCTTTGTTGTGGCTCTCCCCCAGCTTGGCTTTTAGCTTCTGGACAGTGCATTAGGGAAAGCGAAGACTTAGAGGTCCACAGGTCAGTGGTTCGGAGAGTGATGCTTACGTCAAGGTAGTTCTTCAGGGTTTCTGGAGTGGGTCCATTACTGGAGGGGAAGCCAAAGTTGTACTTTAGGGAGTGTTTGTCGGCCAAAAGCTCCTCTGCTCTTCTCCCAGAGTCTGTCAACTCACGTCTGATGGAACGGAATTTCTTTAAAGGAATTCTGGACGGAAAGAATCATAAAAAAAGAAATTATAAGTATAAATGCAATGGAAATTCAGTCTGATCGTCAGGCTGCTTCATTTGTAAAAGACTAACACAAACTGTGGCGGCCTTACACTGAACAGCTGACCCAGTTCTGCACCCTTATCTGCACAGTGTTATTCTTTAGAGTTCAGAGTGTGTTGCAACAGAAGTGAAGTGCTAAACATGATGCAGCGATACCTGTCACCAAAGCTTTGCTCGCATTAAGTCAATATTTCAATACTTTTCAAGCATTTCCAACTATAATGAGTTCACAAAGAGTCAACTGATTTCTCCAAGCATCTGCACCGTTTCCTCCTGAAGACATTAAATATGAAACTAACAGCAAAAGCTCTTTTAAAATCCTTCCATTGACACTGTAGTCATGTTAACTTCAGTGTCTGCAGTTTCCCTGAACAAACAGCTGCTGTGGGAATCAAACACGTGACTGAAACAAGTCTGGACCACCATGCTGCCATATGTAGGAAAAAGTCATGTGAGTTACCACAAAAGTTTCCTTTTTGTTTTTAGCACATGTCATAAGCTCACATTACCCTAAGAACGAGGCCTAAACCAAGGCCTTAAAACTGTTACTGTTCACCTGCAACCAAAGTATTTCAAAATAAAAGCATTTAGCACACAATATCAAACAGGAAGGACACTAGCAGCAAAATGTAATTATAATAGAAATAACAGAAGAGCAGAAACATGGGTTTAGAGAAGTGTTTGAATATGACAGAGTCCTGAGAAGTTTGTTAACGTATTCCAACTTTCACAGCCAGAAACAGCAAATGCACGGTCTACACTCACTCTAAGCTGATATGAAATGATCAAACAGACAATGGTCCGCTGACCTGACAGACTCAGGAATGTGCTCAGGGCCTTCACCGCGTGTTGCCTGATACCGCTCCTGTGCTGAGGAATACTGAACTAAGGCAGCAGAGTACATTATTGATTAATCTGCAGCCCGTTTCCTTGATCAGTCAACTTTTTGGTTCGTTTCTAAAATGTGAGCTGAAGGCGAGGTGTTGGAGCTGCTTGTTTTATTTCGCCAGTACTCCAAAACCCCAAGATATCATTATGTAACTTATGTTACTTTATGTAAATATTATGTATACTATGTTAACTGAATAGTGCTAAAATAAGCACATACCACCAAAATGAAAGTCCTGAGTTTGAGCTTTGACTGGTTGTGTGAGAGCTGCAGGAGGGAAACAGTTTAGGGTGTGAACAAGCCTCGCCCTTTATTGTCCTGCACTATCAGCGAGTAAATTCAGCGTTACACTGACTCAGTGTCTTTTTTTTTTAACACTGCAGACTCTGACCCACCTGCATCACGAACAGGTCCCTAATCATCTCACGATATGCATTTTTAAAACTCTGCTGTTAAAGCCTCCAAACAGCCTCTCCTCTCTTTTAATATTTAAACTTTATAATTGCAAAACATGATGGAGTAACAGCTTAACCTCGGATATGGTTTCACGTACTTTGCGCCTTTTAAACTGAACGACCTGCAAACAAACTACAGTCCTTCACACCACCGTTCATTTTATCCTTCAGCTGGCAACAAGTTATTTAACCCCAGCTGATGCAACGAGTGGCTTCTCATTTCTTAAACAACCGTGTCGAAAGACACGTCCCACGGGGGAACTCAAGGGACTGGGACTGAACAGCTGTGCAGCCACTAATCAATGAGGCTAATCAGAAAAAAAAGGCTTCAATTTGATAGGGAGCATAAAGACTGGACTCTGGAGCAATGGAAGAAGGTCATGTGGTCTGATGA
>JBBMJY010000001.1:27540569-27589593 GCA_037833715.1 Toxotes lorentzi | reverse complement strand
CCATCAGCAGGAGGGTCCCCCATATGAGCCAGGTTCTGATCAAGGTTTCTTCCTGTTCAAAGGGAGCTGTTTCTTGCTACTGTCGCCCTAAGTGCTGATCTGGGGTCAGGCTCTGGGTCTCTGTGAAGCGCTTTGAGACAATTTTGATTGTGATAAGGAGCTATAGAAATAAAACTGAATTGAATTGAACTGAATATCTGATATATAGATATATAGTCATCTACACTGAACTGTTCATTCTGTAAATGCAACATGTGTGAAGATGTTTTGAGGAGGTGTTTCTATGGTAACGGAGTCAAGTGCTGACAGTGATGCTCTGCTGCCTCTGTGCATTCAGTAGCGATTGTTCAGCTTTTCCAAGCTGTTTACGTGTGCGGGAGCTTGTTTAAAAAAATAAATAAACAAATAAAAATTAACTAAAAAAAACAGATGAGGAGGTGGAGGTTTAGGATGACCAAGAGCCAGAGTCTCTCCTGGATCCATCAGCGGTGGTGGGCTGCCACATAACCAGAAATTTATCATGAGAGGAAAACCATGGTATCTCTGACTCAGAACTCACAAAAACATAGAAAATGTACCTTCTGTATATTAATATAATCTTAATATTTTCAAAATAAACAAGTGCTTTACATGGAATAAAAACACACCAATATTAGTTAATAACAGTTAAAACTGTTCAGGTATCATGATGCTGACACATGGTGAAGACAGACTTTACTGGTTGAAGACTTCGGTTAAACCCTGTTCACACCTGAAAGTGGCACAGTAAATTTTTGACTTTGTGAAAGGGGAAATTTGTTATATGTTGTATGTACATATTGTTCTCCTAATACAAAAAACAAACAAAAACAAAACCAAAACAACAAAAAACCTCTTCTGTTCTCTATTGTCAGTCAGAAGAGAGAGAGCAGAAGAGAAACCAGAGCTTCGGTGTTTTGTCAGAGGAAAGAAAACCTCATTTAAAATCCCATTGACGTTTGTAACTCAGAGCAGAGAGTCAAGGGCTCCACTCCATATGTCTAGACAGTCATTCAATAACTGACCATCAGAGTTTATCCAGTAGTTCTGTCTTAGGTCATGCAGCCGGTGATTAAAACAGACGTGTATCTGTTGCATCAGATGTGCGTGAGATGGACGACAAAAAGAAAAAGAAAAAGAAACAGAGAGAGAAAGAGAGAGAGAAACACATGAAAGAAATTTCACTGACGCTGCTAAGCTCTGTCTCTGGTCTTTAATGTTAGGAACATGATGAGGCTCATGGCAGAGCTGAGCTGGAACATCGACCCAGAGGTTTCCAAAGTCTCGATCACAAACTGAGGAGGCAGAGAAGCTTCTCGCTCTGCCTCCTGCGTCAGGCAGGAATCCCCCAGCAGGTGGATCCACCTGAGCCCACATTCTGTTACTGGTCTAAACTCTGTGAGAGTTTAAACTTTGTTGTGTGGCTGTAGTGACTTCAGTTTGTTTATTTATTTATTTTCACATTTTATGGCAGAATTTAGTTGAGAACCCTTCAGGGTGAATTTTGTGTTGCTTCCACTTTATTAAACATCACACTCCATTCACTGGTCTCTCTGACCTACTTTCTCTTTGTCAGAGCTACTTTCCATTTTGTCGCTTCTGGAGCTGCTGTCAGAAGTTAGTGTGCAGGGAACAGTCTGGTAATAGGTGGGCTCTGATTATAGACCGCATTTGGTTTTACATTCATTTGGTTTTGGTTTTAGATCTAAGAGGAGAGTGTACTGGAGGGGGTGCAGTTGCAGATGCTACATCAAAGATAATGGCAGTGGGTGTTTGCTGTCACTCACTCCCCAGAATGGTCCCAAATAGATGCACAAAGCCGGATACTGAGGGTGCAGATTGTACCATCAATAATTCAAAACTGGCATCATTTGAGTGAAGCTTTTCTGCTGACTGGTCGGTGATATGTGAGAAAATGGATTCTGAAAACTCTGATGGTTCAGTGCACACACTGCGTGACAGATAAGAAATCGAAAGCCTGCTGTCCACCATGCTGTTTGTGTGCAGAAAGAAGCTGGAAAATTGAAAAGCACTTCGTGTACCTCTGCTGCTGTCCGCCTGCTGATGGGTCCATTCATCAGCCAATTATCTGACTTGACAAGGACTTCAGAGAAAACTTTATTACTTGACATCAAAACAATAGCTAATCTTCCTCAGTGTACACCAACACTACTGCTCAGTACAGTTTGTTCAGGAGTGAAGCTGCTGTGAGGAGGCTCAGGTGCTCCGGTGCTGATCCGACAAACTGTTCGGTTCTTGTCTCGTCCCAGAGGAAACGGTTCGGTCCTGATGCCCTGTGATACAAAGGTGAGTAAACTGTTTCTTTCTTCAGTGAGTTTGCTGGTAAATAATTCAGAAAGAGCTTCTACCATCAAAGGGAGCTGGAGGCCGCTGTAAAACGCTATTTTCAGTTTTATCAAGCAGATTACTGTGGAACAGCTGCCATCGTTCAACTTAAGCAGAGTCTGGTATAAACATTCAGTATAATACAGTATACGTCCAACTGAAAACATGAATTGTGGCTGTATTGAATTGAGGGACGGTGGTATTAATAAAGCTGTTTATAAGTCAGTTCATTGACAGAAGTCATTTTTTAAAGCTAGAATAAAAAACGCTTTCTGTTTCCAACTTCGGGCTTTGCTGCTTGTCTTTTTCTTTTTCTATTAAACACCATGTTTTTACATTTGTGCTGTTGCTTATACAAAACAAGGCATTTCATGATGTCAGATTCGGCTTCTGGAAATTTTATACAGGGCAGAGGTGGGTCTTTGATATGCCGTTGATAAGTTGCATTTACGAATGACCCAGCACAAACACAAAGCTGTTTCTAACCAGCCCCATAGAAACAAGAGACTGATGCTGCCTCTGAGAAAGGAGGGTGAGACACGGGTCTGACACGGTGCCGAGCAAAAGTCAAAAAGTCATTTGATCCACACGGTTCATTTGTGTGTATAAACCTATGAACCTTCTTAAAGTCTGTCATGTAACAGACACACCCCCAACACAGACAGGAAGTACCACAAACTAAGTTAATAAGCTGAAGCGTCACCACCTCTCAAACGAGAGAGACTCTCAGAGGAAAAACACCTCACAACAGTCTAAACATTATTATGTGTTTTTCCCCCGTTAACACGTCGTTGCCTTTTTATGGCTGAAGACATTGAAAATGAGGGATTTCTACTAACTAACCTAAACTGCCCCGAGGTATGAGCTGTAAACATAAGGATGTGGACTGACAGGACTGAGGATGGTTTTCTATCATTTATTTATCTAATGAGACATTCTGTTTTCAGTTTACTCAATTATTAGTCATTTTGCAGATACTGCATCTCCTATGAAGGATGTTTTTTTTTTTTCTTAGATTGAAGGAATCTTTAATTCAATCAGTTTATATTGTGATAAATATTGATACTGATTTTTTTTCCAGCTCCAGAAGATAAAATATTGTGATGTGTTTCCACATCTTCCTTTGTATGTTGACCACCAGCTGTCCCAGTGTCTCTGTCACATGAGTCTGCCCCAGTTTAAAGGATCCTCCTGTTTTCAGTGTAAAATGCTCACACATATTAAAAGGTAACATTTGCTGCTTGCTCCCTCAGGAGTTGTTAGCTAAGTTACACTGTAGTCAAAGACTGACCCAGTTTCACCACATCAAAATATGTATAGAAACATCTGAGTCTCCAGAGTAATCCACTGTGTGTCCATGTGATCCGTGTCATATTTTTTACCTATGTCACTTTTGGCTGATCCTGAAGCAGCTCTGTGAGGAAGAGCGGTCTAAAATCCCTCCTGAATGTTGTGCAGGTCTGATCTGATGAAGTGCTCGTCTTTGGTTTCTGCTGCCTGAAGGAGGTTCGACCAGTTTTTGTTTGTCTGTATTTGGTAATTAGATGAAGATCAGATCACATTTTTTGACCAGTTGCTGCAGAAAAACAGAAAAATCCAAAGGATTCATGTAGATTTTTGAGCCACAGCTTAAAAATTTGACAACACAGAACCAGTCCAGCTTCTCTATCACGTTTACATCAGCCATGATTGTTTCACTCGTGGAAGCAGTTATTGTTTGGGAGTGTTTACAGACGGTGGTCAGGCTGGTTTTTATGATGAATCCACAGCATAAAACCACACTGGAACAGATTTATGCAAATCATATTTACATATTCACATGAGGTTTAAAATCCAATTCATTTCACATTTCTTGAGGGTCCCTGATGTCAAATCACATTTCAAACTGTCCTTTAGAGAGAGAGACAATATGTCTCATCCAGCTGGCAGCTAAAATCTAAACCACAGAGATTTAGGTCACATGCACATTGTTAATAATGTGACCACGTTATCCAGGTATACTACACCTGATTCCAACCTGATTCATGGAAACAGACAGATTGAATTTCAGAAGCTAATCTCTCTGCATATCTGAGTCAAGGACATAAACAAAGGAGGCAACAGAGAGTTGAGCTGGCAGGAGAACAGAAACCACACAATGGAGCTGCAGATGAGAAAAGGTGGAAAAAAGCAGGTGAACGGATGAAGAGGTGAAGACAGAGCTTATGAACGGGGAGGTTAGAAGATGTGAAACTGAACTGAAGGATGAGGGAGCAGCTCATCATCATCTCATCATAATACCTGAGCTTCTCTCCTCTGTCTTTGTTGCAGCTTCTCCCCAAAACATCTTTAATCTGATTCAAAGTCAGCTACGGACTTTTAGAACTTCATTTATTTTAAATCACGTTTAATGATAATCGTGACGTTTCATCTGTTTCCAAAACAAATTCAGCCTGACAAGGAAAAGTCCAGTGGACGTTTCTCCATCAGAGAACAGTTTTCTCTCGTTAAAAAACTTAATTTGAGACTAAATGAAGTTTTAAGGGGGAAAATTTTTTCAGTGTTATCATCAAACATACAGGAGACGAGGCTCATTATCAGCTCATTACTGCTGCTGTCCAGGATGTGTGTGTGAGGGTGAGAGACGTTTTCAGTTTAAATGACACACACACACACACACACACACACACACACACACACACACACACACACACAGTATTACCACATTTAGGCGAATGATCTCAATGAGAAAATAAACAGCTTTTTCAGTCTGCTTTCCTTTTTTAAATGATAAAAACTGTCACCTCATTATGAAACGACCACGATGAAGATGATGTGACACTGACTGCGGACTTAAACTCACCAATGCTGTTGGTGCAAACTCTTAATTTGTGGCATTTTTCACTACATATACATGATTGTTATTATAAACACTTAAATGTGTTTTTAAAGTAAAACATGTCGAGGATTGTCTGAAGGATTGTGCGGCTGTGGTGGAGGTATGTGCTCTCTTCCAGCTGCAGAATCTGTGTTCCTCTAAGTTGTTTTACTGTATAAAGCAGTGAAGACTGGATGAAAGCCTGCAGCTGCCTCCTGTGGGAGAATCTGACATTAGCTCAGACTGAGGAAAGTCTTAGTTTACTGATTTTTGGTGAACTCTTGCAAATAGCTTTTTCTGGTGCAACTTAAACAGCTTCAATATATTGCTCGAATGTATTCACAAACACAAGGTAATGATGAGGTGAAGCACTTGAACTCTTCTGCTTCTTCTACAAACTGTATTTAAGGTACGAAATTAGCTCTCAAAGTCTCAGCGTCGCTTTAGTTTACGAAAAGCCTCAGCCAGGAAAACTGGGGCGACGATTTCTTTGATAATCAGGGTTATATGAATTTCAAAGTGGTTGGTGTCTTACTTGTCTCATCAGTTTAGGCAGGAACTGCCACTTGTCACCATCGAGCAAAATGAGAAGATGCTCTGTGTCCTTGGAACAAAGTCAAATTACTGATGGTCTACTGTGGTAAATTTGCATTGGGTAAACTGGAAAATAAACAACCGCCTCCTATTCACTCTCCAAACGAATAATAAGTGATTATAGAGGGAGAGTCTGTGTCATTTCTCTCTCGTTTACTTCCCTGGCCTCTCTTTTTTCTTCAGAAATAAAAAAAATATGAAAGGAGAGAAGAAAAGGAGAGAGTCGGAAATAAGAAATGAAAGAAAGAAGAAAATTCAGTGCAGTGAAGAAATAAAAGAGAGGAACAAAGGCAACAACGAGCACAAGAGCCCCAAAGAATCAAAGGTGGAAAGAAAGTTAAAGGGAAAAAAGGGAGACAGAGAAAAATAACTAAAACACAAAACCAGGGAAAAATGCCAGGCAGGATCACACAGTGCCCGTCATGTCTGTTTGGTATTAGATATCCTCTCTCTCTGTGCATGTGCATGTCTTTTTTCTTTACATCTTGTTTTCCAGTCAGAGTCAAGACTCTCCAAACATCTGACACAAACACCAACTCTGAATTTCTAACCTCACGTCCGTCTAACAAGCCAGAAACAGCTGGGGATCTGATTTCTGTCTCCTGTTCAGACCTCAGTTGAAAAGGGATTTACAAAGAACAAATTACAAACTGTATCACAAATATGGTTTTCTGTCAAACACATGAACCAAAACCTGCAGGATTCACTTTCCAGAGAAGAACTAATGATGCCTAACATTACAGTGCTGACTTGTAAAGAAGAGAGTTGCATATGTTTGCCCATATGGTTCATTTTAAAAGATGATTTAGTTAATTAGTTGTCGTCATTTAGTTTGATGTTCTACCCTCCAAGAACGCAATCCATCTCAACTTTTGGTCTGATCTGAGTCCAGCAAAGTAAAACTTAATGATTTTTTATTTAGCTTCCTTTGTTGAATGCGTGATCAGTGTAAGATCAGTTTTCTGAAACTGAAGCTGGTTTTCATGTCTGAGACTGAGATTTACACATCATCAGATACTACAAAGCAGTAACAAGAGTTTTCAGCATATTTGCTGCTTGCATCTGCATATATACCACACCAATAACCTGATCAATAACCTGTTGTAAATGCACTGAAATCAGTGCTTTTGTGGAAAGAAGAAATTCAATCAAAAACCTTGAGCTTTCTTTAGAAAACAGTCGGTAAAACCGGCCTGGTCCTGGTGCCTCAGTCTCTATTGAAGTTACATATGTTCCCATGAAAAGTTATATAATCATGTTATGTAAATGCATTTAGTTGACTAAGATAAAACTGAAGGCTGAAGCACCATGAAGTGGGAAAAGGTGCTGTACATCTCTGTAATAACTGAACTGTCAGAAGCAAAGTGAAGGGGGTTTACACTGAGCAGAGAGCTGCTGTAGACAGCACAGCCAGAGTCACGTGTAATTTGAACATGTGAAATAAAATCAAGTCTTTAGGGCTTTAATGGAAACATAAACAACTTTCACACACACTCACACACACACGTTCACTACAATAGGATAGGTGGTAAAATGTCAGATCATCGAACCGTCACAACCTGTCGCTTGCTGGGGCAAGATGTCCAAGATGTGATTGAAAAATCCACAAAACAAAGGAAAAGCCATGTTGAAGTTGATGACCCGTCGCCGGCGGCCGGCGCTAACAGATTGACACGACCAGTTCTAACTTCCCCTGAAAGACGGGTCACAATCCAGTCAAAGTTTTCAAAAGTTTCCACCTAAAATACTGACAGAGGACTGAAATCTGTTGGACGTGAGAACAAATGAAGCTGTTCAGTCCCACAGAGCATCTGCACTGAGCCCGAGAAGGTCTAAACCCTCATCTGCAGTCATTAACTCTGAGTTACAGACCTGAACACGCAATCACTCATTTTTTGCATCATCACATTTTTACTTGATGAGGTGAACTTGTTTGCAAACAGTTACTCATTTACACTAGTTTCCAGTGAGTGAGGAGTGATGTTTGTGTCCATGAACCGAAGTCCAGTGCTCCCTCTGTTTTAGCTCTGTTTTTGGTCTCCACCACCTCCTGAGGGAAATATCTGGCTCTTTAGCTGCTAAATGCTCCGCTATGTTCCCCACCTGCTCTGACTGAGTCTGAGCAGGTGGTGGACACAGGCTTTTTACAACGAGGCAATCGAAACTGTTCTCACCAATTCAAAAGAGCTGCGGCTAATGGGGAAACTCCGTCACTCAGCCAGCAGACCAACGATGCAACTTTATCACTCAGTCAAGGACATTTGCATTTCTAAGGCTGGCCTCACTGTTGCAGTTCAGTCAAAGCGACTGGAGGGAGTGCTTATCTCGTGTTGCCTGCGAACGCCTCAGATAAACTCAGGAAGAGCAGGAGGAGGCAGCTGGGGAGGAGGAGGAGGAGGATCTGGGCTACTTTTCTTAGCCTGGATCCAGATAATGGTTGGAATATTGTTGGATAGATGGATGAAACACATTGAAACTGTGCCATATGGGGAGCACATTTCAAAAAGAGCATTACAAAGGGCTTCAGTTACAAAACAGACAATAAAAAAATAGCTGGACAAATATTTAAGGTCTTGAGATTTAAAAGCCAGAGAGAGACTGATCCATACCCTGGAGCCAAAAGCTCCATCGCTCACAGCGAATCTCAAACTTTAAGCCGTGATAAACTGGGAGACTATGAGCTGACAAGCCTCATGGACCAACAGTATATGGGATCACAAACCCACTGACGTACGGTGGAGTCAAATTATGGAAGGCCTTGTAATAAATGAAAAGGTTCTGAATTAAATCCTAAATTTGAAGTTCTTTACAGAGACCTGGCAGCAGCAGACTTTACAGTGACAAGGAACAGAGAGCACAGGGAATTCAAGTGATCCAGATTCAGAAAAAAAAAAAAACCTTAAGTATTTTCTTCAGCTTCGCTTAATTAAGTGTCCCGCTCTCAGTAATGTGAGCTCAGTTAAATTAACCAACTCTCATGACGGGAGAGTAAACATGAACTGAGCTGTACTGGACAGTGGTGGGTGTTGAGTGCTTTTACTCAAGTGCTGTTTAAGGACACTTCTGAGGTACGTACTGTACGACTGTTTTAACTGTCTGCTGCTTTTCTGCTACTTTCTACTTCGACTCTGCAACATCTAAGAGAAATATGTTTTACTCCACTTCATGTATAACAGCTGTAGTTCATACTTATTTTATAGATTATGATTTTTGGTCATTTTGAATCTATTTATGGGCATTTTGTTTCTCACTGTACTATTTTTAATATTTAAAAAAACAGTGAAAAATACTCTTAAGGCCAAAGGCAAAGTCATGAAATTCTTTAGTTCTGTCCTGAGCCCAAAGACTCAGTCAGTGTCACATAAGACAAAGAGAAGCACAAAAAAATTAACAACTGAGAAGCTTGAAAATTTGGTTTAAATAATTAATAGATTATTAAAAGAATTATTAACAACTAATCGATGCAGCTTTATATTAGCTATTATTCTGAAATGGCCTGTTCTGCATAATGAGTACTCTTCATGCATTCATTTCATTAACTTCCTGCCTTGATTACTGTAACTCACTTTTCTCTGTCTGTAGCATAAAAACCCCTGTGAAACTATAATTAGTATAAAATGCAGCTGCCAGGATTTTAGCAGGTGCCAAAAAAAAAAAAAAGAAAAAGAAAAAAGAAACAGAAGCAGCACATCACACTCATTCTGGCATATTTGCAGTTTGCAAATTTTACGTAATACCTTTAAAGCCTTGTCTCATGCCTGTCTGGTGTTTTAAAAGGCATGTTTACAGACAGGCCTCCTAAATGTGTTTTCATCTTCCTGTAATTTGTGTCTGTGTTTTTTGGTCTATGGCAGAGGTCTTCAACAGGGGGTCCGTGACCCCTAGGGGGGCCGCGGAGGTATTGCAGGGGGGTCGTGAAATTTTTGGTTGATTAGACAATTTTTTATATTTTTTCCCCACAAATTTAAATGTCTTTAAAAATACATTATCTTTCAGTCAGAAACGCACACGTTCAGCGACACACAGGAGCTCTCTCGAGCTGGGCACCGGTTCACTCACTGCACGAGACTAGACCTGTCCCTCCCAGCATCCTGCACACAAAGACGAGGACACGCCCCTTTCGCTGCTGTGGCACAATCCAATTGGCCGAGAGCCTGTTCAGTCCCACAGCTAACCAAGATCCCAGACACAAGGACGCACGCTGCAATATTATTTGAAAAGAACATACCAATGGTTATAAATGGCAGTGACACGGCCACCCTACTCACTGTACCCTGCACGTTTAATATAAAAACATTAATATATGAACTTGTATATTATTTGAATAGCTTAGTATTGAATGCACAATAAGGTATGTTTATACATGGCACTAGGCTCAGTTTTATAAAACACAATTTTATAAAATATATAGTCGGTGGTCCCTGCTCCATCTCTCCATCAGTTTCGGGGTCCTTAGCCTGAAAAACGTTGAGGACTCCTGGTCTGTGGTGTATTTTGTTGCATCTTGTTTATTGTGAAGTCTCCTTCCACCATTGACTTTGAGTATTTTTCTCATGTGGACAATTTAACTGTCTGTTTTTGAGACTGCTGCTGTAGCTAATGTGGGGAGTTCAATTGGGGAGCAGTTACTTTTTGGAAGGTCTCAAGCCTTAAGAGCAGAGCCTGACACTTCAGTTAACACATCCTTTTTCAAAACTAGAATGAACATGTCAAGTCTTTCCTGCCTGAGCCAACAACCGACAAACCGGAGACACGGAGGCTTTTCAATCCTTGTGTCCCAAAGGTGAATCTTAACTTTCGGTACAGGGTGCTCTGAAGCTGTGGAGCTCAGCAGGCTGTGATGACTTCTGAGTTTAACTGTCAGAGGAAATCACACAAATGTCACCGGCAGCAGGGTATTCATCTGAAAAATGAATTAAAATTGAGGTTCCTGTCTAAAAACGGCGTCTTGTGCACCTAATATGAGAAAGGCCAAGCAGCAGGTGACTGACGGCACCTTGAAACGTGTCACTTTCCAAAATGTCCATCCATCAGTTTCCTTTGACTTGAGTCAGGTGAGTGGGAAATGAGTTTAAAGCAACCAGCTCATTTTAAAAACTGAAAAAAAAGAAGAAGAATCAGCCTCAGTGATAAACCATCAGCTAAACTGATTTATTGAGTTACTGACTAACACTGGATTTGAACGGCTTTGTCTTACTGTGTCTTCATGGAGTTTTACAGCTCAGTACAGCAGTAGATGCCCATTTAGTTTAGCATATGGTCAGAACCTCAACAGAAGCCAATGGTCTCTGTATGGGGGGTTAATGAGAGCAGCTGGGATGCAGGAAACCAAACAATGTGCATGAAGCTGCAACAAGCTCTAATGTTCGGCTTTGATTTTTAGGGGGATTAACATTTCCAGCAGCCTGGCACCTGCAGAAGTGCCTGGACCAAATAAATCCTAATAATTAATACCATATACCATGTATATTTATGTTTTTAGATTCAGTCATATATGATTCCTAAAATATAAGATGCAACTTCCTAGAATCGAAACAAAATTATGCACAAATCAAGTTTTGTTTGACTCTGATTTAAACACTGAAAGAGAAAGAGGTCACTTGAACCAACACCTGCTTTTTAATCAGGCCTGTTTTTTACTCAGCAGAAGTTTTTATTTGTTATCACGGTAAGAACGAAGTGCTGCGCGCTGAGATGTCGGCAGATTACAGAGACTTTTCAGCAGATTTCACTGTGCTCACGTTTCTCTCGGGTTGTGTGGTTAGATAGTTGACCTTTACCTGACAGCTTGTGTCACGTCTGATGTGGGGAAGCACCTTTTTGTCCCTAGTGGACCCTGTATCACTCACACAATGCTGTCCTGCGAGCTGGTGATAACAGGAGCCAGCCCAGTCTTATCTTGATGGAGCCATGTGCAGTTTTATTTCATTAAAAGGGAGAAAAGGCTTTTTTTTTTTGTTTTCTTGTAAACAGTAGGTGTCAGGAGTAGGTGACAGGGTGCACTGTGGGAGAATTGGGGGCATACTGCAAATGAATGGAAAGGAGGAGAACAGTTAAAGAATTAGGAAGTTGTATCAGAAAGATATTTTATTATCACACTGTTAAGCAGAAATAAATCACTGCGAGGCACCAAAGAATCAAAATAAAGGAACCTTATAACCTGAACCTCCTCTGCAAGGGGATGAAAATACTTTCTTTATAAGATTCATTCTATATAAACATTCTATATATTAAACTGTCTGTGTATTGGTCTGTGCTGGAGATATCACAGTCCATCTTCTTTACTTTTAGTTATACCCCCCATCGGTCCCGTAACAGTACCACAACAACTGTCAGCTGTTAGACTGATGCTCAGAGAAGCACTGCGAATAAACCGAGCAATTCCACAGAGTAACTTTAGGACCACTACGTGGGTTGTGTTTATTCTCATTTGTTCAAATTTAATTTTTCACAGGTGACAAATAAATGTGTGTGTTTTCATGCAAACAGCAATTTGGTGTGACACTGTAAAAAAACTAAATCATGATTAATATAACTTCAAAATGTGCAGTGAACTCATTCTCTCCTTTAGAATAAACAGTCATTTTAAAAAAGCAGTTATTCAGTTTTGTGTTTGTGACCACAGCTTTTGTAAAAGTGTTTGGTTAATCTTTTCTCATTCAGCATTTTCAGGGACACATTGTACTTTTTTTCCTCTAATCAAATCTTTACCACTTGTCTTTATCAGTCTATTGTTCTGGAATTACAAAGGCTTTCTATCCGCTTACAAAACAGCATTTAATATTCTCTGTGTCCCCTGCTCTCCCTGGTCAACGCATTTCACTGCTCTTTTTAAAATCACAACTTCAGCCGTTCTCGCTCTCTGCAAAACATTTTAGCTCTTTGCTTTTATTTTTTCCAGCAGAGATGCACAGGGACTCAGAGAGGCCTTTGTGAAGCAGACAGACTGCTGGGAGTTGATGTTTTCTTTGCTTTTTCTCAGTGGAGCACCACAGCTCTTTGCTTCCTCACTTTGGTTTCTTATTTGTATGCACACAGAGCCACATACTTTGTCCTTCTACATGCTCTGATGACTCCTTTATCTGCCTCTGGAGCACAACTACGATAACCAACATCCACTAACATGTTGTGGTGTATGGGTTTATACAACGGATAACGAAAGAAACGTCCAGATGTTACAAGCAGCTAAATGTTGTTTGGTAACAGATGGAGAGCTCATGAATACATTTTAATTTATGACCCATATAGAATAAAAATCTATGGTTATGTCACTCTAATCAGCGTAAACAGTCCTACATACAGTTATTATACAGGACCATAGAACTAACCACCCATGACACCGCACACAGGAATCGAGAAGAAAACACCGCCTCCAGGGATCGACTGCCGCCTCAGGCCCTCAGCACCTGTTTAAGAAAAAAAAATAAGAAAATTAAAAACAGGCCAAGTGCTACACATCTCTGCTGACAGAATGATCCAAAGAAACCAATTTCAAATAAATCCAAACAACTGACAAGAAATTCAAACAAAACAAATAACTACAACCTAAATAACTCCAGAGAAATAATGTGAGAAAACAAAGGAATAACGCTTTAAAATATTGTGAAGGTGTCTGTAGAGTATGTAGTAGAGTATGTAGTAAACCAGCTCAGGACTTTTCAATAACCAGCAGAACAAAAGAAAAGAAAAACAGAACAAAGCAAAACAGAAAAACTGCAGAATAAAACAAAACAGCAGAAAAACAGAGCACAGACACGCAAAGAGCAGGAAGACGACCGCGACTTACCAGACGGATACGCGCAATCCGTCTCCCACAGCGCGAGCAGCCAGGTGCGCTCTGCACATAAAACCCTGTTAAGCACGCGCTCATTACGCACAGGAATCAGAAGAGGGATACAGGTGCATCCTACCTGGACACGTGGAGACAGATGCCTCGACGACTGCCACGAACAACAACTATTGCGTCCGATCAAAACAAGCCACAGCCACCACGGGGGACGAGCGGAACAGGAGGGGGAACCGAGGTACGGGCACACCTGTGTATATATCCAGGGGCACAACGCGCCTCCCACAGCGGGAACAGTGCCGTGTAGTGGCAGGGAGGGAGAAGGTCTACACATGCTAACATGCTAAATGTCCCCATTCAATACCGCGGCCTCAGTGAAACATATCTACTCCTACTTGACAGATAAGCTCAAAGCTCATTTTACAGTTTGTCCAACACTTTGGTTTATGATCAAATACCTGCAAGGCTAATGGCAGCTAATCAGAGAAAAATAGCATGCTAACCTATGCTAAAGCAACACATTAAACATCATGATAGCATCATCACTGTGAGCTTGTTAGCATGCTGGATTTAGCATTTAGCTCAAAGGGCCACCATGGCGGCTCAGTCCGGTCTTTATCGATCCTTTTTCAGTCAGTGATTTCTTTTTATTGAAGAACAAAGAGAGGTTCAGTTTGACCAGATGATCCATCTCTTTCACGGCATGTTGCATCTGAAACCTATAGATTATACAAATGAGAATTTATTCTCATTTGATTTGAAATTTCCTTCATAAACAAATCTACAGAGCTTGTACACAACTATTGCATATGACTGTGCATGTAAAGCTGCTGCCTTCATTTCAATTAATATTCTTTTTTTTTTTTTTAAATGAACAGTAAATTAACATATTCTCATTAAGCTTGTCGCTGCTCATTGACACCCACACAATCAGTGACAGCTTGGTATGAAATGAGTTGTGGATGTGTTGCTTCTGTGGGACACAACAGTATCAACCTCTGGACAGAGTCCAGGGCCTCGTCTCCATCGTTCCACCTGGCAGAAGGAGAACCATTGTGTTCCTCTCTGTGGTCTGTTTGCCTCCAAGCCAAGCAACTGCCAGCAACTCGTGTATGCATTCAAACCAGAGCCCATCTATTACAGTTTCAAGGTTATGAGACATAAAGACGATGACAGACACGTACATGTTAGATCTTTTTCTCCGATTTGAGATTCCCTTGAATATGTGTGGACTGACAGCACAAAAAAAAACGTGGCGTCACACGCCAAAGATGGAATTATAAAAATACCACATTGGCCAAGTGAAAACGAGCTACAAGCTTTTCCCGACATCTGAGCGTGTGAGTCTGTGACTGACAGACGAGTTACACAAATATAGAATTTACGTTCAGATTATTTCACGTTATATTTTTATATCTTATAATCAAGGGCGTGTAATATTTGGGCTAATGTGGGAGACTCTGATACTCTCTGAAGATAAACGCTGTGATCTGAGAAGGCAGCAACATAATGCTAAAGAGAGTGTGAGACAGGGCAACATGAGTCAAGACATCAGACAGGTTGTAAACAAACCCCCAGGTTAAACTTCAAAGAATGAATCAACCACAGGCTGTAAAAGCAGTTTCACCTCGCTGTCACAGTTGTAACCACACCAAACATTCATGTCCTGGAGTTCACCCCTCCATCACGCAGCACAGTGGGAAGTTAAACCACTGAAGGTCAGCACATTCACAGTTTTCAGGGGCTGCTTCGTTACTGTTTAAGGCTCCTTTAAAAAGTGTGATTTTGGGCTGTGGCAGACGACAGGTGACGGTCATGAACTGTTCACCGCCAATCAACGGCCAAGTTTGACCTGCAGCAACCAAAGACAGGCGGCATAAAAATCCAGAAATTTGTTTTATTCTGAAAATCGTGACTCCTGCTACGGCCCACATTTGCAAATGGACCAATCAGAACGGGACATTTAGGGACGCAGTGAGCCAGCCTAATGCTCCTGACAGAAAACACATTTATCTCTGACTCTGTCTTTCAGTTTTCCTTTTGGTGGTTGTCTCATGTTTAATAAGAGCTAATAACGTGTCTCAGCTTGAACCATCTCAATATCAGAGGGGACAAGAATACCAAGTTCGACGTGTAAAGGACAGTTTCACGTCCCTCTTAAAGCTACACTCACATGCTCATGTGAACACAGACTGGTTTTGGTTGCTGTAAATCGTTCCTCCTGTTCATACTGACCATTAACAGATCCCTTCCTAACAGGCTCCCAGTGTGATTGATGAAATCAGAATCCTTGTTCTGTGGAAAAATACACTGTAAAGTTTACCTGAACGTATTATGAAGCCTCAGCTGCCTGCGTTACACAAACCAAGTGAACATCTTCCAGTGTTTTAGACTTTTTAGTATAAAACTTCATCTTTGTGTCACTGTCCCTCGACCACAGCTCAGAGAGGATCCACTGTGGGAGGAAACACAATGAGGAAACTCTATTCTAAAACACTTTAACTCGGTTTTCAACAGCGTTTTCCTATTCGTAATTACAGGTGAGATACTTAATTACACAACTTTCAGGTTGTTGTTTCATAGCAACCAGAACGACGTAACTTTGGTCGTGGCCTTGGACGCACGTCTTCCTCTGCCTCCGCTGCCTCTTGGATCTGCGCTTTGTGAAAAGATAAAAGCATCGCGTCTGATTATCGTCTTTATCTCCTCCCAAATTAAAAGCAAGGGATGACCTTCTCTCACACAGAACTCTCCCACGGTGTAGAGTGAGGAGACTGAATAAATCAATAATGATTTACGCTGTGCGCCCAGTGATTTCTCGGTCAGGTCAGGGTTCAACTCTCAGTCCCCGCCATGCTTTTTACCAGAGACAGTAGAGACACGAGCTTTTACAGCCCACAGCAGCCTGCACAGTTATTTCATCCTGAGCTTCAGAGGATAATTATCCGTCGCCGTATGAGCTGAGATTGATTATATTTATTCAGAGGCTCTGGTTTAGTTAGGCTCTCTCTTTCCTTCCCTCTCCCTGTCTTTCTCTTTTGTCCTCTCTCTCTCTCTCCGTTTACAACAGCTCAGCCCATCTGTGAGCTGCACATGAATTTTTAATGTCTTTGCCCCCGAGCTGTGCAGTGTCAACAGAACATTGCTTCTGCGTGAAAAACTGGTAACTTTGGTTCTGCTTTTTATTCTTTATTCCTTTACCTGAAGTTAAAGTTTAAACTTTAGGTGCTGCTGGTGTTTAATTACTCTGAGGCACAGAGATCCATTCACACTCATTGTATGCTTTTTTCTCAGCTCCTTATAAATCAGCTTGTGTTGTTGGGATTTGGATTGCACAGCCAGTCAGCTGACTTTCTGCAGAGCGCAGTCTTCTCGAGGCTCCGCGGGGACATAGTTCACTGCCCTGCGGCCAATTTCCTCTTATTAACATTCAAGTTCAGACAAAAACCCAAGTTGTGATGTTGAACCATCATTGCATCAGGCTTGAGTTTGAAACACCTGCCCTCACAGCTCCAGGGTGTCACAATCATCCTCCTCTGACTTGTTTGCATCAGAATAGAAAGTGATTATTTAATAAATTAGCGAGCAGTTGAATAATAAATCAATACCCCGGCTGTATGACAAGCCCTTTAATGTCGGTATGACAGCACAGTGGAAAACAGGATTAAAACTGTGTGCACATCTGTGTTTGAGTGTGTGTCTGTGTGTGAGCACAAACACACATACATTCACATCTTATGTTTGTTTATGAGTCTGGAATAAAATTTTCTTGAAGGCCCTCCTGAAGTCTCGGTTAAAGATAGTGTATATGATGGGGTTCAGGCAGCTGTTGCAGTACCCGATCCAGAAAAACAGGTTGAAGAGTGAATCGGGGATCGTGCAGTTCTCTCTGCAGACAGCGTGGAGACTGTAAGTGAAGAAAAACGGGAACCAGCAGAGGACAAAAACCCCCATCACCACGGCCAGAACAAACGTGAAGCGCTTCTCCCTCATTTGAGCCACTTTGTTTTTGGACAGAGACATCTGCCTGCTGCGGAGGGGCACAGGAGACGGGAGGAGGCAATGGTGGGAGAAGTGGTCAGATGATGCCCATGATATGGAGGTGCAGGAAGGAGGGGGAGGAGGCTTCAACCTGTTTGTTGTTCCCTCAGTGTCCTTCCCCTCCTCTGTTCTCACCCTCCCTCCGGTTCTCCTGGGGAAGCGGAGAGACGAGGAAAACGAGGAGGATGTTCTTATGTCAGCCTCGCAGCTCCTCTCCTCTAAGTCAATATCGTCCAGCTCTCCTCTCCTGTGGCCGCTGCTGTTGCTGTCCATGTTGGAAGAGCTGTGGCGGTTGGCAGGCAGTGGGCTGTCCAGCTCATACTGGGATTTACTGCACCCGGCTCCCTTTCTTTGGCAAGTCCTGGAGGTGCCCACAAAGCAGGTCTCAGACTGTGACGGCTGCCGCTCCATCACATTCTTCGCCACGAACACAGTGGAGGCTCGCTGCTTGGCAACACGGTAGATCTTACAATAGACAAGTATCATGATGACTCCCGGGGCGAAGAAGGACACCAGGCAGGAGGAGAGGATGTACCACGTCTGGTTGTTGAGAAGACACTCCTGCCTTCGCGTGTTATTCTCGTCCTCCGTCTCCAAATCCTCCTCCTTCTGTGTCATGAGCAGCGGCGGGGACGAGATGACGATAGATATGAGCCACACGATGCTGATCATTGCTTTAATCCGCTTGGGCGTCCGTTTGCGGTTGTAGCTCACAGCTTTGGTGACGGACCAGTAGCGGTCGAGGCTGATGGCGCACAGGTGGACGATGGAGGAAGTGCAGAAGAGGACGTCCAGGGCCAGGTAGAAGGAGCACCAGGTGGAACCAAAGTACCAGTAACCCATGACCTGAAAAGAGGAGAAAGCGATTGATAACTGTGAATGACTCGTTTAAGCTGCAGAACGTTTCATTTCAGTCAGCTTCAGTCAGTCATGGAGGCCTTGAGTGAGGCACCTAAAGGATTATTTCACCTCAAAATAAAAATTCAGTCAATATCTCATTACTGCCACTCCGGCTGCGTCTGTATTTAGTTTGTAGAAAAATCTCAGCCTCACAGGGAGTTTGCGTTTCACATCAGCCCACTTGAAAATTATTTAAGCCGACAACCTTTTCACAGCTGCAAGGAACTGTAAAATATCCATCACATTCCTCCACAGCTTGTGTTCTCACCACAGTGCTCTGCAAGGAAAAATCCAAGTCCAAGATTTACCTCCTCATCACCTGTATTTTCTTCACAAGCAGGTGATAAATAAGTAAATATTGCACTCAGCTGCAGTGCAGTTGCTTGGCTACAAAACACTTCATTCTCAGTTTACAGTTTTGGAGCTGTGAAATGAGATGTACATATACACCAATACCAGCAAATCTGCTATAAGCTCTAATCGGCCAATATATTGACCAGGACAATTTATTGCTTCAGCTCTAATTATAAATCTAATATCTTTGAGTTTTGGACTTCACTTTTGTTTGACTAAGAGTTCACAGCCACACTCTGCAGGCAGCGTGGAAACCGTAAGTGAAGACAGACGACTGAACACTGCAGCGTATGTCCCAGGGCATAAACTGAAATCTGCTTCCTCTCCAGTCTCAGCGTTTCTTCACTTTGCCAGAGCAATTGATTTACCCTCATTTAGGTGGAATTATTTTATAATACCAACAATCCATCAAGCAGAAAACTGGGGAAGCAGACATACCGACGACCAGATCAAGTATAATTAAGATGATAAATTGCACTTTTCCAACAGCAGAAGCTCATGAAACAGGTAGATTTACACCTGGTCCAGACTGAAATATTTCAGCAGCTATTAGATGGATGGCCATGAAATTTTGTTCAAACACTCCCTGAAGGATGAAGCCTACGCACTGTGCTGATCCACTGACTTTTCCTCTGGAGCAGGATGATGACATTTTTGATTTTGACTCAAATATCTTGCTTGGATTGATATGAATTCCTGGAATTTATCATGAAGTACAGTTTGTCCAAAACTCTTATTTATCTATTTAACAGTTTAATTTTCTTTACATCGTGACAGCAGCATCACAGAGCTGTGGACTCTTTATCTGTTTTTTCTAAAGAATGTGCACAGACTGTGCAGATGTCGTTTACATTTGGCTGAGATCTGACCACAGTGGAGTCTCCAGCCTCCACCTCCAGATGTGATCTGAGCAGACTAATTGTGATGCATTTGTTAGATATCCAGGTACAGATCGCGTGGAAACCAGCTGCACATAGAGCGTCACGAACAAACAGGTTCCTCACCTCATTAGCCAAGGAGAAGGGGATGACCAGCGTCGCCACCAGTATGTCTGCTGACGCCAGTGACACCAGGAAGAGGTTTTGAGGCGCTCTCAGGGCTCGGCTGGTGAACACCGCCACCACGACCAGCACGTTACCCACCACAGTCCCCAGGATGATGACTGTGACCACCAGCACGATGAACACTGACGCCACCTGCGAGTGAGGAGGTAGAGGAGGAGATCTCGACGAGGAGGAGGACGTCTGACTGACGTTCTCCAAAGAAGAGTTTGGTGGTAAAGAGGCCGGCATCGTGGCCAGTACAGGAGTGAACACATCTGATAAGTCCATCCTGGTTAAACGACTGACGTCATGATCCCCATTTTGTTTAACCTCCAGTGCATTCACCACAGATAGTGTTTTTATGCCAGGAAGTTAGAAAATAACAGAGAGTACAAATATGACAAAAGGGATGATGGAAAAAAAAGAATAAAGCCGGTGAAAGAATCTGCTAAAAATAAAGAAGGTAAAAGCAGATGTGGGTCCAGAAGAAAACCACCCATTAATATCCTCACCACTGATAAAATACAAATTACACATTCACGTCTCAGATCCTCACAGAACTACAGCTGAGGTCAATAATTCATTATATTATACTCAGAAACCTTCTGCTTCATCTCCATGGTCACGCTGCAACACATTCTGCTACTGAAACAAGGATTTGCATGATTTTTAAAAAAGTCATACCTGTTAAAATATCCAGCCCACAGGTTGACATACTGTATTAAGACTGCAGGACTGACCTACTTATTTCCACTGAGATGCAAAAAAAGAAAAGAGAAAAAAAGAAATAGAAAAGCATAAGGCTACATGGTCCAGTTGGAGCACGGACAGAAACCCTATTTGGAATGCATGGTACCCTCATACTGCTGCACACCGAAAAAGATCAATGTGGCAGAAAAAAGGACTCAAAAGTAGAGAAGAAATGACTGAATGAAAAAAGAGATAAAGAGAAGGAAAAAGAGAAGGAGATGATGTAAGAAAAAAGAAAAGAAAACGATAAAGAGGCAAGAAAAAGAAAAACAGGAGATCCCCACTTTCATGCGAGTCGTTGCCGTGCTGAGTGACACTGCTGCCGCCGCCGCTGCTGCTCACGGATTCTCTACTGCTGGAAAAGAGAAGAGGAGGAGGAGGAGGAGGAGGAGAGAGAGAGGGAGAGAGACCATCAGGGAGGAGAGATGAAGAGAGGGAGAGAGGAAGAGAGGTTTAAAGGAGAAGAAGACAAGTGGGATTTGAGAGCGTAGAGAAAAGGCCAGGAAATGAGGGAAGAGAGGGAAGGGAGGAGAGGCAGATGAAGTGAGGGATGAGAGGGTGGTATTAGAAAGGAGAGAGAGAGAGAGAGAAATAGAGAGGGAGGAAGAGAGAGAGAAGAGACAGAGGACAGGAAAGGAAATAAAAGACAGGAGATGAAGAAAACGAAAGAAGATGAAAGGAATTAGGAGAAGAAGGGTAAGAAGACGGAGGAGTAATGCAGGGGTGAAGGGAGGAGACAAGAAAAAAGATAAGACAAGAAGAGAGGAGACAGGAAAGGAAATAAAGGACAGGAGAGGTGGAGAACAGTCTCATCCTCCAGGGTTCCATCATGTTTTTATCAGTCAGAGATCAGGTCTCTTCTCTTCGGCCTGACCTCGATGAGGCCACCCAGGCTTTTATTCCACCTCGGTTAGACTGATTCACTGTATTTAGGCTGGAGCCAAACAGCTCTTCAGCCTTCAGCTGCTCGGCTTCTCACAAACACCCTGTTTCACTACCACTCGGTTTTTACTGATCACCTTTAAAGCACTTCGTGGCTCAGCTCCCAGCTACACCAGAGCACAGCCTCATCCTCAGGCTGGGCTCTGCAGGATTCTCCTAAGTCCTGGTTCAAGACTAAAGGTGACCAGGCTTTTCCAGAGCTGGGGCTCCCTTCCCGAGGCTCTGAGGCTGCATTATTATTGTTGTCATTGTCTTTAATACAGTTTATTATAATTATAGGGAGGAGAAAGAAAAAGCACAAGAGAAAAGGGAAGGAGAGGAAATGATGAGAATGAGAGGAGACATACTGGGACGAGCTGAGGAAGTGAGAAGACAAAGGAAAAAGAAGAGCAAAAGGAAGAAGACAAGATGAAAGGATAAAGAGCGGCGATATGAAGGATGGGAACAAGATGTCAGACATGAAAGGAGGACGACACTATGAGAGAGAGTGGGAGGAAGAGGAAGGGGGGAGAGACATGAGGAGAGATGGAGAGGCAAGGAAAGAAGAGGTAAGGATGAGGATAGAGGAGAAGAGGAGGTAGATATGAACAGAGAAAAAGTAGATGGGTGAGGAGACAATAAGAAAGAGGATAACAGAGTAAAGACAAGAGGAACAGAAAAAGAGATATTAAATCTATTAAAGAAGAAAATAAGAGAAGAAATGGGAGAAGAGGAAACGAATAGATGGAGAGAAACGAAGAGAAAAAGATGAGGAGAGAAGAAGAAAGAGAGGAGATATGGAGGGGGGAGAGGAAAGGGGAGACTATTGAGAGCAGGAGAAGAAAGAAGATTGGGCCAGAAAAAGGGCTAGAGGAGAGAAAAGGACAAGAAAAGAAAAAGAGGTCAGGAGAGGATAAGAAAAAGAGGAGAGGAAAGAAGAGAGGAGTGGATGTGAGAGGGGGAGAGAAAAGAGCAGAGGAATCAAAAGGAGAATAATTAAGATGAGAAGCGAGAGAGGAGAGAAAAAAGATAACAAAGGGGATGAGAGCAGCAGAAAAAGGCAGGAGCGGAGATTAAGAAAGAGGAGATATGTCTACAGGAGCGACGAGAGAAGAAGAAAGTGGTTTAGCTTTAGGTTCGTGTTAAATTTTGAGTGGTCATCAATCAGTTCCCATTTACCCTGAGAAGAGTGGAGGACGAGAGCGAGAAACCCTTTATTTAATCACCCGCTGATGCTCTTAATTTAGCTGCCTGGCACCAAGCGGTGACATGTAGGCAGATCCACCACCGTCCGCCTGCAGTGTGTGGTTACATGGCTCCTGAATCTGAGTGCAGCCCACATCCGTGCACGCCGTGACACTCACATGCCTTTTTAAATCAGCTTCAGAGGTAGACAGCCTCCTAAGTCAGACATCACAAAACCCCGTGTGACATGAATCCAGGCGGGGAGGTAATCCCATGACCCCACAGCCTGTGGGCAT
Organism: Toxotes lorentzi; assembly: GCA_037833715.1. Classification (NCBI taxonomy): domain Eukaryota; kingdom Metazoa; phylum Chordata; class Actinopteri; family Toxotidae; genus Toxotes; species Toxotes lorentzi. The sequence continues at coordinate 27,566,502 of JBBMJY010000001.1, read as the reverse complement.
ACTTAACAACAGATCAGGGACAGTGCGTGTACAGTACACCTTCCCTCTGCAGTGACACTCGCCGTCGCTGCCGAGCCGGATAAACATCAGCAAGCATCCCGATTCCTGAGGGAAAGCTCACACCAGGAGTGTTTGGAGCTGTTTATTCAGCCTAAAGAGCATTCAGGGCTTCAGGTCGGTGGCGATCACGCGGCTTGATGCCAGAAAAATTCTCACGTCACAACCAATTGTATTAAGGTTTGTGAGGTGATAATGAAGGGCCCACTAACAGGATTAAAGCGGGCAAAGACCAAATGAAATCAGTGTTCCTGGAAACCTCTTCAAATAAACAAAACAAACACGGCATCGTCTCAGTCAGGACATTTATGCTCAGCAGTAAATGGAAACATATTCAGTATATTTGTTAGTGATAATGTTATGCGAAGAGCCCAGATGTAAATTTACATCGAGCAGTCGGATCAGTCTTTGACACGACAAACTGCCCACGTCTCATATGAACTGAAGACGCCGCTCCGATTTATTGTCCGGTGATCGTGTTAGCAAACCATCGCCTTAAACAGACAGCAGAACACATACGCATTCATTTGGACGTGTGTTTCTGGCCCCCTGATCAATTCGAATTGAATATTCACTCCCCTGAGGGAAATATCTGGATTTTTATAAGTGTTTCACTTTTCTTAGCAGCTAGTCACTAAGTGATGCTGAAAAACACTGAGCTAAAAGAGGCTAAAATGGTGCACTGAGCTGTAGAACTGGGAGATAATTCTCTGTGGCTTCATCAGTATGAATGAGCACTTTCATATCAGACGCTGTCTTTTGTCTCATGGTTCATGTAAAATGTACTGAAAACCTCTTGGTTTTCAAAGAGCACACTCTACTTATTTTTGGGATTCAGGATTTAGCCAGGAGACCTGCTTTAGCTAACATTAGCTTGTGTGTGGGTGTTGCCAGAGGCTGCGGTCAAACCTGGGAGCTCCCCACAGGCACCAACGTGCTGGTGTTTGGATGTTTATGAAGGGTTATAATACAAAGCCTCCACCATATTAAAAAGAAAATGAGCAGCTTGCTGGACCCAGTAAGTCATGCTGTGTAGTGAAGGGAGGAACAGTGTTGAGCGTCAGTGGAGCAGATAAATATGGAAAGTGCCTTGCTCAAGGGCACATGTGAGTCTTACTTACTGAACCTCCTTCATCTCCAGCCTCTCCGGCCCAGAGTCTCAGTGAAGCCTTCAGGTTGAGTTTCAGGGAAAAAGAGAAGAATATATTTAAAACTTTAGAGGAAAATGTTCAGTCTCATTTTTATTTACAGTCTATCAAGGAATATCTAGTCTGTCGTGATTTCTGTCCTGTATCTTATTGAATCTTTAATTCTTGTCATCAAAAAAAAAAAAGAAAACATTTGAATGACATCTCAGATCAAAGTGAGCGGCAGGTGTACCCTCTGAGGCCACTCTGGCTTTATTAAGTTCTTGGTTCCTATGGACCCAACATAGTCCAGGAGGGATTACTGAACAGGCAACAGACCCAAAGGTAACAGGAGGTCAGCGCCTCGGCCTGAGCCTCTGTTTGAAGTGACTTAAAATTCTTTATTGGAAAGTTAAACAAGATGCATAACAACTACAGCGAAATACAAAACAGCCACAAAGACACACAAAACGAGTCCAAACAGTGTGGTCGGCTCGTTCCGTTTCGTGTCTTTCAGTCTTGGTGTTTGGGTGGATTAAATAAAATGAAGGAAACTTAATGACACTCAAACAGACAGATGAAAATTATTGATTGAAGCTGAAGCTGAGCGACAACATTGGCAGCTGATGTAATTTGAATCACTGGATCTCACAGGTGGAACAGGACTATAGAGCTCAAACCTCTGCCAAGGCAAAGCCATCCTACACACTCTGACAATAGAAAAATAAAAAGGAAGTAGTCTGACCACACAAGTGATTTATTTGTCATAAAACATCGTAAGCACAACTGTGTGTGATGATTCAGATTCAGCATTTTCTTCCACCAGATCAAGATTATCATCAGGAACTGAATCTGTACAAACACATAGATCTCAACACCATAAATATCTGATTTTTTATTTTTTTTTATATCAAGATCCAAATATTCACATCTGAGATATTGAGGAAAATGTCTGGCAACGTTAAGGAAAGCGATAAATTCCTGCATCTCCCCCTTTAACCGGATCTGCACCAGAATGTAACGGGTTCTCCCATGGACCACGCCCCAACCCTCCATCAAGTTTGGTGCAAATCGGTTCAGTACTTTGTGCATAATCCTGCTGACAAACAAACAAATCAACAAACAGACAGGGGTGAAAATATAACCTCCTCTGAGAGTTACCAAATTATAAATAACAGCAGGTGCGGCGGCATTTATAAACCGGGTCTATCTGCAGGTAGGTGTTCAGCTAGAGTCAAAAACGATCCAAATGAAGAAACCCTCGTCTGTGGTGATGCATTACAGCAGGAAGCTCATAGCCACTGCACCGCTAAATCACTCTGAGGCTTCACTGAGCTGCTGCGGCAGCGGTTTGGGAAAACAGCCTGAATCCTGTTTGACAGCTCTGCAGAAACTACTTAAAAATGGAGCTCAGAACCTGCCTGGAAAAAAAACACTTAAAAGTCTGTGGACCCTCTGGGTGAGTCATATCTCTGCCTCTGATGGCTAGTGAAAGAGAAAGTGAGGTAGGGAAACAGGCTAACAGGGAGAGAGAGAGATGCAGACAATATAGAAAAGAAATAAACACAAAAACAAAGACTAAACACGAAGCCACAGTGATACGTACCCAACAGGGGCAAAGTGTTGTGCGTTTCTCTTCCCTCCTTCACCTTCATTTTCACTTCCACTCTGACTCCTTTAAATTCTTTGGCTGTCGTGTTATCGTCTCCTTTTCCCCATATTTTCTCCAAAGGGACGCAGCAACAGTTAAATAGAATGAGACGGGCCGTCACTGAAACCTTGCGAGTAAGTGGCCAATGCAATTTCTCCAAGGATATCAGCTTACAAAACCGTGTGATATCTCACAAGAGGTTTTAAATCTTTTTTTAAAACCCCAAAACCAGAGCAGGAGAAATGCTCCTGCCAACGGATCAAAGATAATTAAAAACATTTCAGGAGAGCTGCCTGAATATGAACTAATGCAGAGGAAACACAGGTCATCCTTGTTTCTTTTCCACAAGCTTTTCTTTTGCAACATGATTCAGAAAGTGGTTTTACACAGGAGGCTGTACCTTATGGGTCTGCATCTCCCAACAAATTAAAGAGTCCTGGCAGTGAGTGGCAGAAGCTGAGAGCGGCCGGGACTGTGGGACTCTGAAGGTATAAACATTAGATTTATAACAGAGTTTGGTCCACTGAGGCTGCTTGATTTGTTCAGTGTGATCCCCATAAATTGGAGGGATAAAAATAATCCTGAAATACCAAGAACAACCTGGGAATCCTGGTGGCCTAGCAGCGGTGCTGCTGGGCCATCGTCAGACCATCCGACGAGCACTGTGGTCTGAGCCTTTACTCTTCTGGTCTCCGTCTTTCCAGCAGATGTTGAAACTGCTGAAGGGACTTGCCTCCATTCCCACGTTATCAAACATGCCACAGGTTCTTACTTTAACACGACGAATGGCAGATAAATATTTAAGCAACAGACTTGTCGTTCCAACGTTGGCATAAATATTTCATTGGCAGTTGCTGATTTTGGTGAAGTGCATCCACTTTGGAACATTAAAAAAAGGCCAGTACACACCATCAGTACCACTCATGAGATGGTTAAATATCTTTAGAAACCTGCTTCTCCAACACCAGGGGCTGCGTCCAACCATTGCTGCAACTTTATGAGACGGCAACCTGAAGCGAACACCCACTTCATGCTGTGATTGGTCAGCTGTGCAGAGGTGAGAAAGCACCTGGGGTTTGAACTTCTCCCTCTCATATATCACTGTATGTTGTAGCAGCATGTTCAGAACTAAAGGTCATTGCATTCAAACAGCCCAAAAATGCACTTAGTGGTCAAGAAAACCTGTCTACATACTTATGGCTATATAATATATGTCTAGCAACTACAGCAATAATTGTTTTTAGTGATTTTCCACCAACATTCAAACAATTTCACACAATATTTGAAAAACAGAAACCAATGTCGACACTGACAAACCAACAAAAGTCCACAGACATGTTGAAAACACAAACTTTTAAAAAGCTCTGAATTCAGATGCTTTAAAGTCACATTCACACAATCTAACTTCTGATGTTCTGGATTTAATTGTTCTAAACATCAAAACGAGTAACAGTTTAGACTTTTAAGCGTGTTAAATATTTCCACATCAAAGCACAAAATATATTTCAAATAATGATGAGCTAAATGCATACTTCCTCCTTATGTCGTTAAATTAAATCCAAACTTATCCCTTTAACCTTCATGTCAATTCTTAAAAGCATCATGTAATACATACTTTAAAAACTATAAACACTATAAACAGAAAGAAACTGCTACTTACATTGAAGGTTGTTCAAAAGACACATGCAAAACAGTCAAACATGGTGAAGGTGAAGACAAAGAGGAGGAAGTTCTCATCCAGGCCTCTGTTTATAAAGTGGGAGGTAGCACCACGCTACTGAAGCACCACTCGGCATCTCCTTGTGGAAGCGAGGGAAAAATAAACTTGTGTCTAATAGATGTTGTACAACTGCACCATTTTGCCAGACTTTGTAATGAATCTGCACTTTCTGTGTTATTTTCCAAGCAAACTTCTTAAAGAAAAGCACAAACAAGTCTTTTTAGGGGGTGGTAATCTGCTCGAGCAGGTGGAGTAGCACTCTCTTGATTCTGTGTCTCTGAGAGGATTTTTCCTTGAAATGTGTATTGATTTCTTTTTTCAGTGTGAGCATCATGTCGGTGTGCGTCAGACAGCTTTTGAAATCGGGCTGTGTGGAGAGTGTTTTACAGATGCTGGTTTCTGTCATCCTGTGGCTGAAGTGTTTGTCTCCATTTCCAGCAACATGACTAAGCCTTTGCGGTATCTCTGTCTGATCAATGCGATGAGCAGAGAAAACAGTGTGATGTGGAACTTTTTCAGTCACAGTTGTGCTGCCTCCAGAATTCTGTTCCTGTTTCTCCACACAGCCACGTTACTGAAGGCAGAACAAACAATGCACAGACAGAGACGGAGACTGAGAGTTAGTCACGTTTAAGTTTAATAAAACAGGTTTCACTTCGCCCTCCACTCCCATCTACTCGTTTTACTTTATAATGTTTTCTTTTCTCAGTAATAAATCCAAACTATCGATCTGATGTACCCTGGAATTCTCAGACACACTGAGACGTTTAGAAATACGAGTTTCACAGAACTGGATTACAAAAGGAGAGCAGGTTGTGGTGGTGACTGGTTCCCAGCTGCAACTGATGTCGATGACCAGCAAAGGAAATGTTATGAAATACTTTTAGACATAACACTTTATTTTATGGACACGCAAAGTCCAATTTATTTCTGAAAAATCTCCAAAGATGTTTCCTGGAAGGAACCATGTCATTTGGTACCAATCGCAGTTCTGTTGGTGATTTCTTCTTTTTCTTTGCCTCATGAAATGTAAATATACATTTCTGTATAGTTTTACTGTGTGACAGCTGCTGGAGTCAGGTTAAATTACTCTCACTATGTCCCTGACACCACTTATTAACCTGATTTTTCATGTGATGTATTATGTATTATATCCTGTTGGTTGTCTGCAGGATGAAATTCAACACAACTGGTTGAAGTATTATTATAATTCTAAAGGTCGGCAGCAGTTTTTCATGACCACAAAATTGTCAGGTTTTGCAGAGAAGCTCAAAGAGTTTGTCATCGACAATGTTGCTGCTGCCATTTTCTCTGCTGTGATCTCAACACTGACAATACTGTAACCTCCTTGAGTGTCAACATGGTTTCTGTGCAACTTGTGCAAATCCCGAAGTTCACAAGATGATTTTTCGGGATGATCAGATCTTTTTAGTACATGACGTCCGGTGATCACGTCCAACCTCAGCAGAAGCCTTCAGATTAAGTGTAAACACCTGTGTGGGAGCACAGACACACATGCAGTGTGTTGTGTTTTCGGACGTATTCTGCTGTTTTATTTTGTCTCTTTAAACTCCAGGGAATGTCTGAGTACATGTAAAAGACTTGATGTCAGATTGAGACATTTCCAGTGCAACTTCAATGACAGCAAAAGTGTTTTGTTTCATCTTAAGAATCAGGAGTAAATGTCACCTCAGAATCAAACGGTGCACTGAGGTTCAACAATCACAACGGAGGAAATGGGACCCGTTTCTACACACACACGGCAAACGAAACACGCTGGCGTCTAAGTAAAGGTTGCTGCTGGTATTGCTCTCCCCTCCTGCGTAAATAACCAGCAGCTAACTGTGTCTAATGAGTTCACACCTGTTCAGTAGATGTTGTCCAAATGCAGTCTGGGGAACGCAAAAAAATAATAACTAACCAATAAAATACTAACTGAAGAAAATGCAGATGAGGTAGGTTGAAGGAAGGTGGGTGTAAGAAACCAAAAAACACTTATTATAAAGTTAACTGAGATGTGTTGAACATAATGAACTGATGATATTTACTGTGACATGATCTGATCTCTTCATGTCTGGATGTGCGGCTCACTGAAGACATTTAGGCTACATGGTGTTTATCTCAACAGTCTGAGCCACAGAGCAGAGCCCGTTTCCTTCCTCCTGTAATATCAGCAGCTCTCCTACCGCCTGCTGCCCGTGGACCACAATGCACTGCTCTGCGCCCTCTGATATCACCACCTCCACCAGCTCCTGTCCCGTCCCAGCAGGCAGCGAGCTCTCCGAGGTGAGGAGCAGAGGGGCGGAGCTTGGCGTGGACAGGTTGTCCGTGTGGACGTAGACGACGGCGTGCTGGACATTACTTGAAGTCTCCCTATCTCCTCCTGTTGAGGTCTCTTCCTCTTGAATGCTCCTCCCTGCCTGCCTCACCTCCTTTTTCTCCTCTTTTCCTCGTCCCTTTCTCTGCTTCACTTCACCAGCCTCCTCCTCTCCTGCCGTTTGAGGGAGGGAGCTCTTCTTGGGTCTGCCTCTGATCGGCTTCGGGTGACTGAATCTTAAAGCCTCTATCTCCTGCACATAGTCTTTCTTGCTGCCGTTTGTCTCCTCTGCGTCTCCTCTCTCCACCTCCTCCTGAGTCCCTCCCTCTGTTCTGTGCTGAGCTTGGTGCCTGAGCAGACTTTGTCTCACAGTGTATGAAGCACCGCAGTGGCAGCTGTACGGCTTCTCCAGCAGGTGAGACGACTTTATGTGTCTCCTCAGCTTGGTGGCCAACGTGTATCCTGAAGGAAAAAGAGAGAAGTCACATGGAAACCACAAAAAACAACCATCCTTTCCTCCATTTGTAATTCTTCCACTTAATTAACAGCTAAATACATATCTGAGAAAACCAAGACAATAAAAGACCTCTTAGCTTCGTTAGCAGTTTGCTTTACCTCATGTTTGTTCTCATGTTCTCAAACTGTTGGTTTTGGTCTTTTCATGAGACTAATGCACAACATCACAAGACTTATATTTTAAATTAAATTGTACAATTGTATGTGAAGCACTTAACTGTCTCAATGATTGAATCGTGCAATATAAATAACCCTACCTGACCTTCTGAAGTCCAAAACTATAAAAATTCAATTGTGTAATTATATTTTACATAAATTATAAAAAAAAAAAAAAAAAGCCAGGTATCTATCTGTGCCTGTTAGCCAGTCATGAGGGATAAAATGTCACCTGTGACCGTCCTAAAAAAGTGTTTGAGTTCATCAATAATGAAAGCACTGAACTCAGCACACAAGTTTTTGCTGCCTAACACTTCATAAAAAGTAAATGTGGACAACCGTGTAATCAGCACTTTGTGCTTTCCAATCATGTATGCAGCACGGAACATCTGCAGCCCACTGAGTGAGATAAACAAGGCTGGTTGGAGGGGAATCGGCCAGCGGGTGCTTCGTGACCCTAACTGGCTTTTTCACTGACTCATTTTTCACTGTTTTGTTTCAGAAGCAGTTTGTTGTTTTCGCTTTGAAACTCAAAAACTAAATCAGATCATAAAGAAAGTATATAGATTTTTCTGGGAACATTATTATTTCAGTAAGAATGTTGGTTTTCTCTATTTTTAGTTTAAAGTCTGCTGTAAGGAGAAGGAACTAAAGGAAGAAGTGTGGCATGTGCTACGTCTGAGTCCTGTTTTGAATAAATCGTTGATCTACAATATGTGACAGTCAGTGTCTGTCACAGGGATTATGGTAGTATGGAGCCTGTAGTGTCTCCAGTGGGAGCTGTGTGAAATCTGACAAAGTAAAAGTCTAAAAAATGGGTTCTGCTGTATCTAAAAAAAAAAACCAAAACTGTCCATAGTTGGTCCGATAATGTTACTGGAGGAGTCCAAAGCTAAATACAATTTAAGTTGACTGACAATGGTTTGGTCAAATCAAATTCTAACAGAATTCAGGAACATTACAGTCTCCTCATTGCTTCTTTTCATCTATAAAAGCTATAAAAAACCGTATCCTCCTCAGGACTTGGTGGAGACCAAAGAGGAGAGTTAATATGGGGACGTACGTTTGTCAGTGTTGTGTTTACAGTTTGTTGTGCTACTTCCAAGTGGACAAAAAGTCACTTAATGCAGGTTTAAAGCTGCTATGTGTAGAATTGTTTAACTTTCTGCTTTGTTGTAGCAAAAAAAAGATGCTGCAATACGCTGCTAAAACCCCTGTGATAACGACTGTAGTGCAGAGGGAACTGGACTTTCCAAACGGAGATGAAATGGAGGCCAAATTCCTCAGAGTTACTTAGCTAAAAGAGATTAGGAGACTCGCCTCCACTTTCCTCCCTTGATTTTTTTCCACAAGTGTATTCAATTCAAATTTCGATATCACGTTTTAACCTTTTCCGCAGATAGGGCAGCGATGTGGCCTTTCTCCGGTGTGCAGTCTCTCGTGGGACTTCAGGCTATGTGGGTCCCTCAGCGATTTTCCACAGTAGCTACAGAGGAAACCTCCTCCGGTGTGGGAAAACATGTGCCGGTGGAGTTCTGGTTTCTGGGAGAAACTCTGGTTGCACTCTGAGCAGGGATACGGCTTTTCTCCGCTGTGGATTCTCAAATGACACTCAAGGTTTCCTGAGACAGAGACAGACAGTCAGACAGGGAGACAGAGACAGACAGGGAGACAGAGACAGACAGAGACTGGACGCTGTGGGAGTAGGGCAAAGTGAATATGCATTTGTCCAATAATGTGTGATTAGGTCTTCTCACAAGATTACTGCTGTCACTTTGACAAATGAAAACATAAATCGTAGGCATTGATCACAGCTGGAGACATCATCTCTGTGCCACAAAAAACAACTGCGTAATTGCCTCTTGTTGGAAATGATCGAGTCAAGTTAACTCATCAGTGTGATGACAAGAAAATGATGCTTTCTGTGTTTTGGGCTGAGATGGAAGAAGCATTTACATCCTCTGCTTAAGTAAAAGGATATCACACTGTACAAATACATGTTAATGTCCTGCATTCAGTACTATATCAATATATCTAATATCAAAGTCAAGTATCGTAAGTAAAAGTACTCATCAGGCATCAGAATGGCCACTGTTACTGTACTGCTGCCATATCATATACTGTCTAAAGCAATTATTATTACTATAACATTACTATGAATGTTGCAGCAGAACGAGGTGGAGTTCATTGTAACTGTCATGCTCTAAATACCAGTAACTAGAAACCACAGCTGTCAGATAAATGTGGTGAAAAGGTTGAATCTTTCCCTCTGACGTGTGGAGGAGAAGAAGGAGAAAGAAGGAGTACTGGGGTCAGATAAGAAGATCGATACCAGCTTATCTTTGAGCATAAAGATTGAGCGCTGGGACGTCATTAGCTTAAGACACTGGGAACAGCCTGCTTTGCTCCTTCAAAGGTGCCCTCCTTCACGTCACTGCAGGACTTTTGTAATAGACTGCATTACTGCTTTTTTTCAACATTTTTATGACGCATTATTAATAATTAAAAAAGGAAAGGGTGTATGGGTGGTTCCTGGAGCCGTGGGATTCTCTTCATCCTCAGTTTGTAATCCCAGAGTGCCCGGGCTGCAAGATGACTTTATTTACTCATGTCACTCAGGAGGTCTGTACAAACCTGGTCTTTAACAAGACCTGCTGGCAGAAGAACATCTGGCCACAGCAGCATTTTTGAGCATTACCTTTCTGACTGAAGCACTTCCCACAGTGCTGACAGATGTGAGGTTTTTCCCCCGTGTGGAGCTTCATGTGGTTCCTCAGAGAGCCTAAGTTCGCCAGCAGCTTGGGGCAGAGTGTGCACTGCACCTTGGAGAGAAATCTAAAGTTAAAGTCTTTTTTCCCCTATTTTTAAATACTTAAGGTTCAAACTGCTGCTTGGGAAGAAAAAAAAACAAGACCAGCATGCAAATTTAAACATGTTACATGAAAGATTTTCAAAGAGACAGAAACTTAAAAAGAAACTTTAAAAGTCTGAATAGCTGAAGAGAAGGTGAAGCAGCAGCAGCAGCAGCAGCAGCAGCAGCAGCAATTTAAAAATAATCCTCCATGCTGATTACAGATTTCAGGAGCTGCCCACTTTCCTCCTCATTAAAACAGCAATAATTAGAAAATGTCACCACAGATGAGTGAACAAGCGCTTAACTGTGCAGGGTAGCATGTCCCTACCTTCGGAGGCTGGGTGTAGATCATTCTGCTGCAGTGAAGGAGGCGGTGGATGCGTAGGGAGGGGCGGCGTGCGAACGCCTTGCCACAGTGCTCACAGGTGTAAGGCTTTTCTCCGGTGTGCAGGACCATGTGCTCCTTCAGGTCCCGCTTCAGTCCGTAGGTCTTCTCACAGTGAGGACAGGAGAACGGACGCTCCCCGCGGTGACTCATCTGCAAATAATACCACTATTATTTGAAATAATATGTATTATTACTACTGCGATTGTTATTATTCATAAGGATGGGTAAATTGCTGCTCTGCACGATGACTCAGCTGCATAGAGCAGTAAGGAGCAAAGAAAACCGTGGTTGTGGATTTTTCCCTGTGGATAGCTGAGCACAGAGGATTCTGATGGCAGAAAATGTTTCAGCTACGACATCCACAGCAAAAATCTGCTTTTGGTGTCAGTCAGAAACAAAGAGGAAAGGATTGGAAAGAGTTGCTATATTGAACCGATGGGGAAGGAGAGAGAATATGATCTGATCATTTTAGCTTAGTGTTGGATTTGTGGATTTTGACAAGTTTGTGGTAACTCGTTATATTCGCGTTGTTTACAGTTGCAATAAAACTAAATGTCACTAAATTTACTGTTAAAAAAATACTTTTTGTATTTGTATTAATTTGTATGTAATGTAAGGGATCCTTACTGAAAATGTTGGTAGTGTTATGTGTTTCTGAAAGAAAGAAAGAAAAGGAAAAAAGATTTCTCTACCCGATGGGCTCTGAAGCTCTCTGCAGACGTGTAGTTTTTCCCACACTCTTGGCAGGCGAAAGGTTTCTCCTCTGTGTGACTGAACTGGTGTTTCTTTAAGTGGCCGAGCTGGTAGAACCTTTTACCACAGCTGGAACATCTGTACCGCCTCTCTCTGATCTCTGGATGCCATGTTGGAGCTGCTGCGACAGCCTCAGCATCAGGGTGTACTATCTTCACGGAAACCACCTTTTCTGGGGTGGAGGCGGCGTCCTCAGTGGACCTCTGGCCCTGTCCCTCTGCAGGTTTAGGCGGGTCGGGGTGGGCCGGGGGCCGCTTCACCCGGCTGGTCAGGCAGTGAACTCGTCGCGGTTTAGCAGCCAAGCGGGAGCTGCAGCGGACAGGAAGGGGAGCAGAGAGACACCTGGAGTCACTCTGACTGTCTGTAGACGTACAGTGTGACTGTGTGTCCCCAGGTGAAGGGACTCTACCTGGACTGTCCGTGTGTGCTGTTGTGATATTATTGGCTTTGTTAGCCGTTTTGTCAGTTTGACTGTCAGTGCCACTGTCCTGCTGTCCATCACTGTCCAAACTTGGCTCGGCCCTCCTCTTCCTCCTGTGTCTGACTGGGTGACTCCTGTTGATGCTTCTGCCGGGGTTTCTGTGCTGTTCCTCCTCCTCTTTCTCCCATATTCTCTTGTTCCGTTTGTCATCCGTCTCCCCCTCTTCATGAATGATTGATCTGTTGTTCACGGCCTCTGGGTCTTTTTTGTGTTCCACCTTGTCATCTGTCCAATTGAAACAATACATTGACACGTGTATGAAATGCTTAGTGGGATGACAGAAAATCTGCAGCAAATTTAAAAATTAATTCATCACTGAAGTAATTTATCATGTAAAAATACCAGATTGCCTGGAAGCAAATGGGAGGATTTATAGTTTCTTTGCATTTTATATCATCACAACTTTCATTCAATAAGTTATTGTCCATAGTTTCTTTCGTTTCAAGATCAGATGAATCATGGTGCTGCGGAGGCGGGGGTTAGTGTAGCAGTGTGTTAGTGTGCTAGCTGATTTTCTTTTCCCCCTCAGACGCAGAGTGATACTGAATTCTGTAAAGGAGTTAGATGTCAGCACCCTTGTATGCAGTGATTACATCACGGCTGACGACCAATCAGGTTGCTTGATTTCAGTTTTATCAAAACCTTCTATACACTCCTGGCTTACGATGTGAAGTAAAACACTGGACTGTATTCTCATCCTCAAAAATGACCTGCAAAGTAACTAGTAACTAACTAGTCGAATAAAACAGAACAAGTACCTAATGCTGCACTCAAGCACAGTACTTCAGTAAATGTATGTGTTTGCCTGACTGATAAACACATATTTATACACAGGCACGTTCTGTGTCTACACTTTTTACCAGTTTATATTCACAGGTATGCACAGTATTACATATTAATCAAACATGTGATTGCTGTGTTTTTCCACTTGTTTCTACTTTCATTATTTTTATTCATTTTAAAGCTTCTTTTATCTGCTTGTAATTATATTTCTTGCCTTTATTACAGTTTTCTTTTCTCCACTGCAATCTAATTAATATTTGCCACCACAACAATGCAACTTTCCTACAGGGATCAACTGCTTCTTATCTTATTATCTTTCATTTGGTATTCATAATTGTTTTGGAGATGGTTTCGTGATTTATAAGCTTAATCTGTTTATATCAGCACTCTACAAGAGCACTAGTTTAATAAGATATCCCCAGTATAGCCACAGTCTGTTGCTGCTGGGCATTTTCTGTATGAAGGTCTTCCTCAACGTCCCATCAATCACAGCACCTAAAAGCTCCTCGGACCAGAAATAATAAAGGATTAGTTCAGCTGGAGAGCATATTATTCCTACATGACATGTCTTTTAATTATTTTCTTTTCTTGCTTGGTGTTTTCATTTAATTGATGCGCTTTGTTTTTGCCAAAAATGATTCATCCTCTAATTTTAATAATCGCTTTTTTCCTCACAAAGCTCTCAACTGAAACTAGCCGATGTCAGTGATTTTCAATAATCCGGACGTGGAAGTTCTGCTTTTAATACTGAGGTGATCAGAGTAGTTGATGCTCATTCACCTACCAGGACCTCTGTGTTGACATACAGCACAGTTCATTTAACTTTAACTGAGACTGTAATTAAAACAGTGGAGGCTAAATGCGGTTTTCTGGGGTCAAAACTGAATCCACTGGGCCCCCGTAGAGTAAAATGTCCCTCTAGCTCCTCCACATGGACAGTATGAATGAAAACAGAGTGGACAGCACTATAATACTTATATAAAGGGCTTATACTGTGTTATTGTTAATATTCCCTTTATTAATGATACAGAATCATTTATAAACCCTTTATAAGTCAGTACATCACATCAAATCACAGACACTTTAACCTCCCTCTAATTAGCATTTATATGAAGCATATAACCAACCAATGGTTTATAACAGACTGTGATGCAACTGTACCAAATCAACCCAATCCCTCATTTTCTGTGGCATAAATCTTGTAATTAATGATGAGGTTATTCTTTAGGCTAAAATAACCACCTGTGTGTCGCCACCTAAAATCAGTGCTGTGTAATAATATCTGTAGTTACCTGTGTCTTGTGCAATGGAGCTGTCCTGTGTGTCATCATACAACAGCAGTTCTGTCCCTGGCTGGACGTCCTCACACACACGCAGACACACATCCACACACTCGCCAACACACACCTCTCCACACGCACACTGCACAGCCACGTTCTGCTGGGCTCTGCTTCGCGCCTGGCAGGCAAAGCTGAGGGGGGGGAAAAAAAAAAAGCCCAAATCAATACAAACAAAAATATACTGAATCAAAATGAGTTTCATGACGATGAAGTTTCATCCCTGTGGGTGTTTATGCAACTGCATGTATGAAACACAGCCAAAGACTTAGAGCATGAAGGACCTTGAAAATGTGTATAATGCATGGAAGATCAAAGCGTGGGCCAGATATCAGTTAGGATAATTAACACTTTGCTTGGTGAGTTGCTGTTAATGCAACCACGGTCCCCTGAGGCCCGTCACAGACTTGGTGGCAGAATATGACGAATATGTCCAAGTTTCTTCATGTTTCATTCTCTGTGAGAGAAAAGTTTTTCCTCAGAACTCACAGTACACAGCCTGGAGCGCAGACAATGTTGTGCTCTACATATGCAGCCAGCAGCAGAAGAGAAGTCAGTTCTCAATTAGACACTTCTATATTCAGACCTGGAATAAAATCTCAGTTAATCTGAACAATATTAAATAATTGTAGATTCATGAAAAAGATGGGTAAAGATTGTCTTCTCTATACTGCCTCTCTAAAGAGGTGTCAAACCTTCCCTCCTCCGTTGATCTTTCTGAGATTTTTTCCCTCTGAACCAAGGGTCTGAGGACGGAGTGTGTTGTCTGCTCTACAGATTGCAAAGTTTTCCATATCTCTTTGGTCAGACAGACAAGGCTCGTCTCCATCTTGATAAAAGTTGGTGGACACTGAAAACAGCAGGAACAACAGTGGAAACAAGCCCAGGGTTTATCTTACAAATTAGATTGTTGTCAACAAAACAAACAAGAAATGTGTTTTCTGTTGCATAAAAAAAGTCAATGGGCCTCATGCAAGAACACTTCTGTATTCTTATCCAAAAAACTTCAACATTTGCTCATGCATATGTTCAAAAACAGATTCACTAAACTCTCTTAACTGAACCTGATATATATCACCTGTTTATGAGTAGGAAGCAGCATGTTTGTCACTGCTGCATATGCTGTAACCTGTTCAGCTCCATCTGTGCGAAAGTCTCATTCACAAAAACATTACCACAGTAAAAAAGAGCTTCCCATCACAGAGCTTCAAGTCCTGCTGCCAGAAATCAGTGTGCCTGAAAGGAAATTCTAAATAATGCTTCTTAAGAGCGAATCTGCTCATACGAGTGGTTCTTTCATGAGACTGAACATCTCAAGAATCAGGGAAAGATGCACAGGAAGCTGCTCTCAGCTCGGTTTGAAGAGGAGACAACTTACTTGATCCAGGCAGCTTTTTGCACAAGAGCTTCCTTATTTGCTGCTATCTCTATCAGCACCTACAAAACACAACACATTATATTAAGTTTATATTAACACTGCCTAAATAATCAGATATTCATTATCCATACAGTGTTTTCTACGCTGTGTAGTGCCTGAACGTGATATGTACTTTTATATTAAAGTTCAAAATATTGATGATTACTGTCCATGTCTGACTCAGTCCCACTTAGTATAAAATCAAAATGAACTGGTGGTTAGGTTGAATGTGTGCTGATTGCAGGGCCCTTGTAAATTATCAGTGGTAGATCGTTTTATCTGTGAAGCTGCTCTGACTCTTTCTCCTTATGTTTTCTTCTGCAGAAGAAGAAAGCTTGCTGGAAATTACAATGACTGATTCATTATCTTCCCACAGGGTCTGCACTTAATTAAGCAGAAAGCCTCGCATTTATGCCGCTAGTTCAAACAAAAAGAGTTTCTGCTGCTGAATGTAAAAATGAGGAATCTCAAGGCTGACTCAGCAACGAGATGTCTTTGTATAAGTCAGCCGGGATGGACTCAGGTCTAGGACTTCATTCTGGTGGACTGACACTTGACTGTTGTCGTCTGAATAGTGAATAGAATCGCTATTGCAGTGCTTCTATCTTGTTAAGGCCTCTGCTGAGGCATATTGAATCTTAATGGGATGACTAACAGCACGAATAAAACAGGTTCTACTGTTGGAATTTGCGTTTATATTTTTAATGAAGACAGCCTGTTGCGTTTGTACAGGTGCATGATAATTGTAGCCTAAATCTGACTACTGGTATCGCTCTACCTCGGCTCCCTGAAAGGAGAACAAGCACGGGTACTTATGAGGAAGAAAACCAACAGTTCAATTAAGAAAGTAGAGAAAAACTCTATGGCACTAAAACAAAATGATCTTATTACAAGTACATGCACTTAGTGGGCCAGCTGCATCACAGAGAAACACAAGTGTTTGACTTACAAGTTTACAGGACAGACGTGAGAAACTGAATAAATAAAATAAAATAAAATAAATCAAACTTGGACATGAACATTGAGGCAACACGAAAGAAAGAGTGACGAAGCCTACGTTTTCTGAGGAGGTTAAATCATTTAATGTTGACAGGAAGTCTGTGCTGCCTCCTGCCATGCTAGTCACATGACCCCATGTCCAGAAGCACTGGGGCCCAGACTGAAATTTCTAACAACTATTGAATGGATTGCCATGAACTTTTGTCCAGACATTCATGGTCCCCACAGGATGAATTCAGTGATCCCCTGGCTTTTTCCTCTCGTGCCACTATGAGGGTGACATCTGTGGTTTTCAGTGAAATGTCTTGACAATTATTGGATGGACTGCAATGAAATTTGGTTCACATATTGATGCTCTCCTAATATAGGAATTTATCTCAACCCTGTTCTTACTGCTACAGTTAGAACAACAAAACAAAATAATGCTATTAAAGGCTGAAATATATATCAAATATAAAAATAAAAAATAGAGAGTGAAGATAGACCCATGGCTATACTATGTGCTGAATATACACTGTACAATGGCAGTGATATAATATACTATAATGTTTACAGCTGTGTCATGTAAAAATGTCTGATGTATTCTATATTGTGTATGTGGCTCCCTTTCATGTGTTCAGCTGTTTCGTTGTGTCTTTGTGTATCAATATCAAAACAAATTTTATATGTACAAATTTAAAAGCAGACTACAGGCAAACTCTTATCAAACACACTTTTTTGAATAGATTTTTATTGATTACACAAAAGTCAATAAATGAATGAAAAAATATTTACAATCAAAAAACCTTAATAAGGATCATAGCTTGCTCTGTGTGCATGCAGACTCTGTATTCATGTTTTTCATTTTTAAAAACTGCATTCAGTTTACCTTTTCTGCCTCTGTGCTGTTACTGTGACCTGTTTTGGACTCAGAGTTCACCGTGAGTTCACCCTCTCGGCTTTGAGTCCTCAGGTCGGTGTGACACTTCCAGGTCCACTTTGTGTCCCCCTCCCTCCCCAGCAGGGATCCAGCCTCCAGCGAGCGTCCGACCCACCACAACCCCAGCCTGCCCTCACAGAGCTGTGAAGGCCCTACGGCGAAGCCACAGGGAAGCAAGGCGGAGAGAAATGAGGCGAGAGCAGAAGGGACGGGAGAAGCAAGACAAGCCATCAACCTGAACAGAGAAAGAAAAAGCAGGTTACATGAAGGAATAAAACCAAACACACTGAAGTTACTTTTAGCTACTATGCTGTGCATATGCTTGGTTTAAAAAAAAAAAAACAACTTTGTCCTGTTTTTATAATCCACAATGTCAAAAATTTTCCTTACTTCTAGTAGAGGTACTCAGTTACTTTCTCAAGTCAGTGGCTCATGAAGACCCCTAAAATCACCCTGTGTATTAAAGGTGCATTACCAGTAAAACTCAGGTCCCAACTGCAGTTCATGTACAAAATGTGCAAAAAAAGTGCTGGCAGAACAAAAGTCATGGAAGCGTAGTCTTTTTTCTGAAGCTCCTGACCTGAGCCTGCATGGTTTTCTGTACTGAACTGCTGCCACGTGATTGGCTGGTTGAACAAGCAGGTGTACAGGTGTCCCCAGTAAAGAGCTCACAGAGTAACAAATGTGTTTTTAACATGACAAACTCAAAACGGAAAGCATTTCAAGATCAGAAATGTTTAAATCAGATCATACAAAATGCCTAAAATAACGGTCAGAACTTTGATCTTTTCATCATTGACTTGAACATTTTGTATTTTCACATTTATGCTTTCCTAAATTGTTAAATCGTTCTGTTAATTTCACTTTTACAACTTGTAATGCGGTTTAATTTTGCGACATTACAACAATTTATCACAATACCCAAGTCCAGTAACAGTAATTCTAATTAAGCAGGTTATTCTGATCCTCTTTCCACCTCTGATTGTACTAACATGTATAAATATATCATCTTTAATGAGCTGTCTAGTTTAACTAACGCAGGGCAAATGCATTTCTGGCCAACAACAATCAACACAGCCCTGCTAGTGTGCTAGCTTCAAGCCGTTTGTGTGGCTTTAGTTCACCAGAAGGACATCAGCATTTATAGATCTGTGGATGTGGTTCCTCCTATTGATTGATTACATATTTACGACGTACGATTTGTTATGGTTTTGCAAAGCTAACGGTGACAGTGAGTGTTTTCCAGCAGCACAACTTCAACAGTCGGTTAGCTAAGTGGCTTTAATTAGCAAAAGCCTTTCACCCCATTAACGATTTCATCAACCAGTTTGATCATTAAAGTAACTGTGTACATACCTGGGACTTGGTCGGTGTCCTGAATTGATTATTTACTATCACACCAGGTCATTTATTCCGTTAGAAACTCTGGGAAAGCCTTCGTTATCCAGCAAGAAAAAACGCCAACGGAAGTCCTTCCCGTCTACGGTCCGACCGGGAAAAGAGATGCGGTGTATTTGGTTCCGCAGTCGCAGATCTGTCAAACTGCTAAAAAAATCGAGACTTAAGTGAAATGTATATAAACATAAGAAAAAAATATTTATCAAACTTCTTTTGATACATACATGCCAGAAGTTTCCTAACTTGAGTAAGGGGGTCTGAATACTTCCTGTGTGACACAGTTTCAGTTGCATTTGTAATTGTTTAGTTTGGGTATTTAACTTTTCTTTAATGTGGCCTTTGTTACCTTGTCGGCCTCCAGGATGAAGAGTAATCCCTCAACTAGTGGGGATGAATCTGTTTCAGTGCAGCTGAGGAGGAAATGCTTGAAATCTTAATTAACAGGCAAGATTTCCAGAGCTATAGACATCATGGCTCAAAATTGCCACCTGTGTCTGAATGAAGGGCCTTTTCCGACAGCTCCTGAGATTTAGACTCACCTGCAGTAATCCTTTTGCTATTCTATGAGAATGTGGTTAGGACACAAGCTGAATGAATTGTTTATGAGTGATTTGGCATGCAGCAACCACTAATGTGGTTGAGCTGATGAGTTTCCCTGGCCCAGGTACAAACACCTACTCTCCCACTTGTGTTGTTTCTGAATACAGAAGTGAGTGCATCAAAAATATAGTATATGAAGGTTTAATGGCAACAAATATCTGTTGTATATATTTTCTATGCTTTGTTTACATTTTGTGTTTAGATGTGAATTAAAAAATTTGTATCATTACAAGTATTACATAGTTTTGATTGTATGTGTTTGTGTGTGCTGTGTTGGTTTCCAGGCTCCATGGGCCCTCCTCCCTCCTCATGTGATTGGCTGGTGCACCTGAGGACCTGCAGCCAATCAGTCAAGCCTATTACTCCACCTATAATATAGTATAAAAGGACTGAGAGGCTGCACTTCACTTCCTCATGCTACTTGCTGCTGCCTGTATGTATGAGCATATGTGTGAGTGTGTATGAAGAGTTTGGTTTGTCAATACTTGATCAGTGGCTCTATGATAACTTTTTTTGAGGTTAAGATCACATCTGGTGACTTTTGGTTTGTTAAATTTCAGTTGCTTGTTTGACTTTAAGCTCCTGATTGTACATATTTAATCCTTTCTTTGTAAACTTTGTGGGAAGCCCTGATTCTTTGGGACAATCAGGAAGCTGTGTGGGGGAGAGCTGCCAGTTTGGTTTGTCCTGTTTTTGTGTGTTACTAAGTTTAGTATTGTAACCTTTCAGTATGATGGTTTTGTTTCTAGCCAGGGTTGTTTGTTATTTGAGTTCTCCCTGAAGTTAAATTGTACTTCAGATTCTGGCAAGATATGATTGAAAACTTGAACAAAAGCATTCTTCAAATCCTTCAACTAGTCTAAAGTCACTCCCCCTCCCCCTCGACCAGTTTGGGGTCGTAACAGCATGTGTTTTTAACTAAGCAGTGAACTGGTCGAGTTAGTTTAGTTTAACACAAAAAAGGCTTTGAATGACTTGTTGACTTGACCAACCTTGGCTGAACAGATGTTACAGTGATATCGATCTTCTCATCAAGCTCTTGGCAAGAACGCAGATGAGCATTTTTCTCAAAATATAGACCTATACCTGTGAATTATTTGTATATCAGCAATTTATTTTTCATTCTTTTTAGATTCTTGATAATTCAGAGCCTGCCTGTGTCCATCTGTACATGTGATTACATAGTTTATCATTCTACTCAGTTGTTTTCCTGACCTTTTTCTGATGAGGTTTAGTTTCAGTGTCCGTGTTGAGGTTCAAACCTCAAGTGGCAAAAATATCGACTCTGGCGCCCGACAGGAAGTTCTACAGTCAGGTGAGTGTTTCTTTGCTGTGATCTGACGAGGTCATAGTTTGCTCATGACAAGATATGCTTTGGGTTACGGACATTTTTCTATGTTCTACTAATTAACAAGTGCAAAACATCCTCAGAGCAGAGAGGAGCGATTCATCCAGAGACCGGGGCAGGGAGGTGAATCGGTGTGTGCGATGGGTGGGGTACAGAAGATCCCTAAATGGGCTCTTTTCAGTCACAAGGCAACACTGACGCCATGTACAACCCACCCTGTTTGGCAAATACAAATTTACCGTAATTTTATTATTCCTATGAGTCAGCTCTGTATCTGTTTACCTCAGCTGCTGCCACAGAAACACTGAGCTCACTGAGACTCGGGCGAAAAGGTGAAAGACGCGTTTGTTTTCTGTACCTGGAATATCTGGGCGGTGACCCTCCTGGAACGATGGAGGACTGACTGATCTTTGCAGTTTAACTATGTAAGTTTCACATGTGTGGAGTCAGCAGCTCGTGGTGGTTGTGCTGTATGAACAGAGGTGAGAGCGACAGAGTCGTGAAACAAACCTGAATTCGTTTCAGAAGATAAGAACCAAAGTGTTTTTATTTGGCATTGATGGATGTTTTCAGAGTACAAGCTTTCAGACATGGGGCACATGTGGGTTCATTCTGCAACATTTTAGTGCCATAAAACATTAAACAAGACAAAATCAAATGACAGTGACATACGAGGATGAGGTAAATATGTTTATGTTGGGTTTTTTTGTTTATTTCTGTTTGTTATATCACTTCCTTGCTTCTATATGCCCCGTTCAAAGAACCAGTGTTTTATGTCTGAATTCATACACCACTGCTTTGTTTGTGAATTTCAAATCAATGTTTGTTTGATTGTGCATTTAAAGAATCGCACATGAGTCTTTCTTAGTGTCAAGAAATCCCATGAAAAGACCTAAACCAGCGATGTGTTCATGTCCATCCTTCCATTTTTTCCCCGTATGTAAATCTTTAACAGTATATATTTTATTTGTTTAGAAAAGGTTCAGGTAAAAACAGTTGACCTCTGTAGTTTGTTTTTAATCAAATTTGACTCAAACAGAGCAAATAGTGCATTTGCTGCAGACTGTCTTCAGCTGCAGATTGATACACATTTGGGACTCTAGTGATTCTAGCAGCAGGGCTTTGAAATACACACAACACTTGGTTTTAGTCTTTCCATGAGATGAACCAGAGAAATGTGGAATGTCTCCAGCCTTAATTAGCTTTAAATTAGTGACTAAAAAGGGGCCACAGCGGACGCATGTATAGCATGGACACTGAATTCTTATTCTTTGGTTTATCATTCAGCAGGTGAGAGTATGCTTGAAGGAGGCACAGCCCCCACGTACAGCAACAATGACACAAAGTGCGCAAATGAAAGCAGTCAAAGTTGGAAAAAAAATACAGGCAGTTCACACTGTTTACAGTGAGGTTGTTTCCTCTGACGTTACAGAAATGAAACAGATATGGTTCATTATACTGACACTTCTGCTGTCCACGCAGACACTATGCACTGCACAGCCTCATGGAAGGTGAACGGGACTAAACGCACTGAAAACAAAAGACTCAAACCAGCCGACCATGGCAAACTGTGGGTTCGCAAGCAGTAAATCCTCTACAGATTAAACATGAAATGTGGAGCTAGTAGAACTTTATTCGCCCTCTGTGTGTGTGTATGTGTGTGTATAGCGTAGATCCTCTCTTATGTAACAGTTACTGGCTCAGTCCAGCAGAGAATCACCGCGTGGTATCAATAAATTAAAGGATGAGTGTTCACGCTGACTAAAGTCTCTGCTGTAAACCACCATTATTACAAGATGTTGTTGCAGACTTTACAGTTTGTTTGCTTTTTTGTGTCGTTTAAATTAGTTACCAATCGGTAATGTTTTTTTTTTCCCTGCTTCCACTCGTGTTCAAAACACAACAACACCACTTTAGAGGTGTGAGATCATTCAGTGACAGTCAACAGGCCTAAAAATGCATAAAAGTCATATATTAGTATTTAAAATGCGTTGGACACGCAGTACATGGAATTACAACCATATTAGGGCTTTCCTAGTGCTTAAAGGAATAGTTTGACATTTTGGGAAAAAGTCATGCTCAGAGTTAGATGAGAAGATCATTACCAGTCTCGTGTCTGTCCATTAAATATGAAGCAGCCAGTTAGCTTAGCTTAGCATAAAGAATGTGAGGGGTTTAAATCTTCTCATCTATCTTTTGGTTAGAAGGTGAATTAATATAATTAATTTCCCCAAACTATTTCCTGTGGCAGGTTAAATTTAGAGTTGTAGCTCGTTTTCCTTTCTCATTTTTCAAAAAGCCTGCAGGCCTTTTGAAAAATGAAACATCCATTTCAGATATTAAATATGCCCAAAATAAATAAACTTGGACTGTAAATGGCTGAACTCTCCTTCCGAGCTGCCTGTTGGATGGTTGGAGAGCTTCTAAAATGCCCCCCACCCACTCCTTTCTGACGCTGGATCAGAGGCGTCTGTCCCTGAAACCTATGATCAGACATTAACACCAACTTCACATTATTTCTGTCTGTGTGAACAAATGAGTGCAACACTATGAATGTGTTCCAGGGGAAGCCAACCCTAAGGTTTGTGACTTCACTGTTTTGACACCTTTTATACCCTGGATGACTCATGCTACTGAAAGCAGATCCAATTTAACCAAATCTAAATCTAGATGCTCAAATGGCTCAGTGTAAATACAGCTTCGCGTAGAGCCACAGCCCACTGATACTAGGATATTTATCTTATTGTGTTCATATCTATAACAGCTCCCTAATGTGCTCATCACTTTCACCTTGGAAGTTGTTTTTCATGCTGTATCACAGGATTAAGTGGCAGCGGGCTGCTTCTTTAAAGGGAGAAAAATTAGCCCTGATATCTTCGACTACACTGACTGAGAGTAGAAAGCAGTAGGAAGGACAGAGACCATAGGGGAACTCGGATGATTGATGTGAACTTAAAAAAAACCCCAATATTTCCCTTTAACTCTGCCCAAGGAAATTAGAGAAATTTCAAAGAGCTATCCTATATGAGTAAACAAACACACGACCAACATCCACCTCTGTGATACAGGTCTACAGCAGACTACAATGAACCAGACAGATGCTGCCATCCATAAATGTAAAACTCATACAGCACAAAGTCTCCCAGCAATGATTTCACCAATCACAATTATATTACAATACACACGATGAAAATAAACTCAGAGCAATAAAATTAATGTATCTAATTAAAATATATTATCAGGGACGGGGGGTAGAGCAAAAATCACATTACCATGATGTAGCAATTTTTGTGTGGGCCTTCCAGCAATTTAACCCTTCAGATCATCTTCACTAAAAGGGAAAATGGATTTTCTTGTGCTGTAAATGGTCTTTGAAAATAATAAATTCTTCTTTTTCCTTCTCAGTAAAGATCGCTACTGGCTGCTGGACTCCTGCTGCCCCTCCGCTGTATTCGTTTTCTGGCTTTCACTGCAGCGAGGGAAGAACACAAGGAGGAGGAGTTATTTTTCCTTCTGAGACCTTTCTCTACAAACTGGTCCCAAGATGGAGAGTGCACTCACCGTCAGTACATTCCACCTGGGGTTTCTCCCACTGTCCGTCTGCTTTACAGCGAACCACCGGTGGGTGGCGCTGTGTAAATCCTGGGTTGCACTGATATCGGATGATGGAGTTGACAGGGTACTCCTCCCTCCGGTTACCAAACATGTGAGCGTTCTTGACCTGTGGCGGGTCGCCACAAGACACTGAGGACAGAACCAGAGGCCACAGGGGATCATATCAAACCATGGATCCTCTCACTGCACATGCGTCTCTTATAACAGCTCTAACCATCACCAAACTATTACAATATAATATGTCGGGACTGTGCGTCTGTCACCTTATCCTGATGTTTGTCTGTCACCTAGTGGCCAAAAGTCAATTAATACTGTTTTAGAGCCTTTTGCAAAGGACTTTATCGGAACCAGATCTGTTGCACGAACCAACATGCTGTACCTGGGCCTTTCTTGCAGGTGAATGGCAGGTGGTAGTTGCAGGGCACGTCGTTCCACTGGCCGTTCTCATGCCAGATCATCACCACACAGTCTTCTCCTGAGTTGAAGTAATTGTCTGGTTGGTTTGGCCTCCAGTTCTCAAATTGCTGAAGAAGAGAAAGAAATACAAAACATACTTTACAACAAGGTAAGGCCCGAGATCACAGACCAGGTAAGACGGACCACAGCCTTTACTATTCATCGTCTGCAGAAACTATGCTAAACATACTACTTATGAAGCTCCACTGCCCTCTGCCGTGCAATGTTAAATAATATTGTTGCATACAACACCACTGATTTTGTTGTTGTGTCCAGTCAACACTTTGATTCACACCAAACACCTCAACGAACTAATTGCTGCTGAAGGCTCTGAGATCATCAGTATTGTAAACAGCTGATAAATCTTCACTCTCACTCTTTTATTACTGAAACTGGACACATTATCTCACCAGTACCTGAAGCAACAAACCTCCACCATCGCAGCCCTTTGCACAAAAGCAATGCTGTTTTCCATCCAGACACCTGGTAATGAAGTCAGTTTTTTTTTTGTTCTTGCAACTGGTAAATTTGGGCTTTTACATAAACCCACTTGTGTCCAGGTGGGTGGAGGGGTGCATCTGAGGTTGTGTTTATGCAGATCAGGTGGTGCAGTGCAGTGCTTATCACGAGAGTAAACAACAATTTTCCTTGCCTCAGTTGACAGAGACAAGCATGTAGACCTCTCCAAAATCCCAAAACCCTTTTCATGCATATTGAACTTTGTTTATCTTGTACAAAGTTAAGTATAAATCAATATGCAACGATTAATGTGATTAAAGCCCAGTCTGTAATGGGTTAGATTAATGGGTGCTTAATAATGGAGCTCCCAGGACGCGAGTATAATCAAAGAGTAATAACTGACCTTGTCAGCTTGCCTGCTTCATAATGTTAGTCTATGGGGAACATGTGTTTTGTGAGAACTGAGGCTCATGAGTCAGGACTTTAGCTCACTACACCACACTAGTTAGTGGTGCATTGCTTCGCATGCACCCTATAGTACCTCTATAGCAGAGCTATAGAGGTACTATAGGGTGCAATGCG